>JAHRHJ020001758.1:0-18131 GCA_019776745.2 Taxus chinensis
GGCACCGTACTGACGGTGCCATTATCTTCTATCAGATGCTACTACTAATTATACTTAACAACATCCGTATTCCTAATACATACATTAATGAAATAGAAATTACGGAGGAAAATTTTAGTGTCGACATCTTCCCCCTTCCTAGCTTCTACTCCGTCCTCGTAGTAGACTATTTTGGTGCTTGGAAAATCTTCAAATTGTCATGGTTGACCCATTTTGTAATGGGATTGCCATCCAATTCCTCCAGTCGGTATGTACCATTTTCATGCACAGCTGCTATTTTGTAGGGCCCCATCCATTTTGAAAGAAATTTTCTCTGTCTTCTTTTTTTGTATTTGGAATCATATACTAGAACCAATTCATTCACATGAAATGGAGACCAACGGATCTTTTGATCAAAGTATTCCTTCTGCTTCATTTTCTTATTATGGCTTGTATCCTTTGCTATTTCCTTCATTTCCTCTAGAAAATGAAAATGTACTAACCTTTCTTTTACTGAATCAAGTAATTTCTAAACTTCTTTACAGCAAAAATGATAGCCAGAGCCTCTTTTTCAGTTACAGTATAGTTTACCTCAGCACTGCTCATTTGTCTGCTCCCAAAGTAAATTGGATGTTCATTCCCATTTTCATCCTTTGGCTCAAAGTACTTCCTAGTGCTGCATCTGAGGCATCAGTGTACACAATGAATGGCTTTATCCAATCTAGATTCTTCAAAACAGGTGAAGACACCAGGGCTTCCTTCAGTTGTTCAAAAGCTTCATGCGCCTTATTTCCTGGTTCATAAGTAACATCATTCTTCAAGAACTGGGTTAGTGGCTGTGTAATCTTTGAGAAATTCTTGATGAACCTTCTATAGTAACCCACATGGCCTAAAAATGATCTCAACTTACTTCTATTCATAGGAAATGGTAAATCTTTGATTTTTGAAACTTTATCAGGATCAGTACCAATACCATCTCTGGATACAACATGCCCTAACAAAACGCCTTTAGAACATCCAAAGACACACTTTGTAGGGTTTAGTGAGGATTTTGCTTCATCTAACCTTTGAAATGCTGTCTCCATCTGGTGCAGGTGGTCCAACTTGCTCCCATAGATGCAAAAATCATCCAGAAATACTCTGATGAAGGTCCCAATGTAGGGTTCAAACACCCTATTCATCAAACGTTGGAATGTTGCTGGAGCATTACACAACCCAAAAGGCATAACTCTATAAGCAAACGTTCCCCAAGGAGTGGTGAACGTGGTCTTCAGCTGATCTTTCTCTGCTATACGAACTTGGTTGTAGCCGCTATATCCATCAGCAAAACTATAGCACTCCTGGCCAGCTACTTCGTCCAAGATCTGATCTGAAAATGGAAGAGGGTAATGATCCTTCTTTGTTGCCTTATTGAGCTTCCTGTAATCAACACAAATGCGTAGCTTCCCATTCTTTTTTATTGAGATCACAATGGGAGAAACCCATTCTGAATTCTCCACAGCAAATATGAATCCTGCATCAAGCAACTTATCTATTTCTTCTTTTACAGTCTTGGAAAAATTAGGATTCATTCTATATGGCATTTGCTTTATGGGCTTAGCACCATCTACCAGCTCAATACAATGTTCTACCCAACTTACTTGACGGAGTTCCTTGTAATCAAAAGTGAATAGGTGTATGTACCTTCGAAAGAGCTGGAGGTAGGATTCCTTCTCACTCTCCATCACAGCATCACCAATCTTTATTTGTTGGAGACGATCATCAACTTCTTCTTCAGATAATTTTATGGGGTCATGAGTTGGTGTGACTGGAAGGATATCCATGACTGAAACATCCACCTCACTTTCTTCATCTTCAGTGTCCACTTCACTGGTACTAGAGTAATCAGAGGATGTCCAATCATCAGTTTCATCACTTGAATCCACAGGTTCTGCTTTATGATGCCGAGGGATCATGTTTATCTTCACCCTCTCTCTACCACGTCCAAGTGTCATGAAACCTTCATTCCAGTAGTTTCTTGCATGAACTCTCCTTAGCCATGGTCTTCCCAGCAACATTGGGTACGCAACAGTACCATTTTTCATCACCTGAAAGTCTACCACACATACAACACCCATAACAGATATTGCCACATTTGAAACTACACCTTCTAGTTTAGTTTTTTCCCTTATTTAATGACCTTAACATAAGTGTTGAAGGGGCGATCAATTTTTAAACCCAACATATTCATTACAGACTCGGTCATTACATTAACTGCAGCACCTCCATCAACTAAGACATCATGAATTGAAATACCATTACATAATACCTCAGCTTGTGGAGCATAGGGATCTACCTCTGCCTCCAAAACAGGGACCTCAACCTCCTTCCTTCTTCGAGCATTGAGTCCACCTCGCAACTCCCGCCTCTTCTCAGAAGACATAGCCAAGAGTTGACCATATGTAATATTTGCAGGCCTTTTGGACAGATCTTCCAAGATGGAGTATGGTCCTTGCCCCTGTGAAATCAGAAAATCCTGCACACCCAACTTTCTTCTCCTATGTTTCTTACTAGTTTCTCCTTTCATCTTCTTAGGATCATTTCCATCTTGATTATCTTTTTCTTTCTTTCTTTTTGTTACAAACACATCTACTTCATTATTTCTGCTCTTATCTACTACATCAAAAGAATTCACAGGTGCTTTTCCTTTATCATTATCTCCTTGTACCAGATGTAGAAGCTCTATCTGGACAATTATACTTATAATGACCCTTTTTATAACAACCATAACAAACAACTTCAGAAATATTTCTTTTTGGACCTCTATCTCCTCCCTGAGAACTAAATTCCTTTCCTTGAAGAAGATTAATAGTTAACTGACCCATCTTCCTGAGCAGATCTTCATACTCAGTAGATGTACTAGGAGAAATATTTGTGCTCACCGGGAGTGGTTGTGGATTCTGGACCAAAGGTGCTGGTGTAGGCTCTACTTTAGCAACAATTTCTTTGGGCTCCTCTTCCATGCTTTCTTCTTGCCTTCTTGCAATCTCCTTTGCTTGTTCAATGGTAGCTGGGCGGTCATACTTCACTCGTTGTCTGATCTCTGGCTTCATCCCAAGAATGAAGTGCTTACAGAGGAGATTATCCACGCCATTCATCAACCCATCCGCTAATCCTTCCTTCCGGATCTGGGCATCGAGCTTCCTCCTTAGCTCTAGAACACGAGCATGATAATCCCTTATCTTCTCCTTCTCTCCTTGGGATAGCTTTGTGATATCGATCATGAGATCTGCATATTTCTGTTGTTCACCAAATTCTTCAAGAAAACTTTCAGTTAATAAATCCCATGAATTTTTCACATTATCACCTAGTGTTTCAAACCACCTAAGTGTTGAACCATCCAAAAAGGTAGGAAAAAATTCAGTCCATTGTTCCCTTCTTATAAGGCCATTACAAATACAAGATCGTTTAAACTCTTGAATGAAAGAAGAAGCATCTTCATTAGATTGAGCTGAAAAAACAGGAATCTTTCCCATTTTCAAAAGTAACCACCGTGAAATACCAACCCACAAGTACAATCAACAAGACTTATGTGCACAAATAATTGGAATCACTATACTAGAAAGCGACTTTACACCTTTCTACAGTAAAATAGAAATGACCACGGTAAACTATGGTAAAACTTGACTTACTGCGGTAAAAACTGACTTTACTGTGGTAAACACTATTCACGGTAAAAAGTGAAGTTACTGCGGTAAATACTATTCACGGTAAAAAGTGACGTTACTGCGGTAAATACTATTCACAGTAAAAAGTGACTTTACTGTGGTAAATACTATTCATGGCAAAAATGACTTTATTGCATGGTAACTACTATTCACGGTAAAAATGACTTTACCATGGTAACTACTATGCACAGTAAAAACAAGGTTACCCTCCAATTGATTTTTGACTAAGTGGGAATATCTCTCCAGAAAATCCACCAACGAGGAATGGTCCCGGCAACGGAACCAAAATGTCATCACCAATCCGGCACTATGATAATTCTTCACCGGGAACTCCTCGTGCTATGATTATTTACTAATGCACAGCCTTTAGTTTGGTGGATGTAATCTGGAAACAACAACAACATAACACAAGAATACCATAGACTATGATAAGACAGGAATGATGATAAATCTGAAATATCAAAGTAAATTATAATATTAACATGAAATTGTTACAATCTCACCCATGAGTGTAACTTCAACAAGACTATGGGAGAAACTTTACAATTACACCTCTTAATGGCTTCTTCAACACACCTTTAACTGATGGCTTCCTTTACACACTTCCTACAATATTTCTCACTACTTCTTTCTATGCTAAATGAGGGGGGTGGCCTCTCTATTTATAGAACTTCCAGGCTTATCCATCTTATCTCTAAGATAGGATAAGAAATCCACTCTGACGAATCATATTCCATACCTTAACTCTTATCTGTACATGTAAGCTTATCTCTTAAGATAAGATAAACCTTATCATTTTACATGGGTTCCACATTTTTAGACTTTTTACAAATAAAATACACAAAATATTTATGACCTCACTCCTTGTCCTTATTACCAATATAATATTTCTAATTCCTAATCATGTAGACCCTACTTCTCTAATTACCCAAACTTTGACATTTTAACATTACCGGACCACTTACGACAAATATTTACTTTTTACAACATTCCTATTGTACTTTGACTGTTACCGTACTCCACATTATTGGCGGCACCGTACTGATGGCGCCGTTATCTTCTATCGGACGCTACTACTAATTATACTTAACAACATCCTATTCCTAATACATACATTAATGAAATAGAAATTATGGAGGAAAATTTTAGTGTCGACAGGTCCTCAAGCCTGGCTTCCTATCACGGCTCTAAACTATAGGTCAAGAAAAGTTCCTCTTAATATAAAACCGCATTAACGTCCATCATCTCAAACAAATATAAGAGTAACATGCTAGTTATACTCTACATTCCTACTATAAAAACACTATAATCTTTATGCTATCTAAGTCTGCATGTACAAATCTCGTCTTGTCCATGCCTCGCATTTTTGAACTAGGGAGAGAAAAAATTTCATCCATTCAGGTTTTATTCATAAAATATAGTCTACTAAGCATCCTATTTTATCAAGTTATTTTGAATATCATATTGTACTAGGTTTAATATTCACATTTCTACTCATATTTTTGTATCCATTTAGTTTTAAAAGAAGTGTCCTTATTCATCTCTGTATCATAAAGTGTAATGCCCGACCAAGTTTTTGCACGAGGCCCAAGTTTAGTCTACTCAAGTTGAACTAGAAAAAATATGGACATGATTTTGCTTTACTATCATTTTCAGGGGGGTTCCCACAGATAAAATTATTCCTCTTTAAATTATAGGATTACATGTGTCATAAGGCCTAGTTTTTATGAGAAGGCAGGTAATTCCCAAACATAGTATTTAAAGTTATTACATATACCTTGCACACAATACAAGGTTGATTTGAAATAGAATATCGCATGTAAGTGTTAATTTATAACCAAACTTAACATCCTACTAAGAAGCTTAATCATGTATATAAATTTTCATTGGCATACGGAGGGGTGAATTATAATTCAAAATAACTTCACCGCTGATTTTTAACCAAAGTTTGATAATTCAGCTATCAATAAATTTGCATTCTAATATTTTTTTAAAAGCGAAAAGATAAGGAGCCACATACATATAACTTGTGACTTGTATTCCTTGAAAATTTTTCAAAATAATTATAAGTAATATATGGGCCCAACATCTAAATTTATAAAAATTTCCTTTTTTCACATTAGTTTTTTTTTAAAAACCCAAATGAGTCAAAAACTTCATGAATCAATAATTTTTGACTGGAAATTAGATTTGGAAAAAATGGACTTTTTGGAAAGGGCTTCGAACTCTTCTTTCATAGGTAATCATTAAATCTTAATTTTTGACAAATTTAGAGGTGGGTGAAATTTAAGAAAATGTCTTTCCTGCCATTAAACATGAATTCAAATTTTTCAACTACCAGACTTGATTCGATCATTACTTCATTATTTCTTTTCAACATTAAAAATTTCCATAGTTCGACAACTTAATGGACAATTTACCTGGATTTTCAACAAATTAATTGATTAATGATTGAGATTACAAAATGAATTTCTTTTCTTTTCTGTGAAACTGGACATTATTATCACCTATTGGAACTGATTACATGGAATTCTGATATAAATTACTAGGGAAATGAAAATATTTATGAATGTGCTTTGTTCATCCTTAGTTCATTTTAAATTTATCATTTGTCCTTTAATTGCACAAGTTGCAGGGTACTATGTATTTTTTTCTGATATTTATTTACAAGATAGACTTACAACAATCTTTAACGTAGAGAACATATTTCAAACTACGAATTTATCTATTTCATTTACCATACTTTAAACATTTAACTTCATTCCATCCATAAATTTACAATGTTTCAACTTTCCTTCAATCAATTTGTGAAAAGCAAGAATGTAATCCTATCTTCTTAGAAAATCAACCATTCAAATAACACAGAGGAACATAATACTTTTAATAACACAGACATTTCCTAGCATTTCAACTAGAGTTTAGTAATATACTTACAACAACCGATTATAAACAAGAGTAACACCATTTTGTACTGAAATGGGAATAAACTTCCATTAAATGAAATAATCCCTCCTTTTACACTCCTTTCCATTTGCCAAAATATGCCAATAATAAATCTTTCTATATCCTTTTAACATTCAAATAAACTTCATATCCAAAAACAGAGCAACTTTTCACCAAATATTATTACAATTCATCCACTCTAAAGTGGGAAATTTTACAATAAGGAACCCAAGGAGAACCAAAATTGTCTTCATACACAGCTCCAAGAAACAAAAACAAGAGGATCACATCCACCAGATTTCATTTGGTCACAACAAAGAAAAGGGGGAGAGGTAATGCTCTCCACCCAACCAAGAATTCCAATGACAGAGGAGAAGCCATCCTCCTCATTGGCCCCACGAGCCCCAACCACATTACAATAGCAAAATGGATTCAACTCATGGAAACAAGACAAGCTTCCACAACACAAAACAGATTTCACAATCATATCACAGTCTAAAATAAAATGCAGTTACAGTCACAAGAAGGAGGAAATAACAAAATATACAAGGCACTCATCACACAAATCCAAAGAGAAAGATTATGGGGGAAGCTCACTTATACCTCCCAATGGGGAATGGGTGACCACCTTAAAAACCCATACCACAAATATTCATCTCAAACCCTACATACTCTTATGCCTCCCCCAAGTACACCTCTTATGCCTCCCCCAAAAGTAAGAAATGCAAGTTATTTCTTGTCCAAGGTGGAACACCCAACCCAAAATCCCTTCAAAAATCCCTCATTATGTGAATACAACTCTTATGCCTCCCCACAAAGATATCCCCATAGTCTTCTCCTACACCACACCTAGGCAATCTACCCAACACAACCAACAAACATACCAAACATTTCAAAAACATTCACTTTAAGCAAATTTATAAAGAAATTTTTTTTACAAGAGTCAAGCTCCTACCTCTCCATGATAGAGATTGATCCAAGGGTTTCACAACAACATTCTTCCAAATCCAAATGCAGTCCCAAAGCACCAAAACTCCAACACCAAGCATTCAAAATCCTCTAACTCTCTCCAAATTGCAAGAGCACTCAAACCAAATGAAGTAACCCCTATGAAGTAACCCCCAAAACAACAAAATAATTCAAATAAATAGAAAAGGGAGAGGGAGGGATGAGGTGGCTCCATGTAGGATGCCACATCACTCATCCTCAACTCCACCACACAAGTCAACTTTAAACTCCAATGCACAATTAATTGGTGGGTGAATAAACAACATTTTACTTACACACACAATCCAAGTCCACACCCCTAAGGAAAAATTAATTTCATGTAATGAAGGTGCAATAAAAATTTTTACTTCCTTCCCAAAATACATAATAAGGCCTAATTTTAACTCCCCAACCCATAGGTAGGGTTGGTGTAACAATTTAAGAGGTGTGGGAACAATTTAACTTGTCCCACAAGCCTCCAAAATCAACCCCTAAGGACATATGAATTTTCAAAAATGAAGGTGGAGTGTTTCACACTCAAAGGTTACTTACACATCAACTTACAACACATAAACCAAGAGCCATAAATTCTAATAAATGCATTCTTTTACCCATTTAATTTATTTAGTTACAACATGATTACTCACTAATTTTTAGTTTAAATTTAAATAATAAAGGGGAAAATACATCACTAAAATCACATACTAAAATTAAACAAAAGAAACTAAATAAGAATACAAAATTGGTCACATTTAAAGGTGATCCCCCCCATGGGAACCCCTAACAACAATTCAAACACACACACATAAAACAAATACATGTTGCCATGGTGACCCTTGTTGAATTCATCTAGGATTCTAATGTGGTTGGTCTCCAATCCCTTGATGTTTGTTGTGACATGTTTACCTGTAAAACACAAATACCTCCTTCAGCCTTATGGCCACATCAAATCATCCAAAATAAATATACAATATAACGTTCCAAATCATCTAATATATATCAATCAAAACATCATCTTAAGCAAGATTAATTAAGTAACGAAATCATTTACAATTTCATAACAATAACCATATATATCCACATAGAATTATATTCTATTATTATCTAGGTCTACTCAATATGACGAAATATCATACATGTCCAATATATACTATACATACACACATGCATCATACATACATATATATATATATATGTTAGTATCATATATATAATGATGTCAATCAGCGTATCAACATATATAAATGTCTCCAATAATCCACATGCATCATATATGAATTGAAATCAACAACAGTCAATGATCTCTAACATCTAACATCATAGCATTCTCAAAAGCTACAATAATGTTCATAAGTATAGTCGTCAAGTATCATAATCAATAACAAAAGGTGTCGAAGGGAAGTGGGCACTACATCCCCCTCCCCTTAGACTTCGAATTCCTCCTAGGAAGTCACTGGAATAGGTGTGGAAACTGAACTCGTAGCAAAGTAGCATCTCCCATGTAGCCACAGTCTCATCATATTTGTCCAACTGCACTCGAGACCTGGTCAATCTCTCTACCTCAAAGGCCCAGGGTCATGCACTCTATAATGCAGACAGGCTCCACCATCACCTACCCCTGATCCTACACCTGTAATGAGGTCCAATCTAGCACATGAGAAGGGTCTGTAATATATCTCCTAAGTACAGAAACATGAAACACATCATGGATGCGAGACAAGCTAGGTGGCAACGCTAGATGATAGCCAAAGGAATGATATGCTCCAAGATCTCAAAGGGGCCCACGAATCTAGGAGCTAACTTAGAAACTTTTATATAATGGATAGGGCTCTTATGTGGCCTGACACGAAGGAAAATCTTCATATCCACATCAAAACTATAGTTTGTCCTATGTTGATCTGCATACTTCTTCTGTCTATCATGTGCCTCCTATAATCTCTTTCTGATCATAACCACCTACTACTCCATGTCTTGTAGTAAAATTGGTCTGAGAGAAACCCTGTCCTCTAACCTATCCCAACTAAGAGGTGTCCTGCACTCTTTACCATACAATTCCTGAAAAGGAGCCATGTCCTATCAAACTCTAAAAACTATTATTGTAGGAAAACTCCACCAAGTACAAATACTCCTCCCATCTCGACTGGTGATCCATAACATACATCTTAAGCATGTCCTCTAAGATCTGATTCACCCACTCAGTCCATCCATCTATCTTAGCGTGATACACCATGCTAAAATTGATCTTCGTTCCGAGGGCATGCTGCATGGTAGTCAAAAAGTGAGAAGTGTATAGAGGATCATGGTAACAACTGATCTTCTACGGAATCCCATGCAGTCTTACAATCTCATCAAGATATACCCATGCTATTGTACTAGCTATATAGGTGGTCTTCACCAGAGAAAATGAGCCACTTTCAAAAATTTATCCACCATGACCATGATAGTGTCGTGGAGGTATCTTGACATCGAGTAGCCCAACAATGAAGTCCATGGAAATGGTGTCCCATTTCCATTCTAGTATAGCATGAGGAAAGAGAAGGCCAGATGGATGTTGATGTTTTGCCTTCACTTTTTGACACTCTAAACAATGTGACACAAATTGAGCCATGTCTCTACGAAGTCCCCTCCAGTGATACAATTTTCTCAAAGTGGCATACATCTTCTTCACCCTGGGATGGGCTGAATAGGGTGCATGATGTGCCTATGCCAAGAATGTCCTTCCTCAAGCATCCATCTCTGGGAACATAAATCCAATATCTCTTGCCTGAGAAGGCCATTTGCCTCCAATGAAAAACCATCAAAATTCCCCTCAAGGGGTCTCTAAGACTTGATCTCTGCCCTAGCTGCAATGTAGAAAGCTGTTCGTGAGGAAGCTGCTGTAGAATCCTACTCCACAAATCTATGCTCACTGTAGGTGGCCATAACCACATGTCTACTGATCTACTAAAGGCATTTACAACAACATTCTCCTTCCCCTTCACAAGCTCTATCTCCATTTCGTACTCACAAAGTAACTCCATCCAACACTACTGACGAGCGTTGAGATTGGGCTGCGTGAAGAGGTGGTGAAGACTCAAGTGATCAGTCCTGAGTGTGAATATCTGGCCAAGGAGGAAGTGTCTCCATCAAACCAAAGGTGTGCACAACTACCGCAAGCTCAAGATCATGAGTTGGATAATTGACTCTCATAATCCTTGAGTTTTACGAGATTCAAAAGCAATTACTCTCCCCTCTTGCATCAACACACCTCCAACTCCTACTAAAGAAGCATCTGTGCATACGAAAAACTCACCCTGCGAATCTAGAACTGCAAGAACAGGCACTGTTGTCATGAGGCATTCCTTTAGTTTCCTGAAGGCCTACTCACATCTTTTTGACCAAAAAAACTTCTTCCCTTTCCACTAAAGGGAAGTGATGGGGTGCGCAACCGAAGAAAATTCCTGAAAAAATGTCCTGTAATAACCTGCTAAATCCATGAAGTTGCGCACCTTTGTCACACTAGTGGGTGTTGGCCAATCAATAATAACTCAAATCTTGGAAGGATCGATTGTGATACCTTCCCCAGAAATTATGTGGACCAAATATTACACTTATGTCTGAAAGAACGCACACTTCTCCAGGTTCCTGTAAAGCTACTACTCATGAAGACACTAAAGAACCTGGCGAAGGTGCCCCTCATGCTCCTCATGCGTACATGAGTAAATCAAAATGTCATCAAGGAAGATGAGCATGAAGTGATCCAATAATGTCCTGAACACCCCATTCATCAAGCTCATAAACATTGCAGGGGCATTCGTCAAACCAAAAGGCACCACGGTGAACTCGTAGTGGCCATATCTCATATGGAAGGTGGTCTTATGAATATCTTCCTCCATAATCCTCAGCTGATGATAACCTGACTTAAGGTATATCTTAGAGAAAACT
This sequence comes from Taxus chinensis, assembly GCA_019776745.2. Classification (NCBI taxonomy): domain Eukaryota; kingdom Viridiplantae; phylum Streptophyta; class Pinopsida; order Cupressales; family Taxaceae; genus Taxus; species Taxus chinensis. The sequence goes on from JAHRHJ020001758.1 coordinate 11,541, forward strand.
GTGGCCCCCTTCATCTGATCAAACAAATCATCAATGCGCGGAAGGGGGTAATGATTCTTGATCGTTACTTTGTTTCAGCTATGGCGGTAATCAATACACAACCGCATAGAGATCCATTCTTCTTCTTTACAAAAATCACTGGTGCACCCCAAGGGGATACACTAGGATGGATTAGGCCTTTCTCTAAAAGGCCCTCTAGCTATAACTTGAGCTCGGAGAGCTCAGGGGTGGTCATCTGATAAGGTGCTCGTGAGATAGGATCTACTCCCAAAACCAGATCTATGTGAAAATATATCTCACATGGGGGTGGTAACCCTGGTAGCTCCCCTAGAAAGACATCAAAAAACTCTCTCAAGATGGGATGGTCATCAAGCGATGGTCCACTAGACTCATCCTCTGATCGGTCACTAACTGTGACAGCATACATCTGACAACCCCGTCACACACACCACTTAAGCTGCATGGTAGAGATGGTGTGAATGGAAATGGGTCTCCTAACCCCTACTATCAATGACTCAACTCCTAGATCATCTGCACATGATATAATATTATGGTAACAATCCACTCTGGCTCTATGTGCAGACAACCAGTCCATGCCCAAGATGACTCCATACGAACCCAACAGAAGGATACGAAGATTTGAGGTAGTGGTGAAGGGTCCCAAATCCACTACACACTCCTTAACTAAGGAGTCTACAGAGATCTTGGCTCCAGAAGCCATCTCGACATCCCAACTAAGACCCTACCTAACTACCACCAGCCTACATCGCTCTACCAAAGATGGTGCAATAAAAGAATCAGAAGAACCAGAATCAAATAGAATGGAGGTAGGAACACCACCAATGCTACATGTCATCTCAATCATGGTACTCTGGTGCTCAACCTGGTGGTTCTCGACCACTACATAGATCTGATGACTGTGCCCCATGTCACCAACAGTAGGCTCTGAGATCTGTGTCTTACCCTTGTTACTAGGGTTCTATGGGCACTCTCTCCAAAAATTTCTAGCAACACCACAACCATAACAACTGCCTGGTCCTCTCCCATGAGTAGCAGCTCCAGCCGGTACTCTAGAGGTCTGTGTTATGGATCCTGATGATCTAGCTATGGACTGCTGAGGTCTCTACTGACAAGCTCCTGCTGACTGAGCTCTTGGTGCACCCTATGTCCTAATGGGACCCCTAGGAGGAGGCCCCATACTCTTCCCCCTCTGTGCATCGAATCTCTGTGGAGGCCTGTACGGTGGGCGGGTCTACTGTTGCGGCCTAAAAGATGACTGTGCTGAACCTAGTCCACCATGAGGAGGAGGAGATGACCCCCTAGACCTGTTGTCCTGCATCTACTGGATGTGGCTCCGTACTCTATCTCTGGCCTATTGTGTCTTTCCCTGAGTCTCCTCTGCTATATAGGCCTTCTCAACAGCCTCAGCTAATGGCTGTGGATAATGGATACACACCACACCACCCACATCTACGTTAAGGCCCTAATGAACATGTGAATCCATACCTACTCATCCTACATGTAGTCGACATACTGGAGTAGGTCCAGAAATTGACTCTCATACTCAGCTACTGTCAAATATGCCTGTCGGAGGTCATGAAACTCATCTATCCTCTTCTGTATGAACCTCTGTGATAAGTACATGCTCCTGAACCACTCCTCAAAGAGCTCCCAGGTAACCATCTCTAAATCAACATGGAGCTTCTTCTCCTCAGTCCTCCACCAGACACCTGCTCCATCCCTCAGAAGATGGATCACAACACGAGCTTTCATGTGTTGCTAGAACAAGGGCAGAGCTTGAAGCACCCACTCAAGCTCACCAACCAGGCCTCTGGGACCTTAAATCCACTTGTGTCACCAGAATAATGAGATGGTCATAGCTTCAGGATCTCCCTGATATGGTTTGCAGCTATAGTCTGGTGACCCCTAGGCCTCTCTGCATGCTCATCTCTAAGCCTAGGGCTCCGAGACCTATCCCTGTGTCCAGAAATCCAGTCTCCATGTCCCCTCTATGGTGACTCTGCTCTGCCTGACTCCACATGGGAGTTCTCTCCTCTATGCTCCTCACTGTGTCGAGGATATGCATGAGCCTCAATGGATGGCTCCCTATCATGTCTGGCTGACCATCCTCCTACGGACCCTCCATGTAAAGTGGCATTAACATCCTGAAGCATCTATAAAATCTGAGGTAGGATGGTTGCTACAGTATGATCTAGAGGTGGCAAGTCTAGATCTATGTGAAAGGACCCCTCGTCTTGTCCATGCCTCCTACATAGACCAAGGTGAGAGTTAGTTTGTTATTCTAGGTTTTATTCAGTTTTCCATGTTTACTAAAATATGCAATTTTCAAACAAAGTTGTTTTCTAGATTTAAAAGTGTGCTAGGTTTAATATTGCACTAGGTTTAGTATTCATGTCTCAAGTTTTCTAGTGTGCCCAAGGTTCCAAGCTTTGAACCCACAGCTCTGATACCAAGTGTAATGCCCGCTAAAAAAAATGACCACTCAAGACCCAAGAACAACCTAGGTTTAGATAGAAAAAAAAATTATGGAATAATTTTTTTTTTGAAAAGCGTGACCACTACAGGCTTCAAGCAACCAGTTGTCACAACAAAGATTCAAGTCAATTATAATTTAATAAATAAAATTTTCCCGTTATAACAAATATTAAATCCACATTACAAAATTAATGAGTGTAATTAATCCAAATATAGTTAAATTTCTCTTAGGTGTTAATTTAATAAATAATTAAATTAACACTATAGTTAAATATTCCTTAATTAATTTTAGAGGGTCAAAGGGGCCAAAAAACCTTAAATACCAAAGGTATTTAATTTTACTAGGTCTAAACAATAACCAAGGTTATTATTTACATGGGATAGAAAAACATTCTCTTATCCCTTAACGTGACCCCACAAAAGGTCAACCCATGCTTTAGAGTTAAACATTTAAGTTAAAAAGGGGTAATTTCCCACTTACCCACTCTCAGACTCATCTTTGCACTTCAACTTGATTTTTCACATAATTAACGCACTTAAGGTTTCCTTGAAAACATTTCCATTAGATAGGAAATTTCTTCCCCTTTCCAATGATATAAAGAAGTCCTCCTAACTCCTCATATTTCTTAAGTTACAGGCCGGCCTAGGGAGGAAATTTTTCCCAAAGGTGGGCCTGCGGGCCTGGGGAAGAAAATTTTCCCAAAGGTGGGCCTACGGGCGGAAGCCTGCCATGGGAAAGGCCTGGGGAAGATAATTTTCCACTTTTTAAAAAAAGCACAATTTTCACCTGCACACCCATGAGTCCATGGGCCAAAAGAAGAAAATTTTTCCCAAGCCGTAAGGGACATGTGGCATGTTTTTAAGCCAACGCGGGAAGGTGGGTCACCGGAGGTAATTTGAATTTTAACTCTTTTTGTTGAAAGGGCGAAAAGGTTTAAAAACATCTGTGCCTCTGCCGACGCCTAGTGATGCCACGTGTCAATCCCAAAAGCTACAAGCGGGAAGTGGACCATCAGGGAAATCTTAGAAATGTTCAATTTTTTGTTAAAAATTGTGAAGGTTTAAAAACACCCGCGCCTCCGCTGATGCCTAAGCAAAGCCACGTGTCAGTCCAATAGTGACTATGTGGAAGGCATGGCCGATGGGGAAACTTAGGAATTTTTGCCAATATTTTTCCAAAAGTGATAAGGTATAAAATGCACACCTCCATGATGCCTAAAGAAGCCATGTGTCAGACCATCATTAGTTGTGGGTGGCGGGCCATCGTAGGGAGACTTAGAAATTTTCACCATTTTTTTTTTCAAAAAGAAAATTTGAAGGTGCGGGCCCGTGAACCCACTTTTTTTTTTTGCCAAAGGGAAAAATTCGGGCTTGCAGAGCCGTGGGAAAACTTGTGACTTTTTATTTTTTTTTTGCAAAAATTTCCCTAAGTAATTTTTGGGCCCATGGATCCGATTTACAAAAATTTCCTTATTGACTGTTAGTTTTGTTTTTTTTTTAAACCAAACGAAGTAAAAAACTTTAGAAGGCCATAACTTTTGACTGGAAGCTCAGATTTGAGAAAATGAGGACTTTTTGGAAAGGGATCAAACTCCTCTTTGCATAGGAAGCATAAAAATTATTTTTGACAAACTTAGATGGGTGAATTTTAAGAAAACATATTTCTTGCCATTAAAATGTGAACTAAACTTTTTCAACTGCCAGATTTGATTTGATCCACCATTCTTTCTTCTTCAACATGCCACCAAAAAACATGGAGGATCACACTTGATAGATTTCAAATGGATTTGCAAGGATTAATTGATTAATGGTTGAGATTTCAATGGATGAATTTCCTTTCTTTTCTGTGAAATTGCATTATTATGCCTCTTGCCCAATTAAGATGAGTTCTAAGTAAATTGCAAGAGCAAAATGTAACTATTTTGGGATGTGTTTTGATCATCCTTAGTTCATTTTAATTTTCATCTTGTCTTTCATTGTTGTAGGGTACTCTGTATATTTTTCTGATATTTATTTGTAGGTCTTACAATGAATCTAAATGGAAAACACGTACTTAAATCCTAGAATTGATCTATTTCATTTTCCATACTCTAAACATTTAAGTTCATTCCATTCTAATTTACAATGTTTAACTTTCCTTCAATCAATACGTGAAAAGCAAGAATGTAGTTCTATTTTCAAAATGTGCCTTTCAAATAATACAAAGGAATGTAATAATTTTAACACAGACATTTCCATCCTTCAAACAGAGAGTTTACAATATATTTCATACAACAAGTTTCCAAACAAGAGTAACACCATTTGATGAAAGGTAAATCAACATTCAATTAAATGAAATAATTCCTTTTTACAACTTCTTTTCTGTTTCACCAAAATACAGATTGCCAAATAAATCTTTCTCATTCCTTTTTCACATACAAATAACTTTCATATCCAAAAATAGAGTAACTTTTCACCAAATATTATTACAAATTCATCCACTTAAAGTGGGAAATTTTACAATAAGGAACCCAAGGAGAACTAAAAAATTTGTCTTCATACATAGCTCCAAGAGACAACAACAAGAGGGATCCACCAGATTTCATTTGGTCACAACAAAAAAAAAAGGGGAGAGGCAATGCTCTCCACCCAACCAAGAATTCCAATGAAGAGGAGAAGCCATCCTCCTCATTGGCCCCCGAGCCCCAACCACATTACAATAGGAAATGGATTCAACTCATGGAAACAAGACAAGCTTCCACAACACAAAATAGATTTCACAATCATATCACAGTCCAAAATAAAATGCAGTTACAGTCACAAGAAGGACAGTAACAAAATATACAAGGCCTCATCACACAAAGGCCAAAAGAGCAAGATCTATGGGGGAAGCTGCTTATACCTCCCAATGGGGAATGGGTGACCACCTTAAAAACCCACCAAAATATTCATCTCAAACCCCTAAATACTCTTATGCCTCCCTCAAGTACCTCTTATACCTCTTATGCCTCCCCCAAAAGTAAGAAATGCAAGCTATTTCTTGTCCAAGGTGGAACACCCAACCCAAACTCCCTCCACAAATAACTCTTATGCCTCCCAACAACTCCCCACCCCACAAAATATCCCCATAGTCTTCTCCTACACCACACCTAGGTAAATCTACCCAACCAACCAAAAAACATACCAAACATTCAAAAACATTCACATAAGCACAATACAGAAAGAAATTTTTTTTACAAGAGTCAAGCTCCTACCTCTCCATGATAGAGCTTAATCCAAGAATTTCAACAAAAATCTTCTTCAAATACAAACATTCCGAAAGCATCCAATAAATCCACTAAGCATCCAAAATAATCGAGCTCTCTCAAATATTGCAATATCACCAGACTAAAATCACGTAGCCCCTATGAAGTAACCCCCAAAATGAGCAAAATATTTCGAATAAATAGAAAATAGAGAGAGGATGATGAGGTGTCTCTATGTAGGATGCTATACTCACTTATCCTCAACTCCAACTCACAAATCAATTTCAAACTCCAAAGACACATAATTAATAAGTGGGCGAATAAATGACATTTTTCCTACACACTACAATCCAAGCCCACAACCCCTTAAGGACAAAAATTAATTACATGCAAGAAGGTGCAATAAAAAAAATTACAAACTTGCCCTCCCAAAAATACATAATGAGGCCTAATTTTTACTGACCGAACCCATAGGTAGGGTTGGTATAGTAATTTAAGAGGTGTGGAACAAGTTTAACTTATCCCACAAGCCTCTAAAATCAGCCCCTAAGGACATATCCGAATTTCAAAAGGAAGGTGGAGTGATTCACACTCAATGCTACTTACACATCACTTACAACACATAAACCAAGAGCCAAAAACTCTAATAAACACATTCTTTTTGACCCATTTTAATTTATTTAACAACATTATTACTCACTAATCTAGACACAAATAAAATAAATAATAAAGGGGGAAATACATCACTAAAATACACATACTAAATATAAACAAAGGTGATCCCCCATGGGAACCCCTAACAACAATACAAACATGCACAAATAACAAATACACATTGCCATGGTGACCCTTGTTGAATTCATCTAGAATT
>JAHRHJ020001759.1:0-18112 GCA_019776745.2 Taxus chinensis
ACTCAAGCCAGTCACAAATGGAATCTTGACCAGCAACAGATTATTTCACCAATTGGACCGAGGGTAGTGGCATTCAAGGAAGCAAAAGAGATAGAGTCTAGTATCCTTGATTTCTATGAAGGGATAGTGACCAGATTTGGAGGTGCCGGCCACAATCATTTAAGAAAATGCATTCGAATTCATAGGTTCCAGGATCATTCGATGGGATGTTAAGAATAGGACTTATTTGAGTACTTCATCAAACTATTTTGCCTTCAAGGTAATGGTCATGTTGAGTCCACAAACAAGAACATGCTTTTAAAGATCATCGAAAGAACGCTTGACGAGAATCATAGGACTTGACACACAAAGCTCAAAATAGCCTTATGGGTTGATAGAATAATGCCCAGGAGATCTACAGGTAGCCCTCCATTCAATATCATCTATGGGAAAGAGGCAATGTTGCATATATCACGTGAGTTATCAGCATTTGATGTCATGAAACAACTAGAGATGTCTGAATTTGGACCAATGAGGCCAAGTATGTGAAGCTAATAGAATTAGAAGAAACCTGAGAGCATGATGTCCAAGTAATAAAGAAGAATTAGACTTCAATCAATAAATTCTTTGACATGAAGATAAAAGCAAGGACCTTCCTGGAAGGAGACCTGGTTTTGAAATGGGATGCAAATCAAGCAAAACCAGGAAGGCATTCCAAATTTGATGCTATCTGGAGTGGCCCCTATATGATCAGAAGATGAAAAAGTAGCAATGCTTTCCAATTGTCTACATTGAAGGGTAAAGAGTTGAAGATTCCAGTAAATGAGATCTATCTTAAGCACTGCTACTAAAAGGGAAGTTCTCACCATGTACATATTAGTTTAGTTTTTTCTTTCCTCTAGGTGCTTATGCACATTGTTTTGCTATAGTGTAGATTACTTTTCTCCTAAGTGCTTTCAACGCTCTATATGTTCAATTTGGAGCATGTATGATTTTAATTTTGGTATAAAGTGTGGTGTTGTTTTGTTGTTCTCATGAAGTGTTTGGACTTGGTATTTGCTCCAGATTAGTTTAAGTTCTAATGGGTTTCCAAGCGGCCTAGGGGTCAGTTTTCAAAGTTTAGATCACTAGCAGGCTATATCACTCATGACTCCATGCCCAACAGATATGACAATGCCTAGTGTCAATATGACACTGATTCAAAGGGTAAAAGTTACAAAATGGTCTGCAACTTTGCCCAAGGTAAAAGTTAGCATTTGGGCCTGAGTCAAAGCCAAGCGGGAGTCGAAAGAAAGGGGCAAAAGATAAATTGTTGACCCATAGGCAAAATTTTTGCTCCAATCTGGCTGTCACGTGTCCCATATCAAAAGGGACCCATTTTCAAGTTGTTTTCCTGCCCTCCTGTATAGACCCGATACAAACTTCGAAGGGGCATATCTTTCGACTCAGGGCTTAAAATATTACAAATTTGATACAGTTAGAAAGATCTCGGCCTCTCCCATGCCATGGGGTCTAAAACTTTAATTTTGAGGAGGTTAGGTAAAGAAAATGAAGGAAACATCTTCGGGCTTTTAATGTAGGATCTTCTTCCCTCAATAACCAGATCAGATTTGATTTATTTCGTCGTTTCCTCTTCCTTCAAAGTGCCAAACCAAGGATTGATGCAAAAGATAGATTTGGGGATAGATTTCATCAGGGGCATTAACAACGGTGGTTGAGTTTCAACCTTCTTTTCGCGCTTCTTTTTCTTTTTCTTCTTTCAGGATTGAATCTATAAATGTGGGGGTGAGATTCATTGTAAAGGGTTGGATATTCTTTGTTTTTCAGGCAAGCTTCCCCTTTTAGCAAAAGTCCTTGTGGGATTAAGGCTTTCCATCAAAAAATTTCAATATGTTTCTACCTTGGCTACTTTGTAATGGACTGTATGAATCTACAAAGCAATAAAACACATCTGTGATCAATTTTAGATCCTCTCTTGTCACTTTTGCTTTCATCTGGTCTCCCATTACATATCTGGCTATCTATGCTTGTTTATTGTATACATTTTGTTAATTTGTGTCTATTAGCAAAATTAGTGTTCATCATTCCTTTGGTGCATTACCTCATAGTTTAGCTTTGTTATAATTTTTATATTCCTTTTATCCCCATCTCCTTGGTAAATTTTAGATTAGGATTAAGAATAGATCCTCTGTAAGTTTCTACGCATGCACATAAACAAAGGAATAAGGAACCAACCTTCAATCTGGAGAGCTTTCCCATTTCGCAAGGTCTCACACCTTGGGGAAAGTTCAATGTTACGCAATCACACCAAATGACTCTCTGCTTTAGAAAAGTAGACCTGTAGAACACATTTCGGGGTGGTGTGATTTTGTGCTATCAGTGTTTAGGGTTTAGGGATCAAGGGAATTAGTGTTTAGGGATCAAGGGAATTAGTGTTTAGGGTTCAGAAACAAGCCTGTACACATATTAAGGGTTTAGGGTTTAGTGTTTAGGGTTTAACGACTCAAACCCGCAAGCTCACATTCCAGGATAAAAAACAAGTTACAGGTGGTCTTAGAAAAGAAGGGGCAGTGCTGCAGAGGATCTTGGGAGCAAGAAGGAAAAGAAACGGCAAAGATTCGAAGGTCTTCGGGCTCAAAACCATTTAGGAAAGAATCCAGGGTAAATTCGACTAAGTATGGTTTAAGAGCCAATAGAGTGTTTAAGGAACCAGGTTGTCCTAATGAGGGCTCCTCTAAAGGTTGAATGGTTTAAAGTTGAAGCTCAAACAAGTGTTAGCATCTCCACGTGTCTCAGGGTTTATGGTTTACAGTTTAGGCATTTAGGGTTTAATGGCTCAAGAAGAGTCAAAAGGTGGAGCTTTGGGGCCACGAGGGTTTTATGAGTTTTACGTTTCATGAAAAAGGACAAAAGATAAATTTTTGAATCCACGAACGTGATTTTTGCTCTAGAAATCTAGCTGTTGAGGGTTTATGGTCCCATGGTTCAGGATTTAGGGTTTTATGTTTAGTGTTTAAAATACTTTGGGTTTACTGTCCATTTGTATGGATCCGATACAAACTTTGAAGGGGCATATCTTTTAATTCAGGGAAAAGCTGAAGATTTAAAAAATATCCTGATTTTGAAACAGTTAGGATTTTTTTCTAGTTGAGATTTTCGAAAGTGATGTATAAATATTCAAATGAATTTAAAAAGATACTACTGCACAATTTTAAAAAAAACTCATTACTGATTTTAAAATTCTATAAATTTTCAAAAAGTAGTGGAATTTTCATAAAGTAATCAGCGATTTTTTAAACCTGTTAGAGATTTTGAATGCATCTTAAATCTTTCAAAAGTCATTAGGATATTCAAAAATATTCAAAAATTTAAAAATATCTTTAGTTTTGTACGTTCCCGACTTATCTGAAATTGCACCTTTTTTCAAAAATCTTATCTTTTTAGAAAATCCCAACTTTCTCAAAATTCTTGGCTTTTTCAATCCTTGACGACTTTTTTGAAATCTCAATTTTTGAATTCGAAATCCCAACCTTTTCAGAAATGGTCTTTTTTCAGGACTTTTTTGAAAACCTGTAAAGCTTTTTCAAAAGACCCTAAATCTTTTTGAAATTCAAACTTTTTTAGAATTATGAAATAATATCTTTTTCTAAAAATGCAAATTCTTAAAAATCCAAGAATTTTTTTAAATTCACAAGGTTTTAGAAAATCATCAACTTTTTCGACAAATCAGTTACATTTTCAAAAATCGAAGAATGGTTTGAAAAATCTTAATTATGGAAACTCCATTAGACATCGAGAGCACAAAATACTGATCCTTTTTCAAGTTGGTTCTAGATTTTTGCATCACCGCGGCACATATGGTTTCAGAAAAATCCATGAATCTTTTCAAATCGTATAACTTTTTCGAGCACAATTCCTGAATTTTCTCAAATCTGCAACTATTGAAAAAATCGCGACATTTTTGAAAATCAAAACTTTTTCAGAAATCCCAACCTTTTAAAAATTCCCGATTTTTGTCTAAATCTCAACTTTATCAAAAAATGTCTAAATTTTTAAAAAAATACTTACTTTTTGAAAATGAACTCTATAGTTTTTCGAAAATCACAAATATTAAAAATCCGGACTTTTTCAAATAATCTTGATTTTTAAAAAACATCTTTACATTTTTCAAAATGAGCCATAGACCCTCAACCATTAATACTGAGACCTAAACCCTAAACCCTTACTACCCCTATGCCCTAAACCCTAAACTCTTAGCCCTATAACCTATAAACCCTAAACCTTAAGCTCTAATTGCTCCTAAACTCTAAATTCTAAGTCTTAAACCCTAAAACCATAAATGCTAAATCCTAAATACTAAACCATCAATCATAAACCATGAGCCCTAAACCCTAAATGCAAAACCCTCAACCATAAACCTCAAACCCCAAACCCTAAAACTTGAGCCCTAAATCCTAACCCTAAACTCTAAACCCTAAAAACCAAACCCTAAACCCTTATCCCTGAACCTTAAATCCTAAACCTTGATCCCTGAACCCTGAACCTCAACGCTAAACATAAACCTAAATTGAGCCCCAACGCTAAACCCTAAGCCCTTGAGCCCCAAGCCCTCAACTTAATCCCTAAACCCTAGTTTTTTTGGAATCCTAAGCCATTTTGAAAACCTTAATTTTAAACACTAAATGAAATATTTGAGCCCTAAACCCTCAACCTAGAAACCTTAAATAGTTAGATTTGGAAAAATCAGTATTTTGAAAATTTTGGGATTTTCAAAAATTTCAAGGATTTTTAAAAAGTAAAGATTTTCAAAAACTTGAGATTTTAAAAAAAGTCACAATTTTGAAAAGTTGCAATTTTAAAAAAGTCTGAATTATTTTTTGAAAACATCAAATTTAAAAAATGTTAGGTTTTTGAAAATGTTCATATTTTCAAACAAGTTAGGTTTTTCGAAAAAGTCGAATATTTTTTAAAAGTTAGGATTTTTGAAAAGTTAGGATTTTTGAAAAGTCAAGATTTTTAAAAAGTTGGAATTTTAAAATATCAGATTTTGAATAAGTCACGATATTAAAAAAAATCCCAATTTTTAATATTTACAATTTTTGAAAAAACATAATTTTTTAAAGAAGTACTGGATTTTTTAAAAAGTCAAGATTTCAAAAGTGTAGTGATGCGACAAAATTAGCAGGAACTTGAAAAGGTCATATCTTGTGTTGTAGGTGTCCATTTCTTTTGAATCCACATGTTTTAAAAATCTTAACTTTTTCTAAAATATTAGGATTTTTAAAATATATTGATTTTTAAAAAAATTGGGAGTTTAAATAATTTAAATTTTCCAAAAATAATCAAATTCCAATAAGTCGGGCATTACAAAACTGAAGAGATTTTTAAATCCCAACTCTTTTGAATATCCTTTTTTTTAAATCCTAACATTTTAAAAATTCCAAATTTTTGTAAAATCGTGACTTTTTCAAAAATTAAGAATTTAAAAAAAAATCACGTGTTGTATAAAATCGTGAACTTTTTAAATTCATGACTTTATCACTTTAAAAATCTTTGAAAATACAATTTTTTGGAAAATTAGAATTTTTTTGAAATCCTAACTTTTTCGAAATCCTAATCATGATTTTTTAAAAATTGAACGACATAAACATAAACCCTAAACCCAAACATCCTAAACACTAAGCCCAAAACCCTAAATCCTAAACCATAAACCATAAACCCAAATCCCTAAATCATAAAACCTAAACTCTAAACCCCAAACCTTAAACCATAAACCCTAAAAACCCAGATCCCTGAGCCATGAAGCCTAAACCCTAAACCCTAAGCCCTATGCCCTAAACAATAAACCCTAAACCCCTAACCCTTAGCCCTTAACCCTAAACCCTAAACAGTGAAACCTAAACTCTCAGCCCTATACCCTATAAACCCTAAATCTTAAGCTCTAGTTCCTCTTAAACAATCAATTCTAAGTCTTAAAACCTAAAACCCTAAATGCTAAATCCTAAATATTAAACCCTCAATCGTAAACCATGAGCCCTAAACCCTAAATGCAAAACCCTCAACCGTAAACCTCGAACCCCAAACCCTATAACCTGAGCCCTAAATCCTAACCTTAAAAAACCTAAACCCTAAAACCTAATTCTTAAACCCTAAACCTGATCCCTGAACCCTGAACCTCAACCCTAAACCTTGAAACCTGAGCCCTGAGCCCTAAAGCCTAAATTCTAACCCTAAACCCCTAAACCCTAAAACTTAAGAAACTTGAGTCGTAAACACTAAACCGTAAACCCGAACATCCTAAACACTAAGCCCAAAACCCCAAATCCTAAACCATAAAGTTGCTAAACCATCAAGATAATACCATTAACACTGAATCCTAAACCCTAAACACTTAGCCATAAACCTAAATCCCTAAATCGTAAAACCTAAACTTTAAATCCCAAACCTTAAACCATACACCGTAAATCATTATCCCTAAGCCATAAAGCGTAAACCCTAAACCCTTGAGCCTTGAACTCTGAGCTATGAACCCTCAACTATGAACACTGAGACCTAAACCCTAAACTCTTAGCCCTATACCCTATAAACCCTAAACCTTAAGCTCTAATTACTCCTAAACCCTAAAACCCTAAACCTAAATCCTAAATACTAAACCCTAAATTTTGAGTCTTAAACCCTCAACCATAAACCTCGATCACCAAACCCTAAAACCTAATTCTTAAACCCCAAACTTTGATCCCTAAACCCTTGAAACCCTAAGCCCTTTGAAAATCTATAAACCCTAAAAACCAAACCCTAAACCTAAAAAAGTGAAGATTTTCGAAAATTTTCAGTTCATAAATAGCAATTTTGAAAAATGGGATTATTTATTTTTCCAAAAAGTCGTGATTTTGTAAAAAAGATTTTCAAAATTTTTTAAAAATTCAAGATTTTGGAAAATGTTGGGATTTTTGAAATGTCAAGATTTTTAAAAAAGTTAGGATTTTTGAATAATTCAGGCTATTCGAAAAAGTCTCAATTTTTAATATTTACGATTTTTGAAAAAATGTAATTATTTTAAAAAGTATTTCAAAAAAGTCAGCATTTTTGATAAAGTTGAGATTTTGAAAAATTCATGAAATTTTAAAACGTTGGGATTTTTGAAAAAAAATTTTGGGAAAGTTGGACTTTGAAAAAGATCAAGATTTGAAAAAAGTTGCAATTTTCAAAAATAAATTGAAAATCCTAGATTTTCAAAATCTCAAGTTGATTTTGAAAACCCTCCTAATTTTTGAAAAAGTCTAATATTTAAAAAATTGAGATTCAAGAAAAGTTCAGGAATTTTTGAAAAAGTTAAATTTTTCAAAAAAATTTGAAACCTTTTCCAAAATGTCACAATTTTTGAAAAAAGTATAATTTTATTTAAATTTTTAAAAAAAAGTGATGCGCCATTTTAAAAAATTAGGGAACTTGAAAATGTTAGAACTTTTGCTAATCCCTAGGTGTTCCTTAAAAAAGTCCAGTTTTTTTTGAAAAAGTCATGATTTCAAAAAAACTTTTTTAAAATAATCAGGATTTTCAAAAAAAGTTTGGAATTTTCAATAATTAGATTTTCCTAAAAATTCTAGATTTTTTAATAATTCATTATTTTTGAAAAAGTCATTATTTTTAAAAAGTTGTGAATTTAAAAAAACCCTAGGATTTTAAAGAATTACTAAATTTTTAATCCAAAAATGGAGATTCCCTCAACCTAGAAACCTTAAAATAGTTAAATTTTTGAAAAAAATGATTATTTTAAAAATGGGATTTTCAAAAACCCTTAAATTTTTGAAAAACCTAAACCCTTAAACAAAGTTCTTGTTTTTAAAAACACTTTAAATTTTAAAAATGTTAACTTTGAAAATGATAAATTTTTAAACAAGTTGGAGTTTTCAAAAAATGAAATTTTGAAAAAGTTAAATTTTTTAAATGAGCAGTAAACCCTAAACCCTCAACCGTAAGCCTTAAACCCTAATAAAACCCTAAACCCCTAAAAACCATGAGCCTTAAAACCCTAAACCATAAATAATAAATCATAAAACCTTAGGCCTAACCCTAAACCCTATACCATGAACCGTGAGCCGTAATCCAAAATCCCTAAACCCTAAACCTTAAAGCTAACCCTGAGAGACCTAAACCATAACCCTAAACCTTGAACCCTACCTAAGCCATGAACCCTCAACCATGAACGCTGAGACCTAAATAATAAACCCTAACTCCTATGCCCTAAACCCTAAACCCTAAACCTTAAGCTATAATTGCTCATAAGCCCTTAATTCTGAGTCTTAAACGCTAAAACCCTAAATGCTAAATGATAAATACTAATCCCTCAATCATAAACCATGAGCCCTAAACCTTAAATGCAAAAATTCAAAGATAAACTTGAACCCCAAACCCTAAAATGTAAGCCCTAAATCCTAACCCTAAACCCTAAAACCCAAAACCCAAAATCCTAAACCCTATTCTTAAACCCTAAATTCTTAAACCCTAAACCTTGATCCCTGAACCCTGAACCTAAACACTAAACCCTAAATAGTAAATCCCCTGAGCCATAAACCCTCAACCTAGAAACCTTAAAATAGTTAGATTTGGAAAAGTTGGTATTTTGAAAAACTTGGGATTTTTCAAAAAAGTAAAGATTTTTCAAAAAGTCAAGATTTTTGAAAAAGTTGATATTTTAAACAAAGTTGTTTTTTGAAAACAGTCAACATTTAAAAAAGTGTTGGGATTTTTGAAAATGATTAGGTTTTAAAAAAGTTGGGGTTTTAAAAAAATGAAATTTCGAAAAAGTTAGCATTTTTGAAAAATTGGGATTTTCGAATTTTTGAAAAAAAAAGATTGTTAGGGTTTTTCCAGACTCTTAAAAAATCCCAACTCTTTCAAAAATCTGAACTTTTTAAAAATCCCAACATTTTTTAAATCTTTAAATTTTTTGCATTTTTCAAAACTTGAGATTTTAAAAAATCCCAAGTCAAGATTTTTGAAAGGTCATAAGATTTTAAAAATTACGGGCCGGCTTAATTGTTTAAATCCCTAAATAGGTTTAAACCATAGGGTTTAGGGTTAAGGTCCCTGATCCATGGCAGGGATTATAAGTTTTTAGGGTTTAGGTTTTGGGTTCTAAGGGGTTTTGAAAAAAAAAGTTAGGATTTTTGAAAAGTCAAGATTTTTTTTAAAAAAAAATCAGGGATTTTATAAAAGTTTAGGGTTTGGGATTTTTGGAAAAATTTAGGGATTTTAAAAATGGTTTATAGGCCTCAACTTTTTAAGGTTTCAGAGTTTACAGTTTAGGAAAAATGTTAAATTTGAGTTTTTTAAAATTAGGCCAGGATTCATTAATGATTAGCATTTAAGGAATGGGCTTGAAATGGTTATAACTTGTGCTAAGTTTCATGTTCCGTTTGAGTTTGTTTTTTTAAACCATCATGTTTCAAAAATATCCCTTTTTTAAAACATCAAGATTTTAAAAAAATCGTGGGAGTTTTAATTTAGATTTTTTGAGAAATTATGGATTTTTGAATATGTCATGATTTGTGAAAAAGTAATTATTTTTCAAAAAGTTGTGAATTTAAAAAAAATAGGATTTTAAAGAATTTGCAATTTTAGAAAATGATAGAGGGATTTTGAAAAAGTTGAGATTTTCAAAAAAAGCCAGGATTATGAAAAGGTTGGGATTTCAAACAAAAATTGGGATTTCAAAAAACTCGTGATTTCAAAACAGCCAACAATTTTAAGAAAAGTAGGGATTTTCAAAAAAGGAAAGATTTTGAAAAAAGGTGTAATTTTCAAATAAGTCGGGAATTACAAAATTGAAGAGATTGTCAAATCCTAACTGTTTTGAATATCCTATTTTTATTGAAAATTCTAATATTTTAAAAATATTTAATTTTTCAAAATTCAAACATTTTTATAAAATCGTGACTTTATCAAAAGTTCCAACAAGTCGCGATTTTGTAAAACTTAAGATTTTTGAAAAATTCAGGATTTTTGAAAAAGATATAATCTCAAAAGAGTCAAGATTTCAAAAATGTAGTGATGCGCCAAAATTAGCAGCAAAATTTGAAAAGGTCATAACTTGTGCTCTGGGTGTCAGTTTGAGTCCATTTTTTTAAACCATAAGTTTCAAAAATCTCAACTTTTTCAAAATATCAAGATTTTAAATAAAAAAGTCCAGAGTTTGAATAATTTAGATTTATCAAAAAATTATGGATTTTTAAATAATCATGATTTTTGAAAATGTCATTATTTTCCAAAAAGTTTTGAATTTAAAAAAAATTAGGGTTTTCCAAAATTTGCAATTTTAGAAAAAGATAGATTTCAAAAAAAAAAAAAGTTCATATTTCAAAAAATTTAGGGTTTTTGAAAAAGTTTAGATATTCAAAAAAGTCAAGATTATGAAAAGGTTAGGATTGTGAACCAAAAGTGGGATTTCGAAAAGGTTGTGATTTTGAAAAAGCTAAGAATTTTGAGAAAGTTAGGATTTTCAAAAAAGACAAGATTATGAAAAAAGGTGCAATTTTCAAATAAGTCGGGAATTACTAAATTAAAGAGATTTTTAAATCCCAACTGTTTTGAATAGCCTAATTTTTTTTAAACTCCTAACATTCTCAAAAATTGAGATTTAAGAAAATTCAGGAATTTTGAAAAAGTTGGAATTTTTGAAAAAAAAATTGATTTTCGAAAACGTCGTGATTTTTTAAATAGTTGCTATTTTTGAAAAAAGTAATCCCAAGATTTCAAAAATGTAGTGATGCGCCATAGTTAGATTTGGCAAAAGTTGTTATTTTGAAAAACTTGGGATTTTCAAAAATTCAAGATTTTTGAAAAAGTTTATATTTTAAACAAAGTTGTTATTTTTGAAAACATCAACATTTAAAAAATGTTAGGACTTTGAAAATGATCATATTTTTAAACAAGTTGGAGTTTTCAAAAAATGAATATTTTGAAAAAGTTAGGAATTTTTTTCCAACTTGGTATTTTCAAAAGACCTGGGCTTTTCACATTTTTGAAAAACTCGACATTTTAAAAAAAGTTAAGATTTTAAACCCTGATCCCTGAGTAGTGAAGCTTAAACCCTCAACCGTAAGCCCTAAACCCTATAAAAACCCTAAATCCCTAACCATGAGCCTTAAACCCTAAACCCTAAACAATGAATTGTAAAACCTTAGGCCTAACCCTATACCTTGAATTGTGAGTCGTTATTAAAAATCCTAAACCCTAAACCTTTAGCTAGAGTCCTAAACCATAACCCCAAACCTTGAACCCTAAGCCATGAACGTTGAGACCTAAACTCTAAACCATGACTCCTATGCCCTAAACCCTAAACTATGAATCCTATACCCTATAAACCCTAAACCTTAAGCTCTAATTGCTCTTAAGCCCTTAATTCCGAGTCTTAAACTCTAAAACCCTAAATGGTAAATCCTAAATACGAATCCCTCAATCGTAAACAATGAGCCCTAAACCTTAAACGTAAAACATTCAACAATAAACCTTGAACCCCAAACCCTAAAATTTGAGCCCTAAATCCTAACCCTAAACCCTAAACCCCAAAACCCTAAACACTAAAACCTAATTCTTAAACCCTAAACCTTGATCCCCGAACCCTTAACCTCAATCCCTAAACCCTAAACAGTAAATCCCCTGAGCCGTAAACCCTCAACCTAAAAATCTTAAAATAGTTAGATTTGGAAAAGTTCATATTTTGAAAAACTTGGGATTTTTTAAAAGTAAAGATTTTTCAAAAAGTCAAGATTTTTCAAAAAGTTGATAGTTTTAAACAAAGTTGTTTTTACTGAAAACATCAACATTTAAAACATGTTGGGACTTTGAAAATGATCAGATTTTAAAACAAGTTGGGGTTTTCGAAAAATGAATATTTCGAAAAAGTTAGCATTTTTGAAAAGTTGGGATTTTCGAAAGAGTTGGGCTTTTCCGCATTTTTGAAGAGTCAAGATTTTTGAAAAACTTGACATTTTAAAAAAAGTTAGGATAGTTAAAAAGATGGGATTTTAAAAATTCCAGACTCTTAAAAAATCCCGACTCTTCCAAACTGCGAAAATTCCAACTCTTTCAAAAATCTGAACTTTCTTGAAATATTCATTTTTCGAAAACCCCAACTTCTTTGAAAATCTAAACATTTTTAAAGTCCCAAGATTTTTTAAATCTTTATGTTTTCAAAAATAACCACTTTGTGTAAAATTGCATCTTTTTCAAAAGTCGTGACTTTTTTGAAAATCTCAAGTTTTTAAAAATCCTGATTTTTCAAAAATCTTGAATTTTTTAAAATCCCAAGTTTTTCAAAATACCAACCTTTTCCAAATCTAACTATTTTAAGGTTTCTAAATATGAGTGTTTAGGACTCAGTGGGGATTTAAATTCAGTGTTTAGGGTTTATTGTTTAGTGTTTAGTGTTTAGGGATTACGCTTCATGGCTCAGGGTTTGGGAATCACGGTTTAGGGTTTAAGAAATTAGGGTTTTATTTTGGGGTTTAGGGTTAGGATTCAGGGATCAGGTTTTAGGGTTTTGGGTTCGAGGTTTACGGTTGAGGGAATTGCACTTGGGGTTTAGGGCTCATGGTTTACGATTGAGGGGTTAGTATTTAGGTTTTAAAATTTAGGGTTTTAGGGTTTAAGACTAAGAATTTATGGTTGAGGAGAATCAGAGCTTAAGGTTTATGGTTTATAGGGTATAGGGCTCAGAGTTTAGGGTTTAGGGCATAGGGGTCTGAATCGGGCATCTCTCAAGGATAACTACCCTCTCCCAATCATGGATCATATTTTTCAAGTAGTCATTCAATCTGAAATGCTTTCTTTGCTTGATGGATTCTCAGGGTACAACCAAATCAAAGTGGCAAAAGAGGATTGTAAAAAAACATCCTTCATAACATCTTGGGGCACTTTTACCTATAACAAAATTTCTTTCGGTTGGATCAAGGCCGGAGCCACTTTCTCAAGAGGGCAATGGACTTGGCCTTCAAAGATCTAAAATATTGCATTGTCATTTACCTGGATGACCTCATAGTTTTCTCAAAGAGGAGGGGAGATCATATCAGTCATTTGGAGCAAGTCCTTATAAGGTGTAGGAAAAATGGCATTTCTCTAAATCCAAATAAATGCATTTTTGGAGTCACCTAAGGTAAGTTGTTGGGACACATTGTGAACAAGCATGGAGCACACATTGATCCTAAGAAGATGAGAGCTATCCAAGCACTATCCTTACCAACCAGTAAAAAGGGAGTTCATTCATTCTTCAGAAAGGTAAACTTCCTTCGTCATTTTGTTCCTGAGTTTTCTTGAACTAAATCCTAAGCATATAACTTCCATGATGAAGCCTCAAACAAGTTTCAAGTGGAATAAGGAAGGAAAAACATAATTTGAGGAGATAAAGAAAGCCATTGCCAAAGCTCCAACTCTTGTATCTCCAGATTTCAACAAGGAGTTCATTATGTATTGCTATGCATCAAAACATACACTCTTTGTTGTCCTTACTCCAAAAATTAATGAAGGTTTGGAAGCACCCATTGCTTTCATGAGCTAAGTCTACGCAACCCTAAAGCTGATAAAAGTTCCAGATTCTACATTCTCGCTTCCCATACAATGGTGATGGTCCCTGAAGTGAAATCAAGTCCATTTTGACTCAACAAGATCCTGGGGCTAAGCCCTATAGACGAAGTTGGATTACAAAGACCCAAGAGTTTGACTTGGAGATTAGACCCTCTAATCTGGTAAGAGGAAATGGTTTGTGTAAACTAATTACTGAAGATGAGGCCTCAAATCATAAGGAGAAAAAGATGGTGTTTGCTCAAGCTGTTCAGGAGACAGTCCATAAGAGCTCTTTGTCACCACTACTGATGAGTGGGTATTGCTTACTACCTCACTTATGAAAATGCCCTCCTCATCTTGACTACAAACAAAGAAGGACACTCAATTCTAAAGACATCCAAGTTTGTGATCTGGAATCATGCACTTTATAAGAGAGGCCTAGATGGTTGTTTCCTCGGGTTTGTAGATAAGGAGTAGCAACAAAAGTTTTTCAAAAAAATTGATAATGATCTCAAATCATGATCAATCTTGTGGTGGACATTTCTTAGCAATGGTCACTGCACATAAGATCCTCAGAGGAAGACATTAATCTTTACTCAAATTGGGTTTCCAAATGCAAAGCATGTCAACAATTTGTTGGGTCACAACTAACTGCATTCCACTCAGGCCTATGGTGATTGAAGAACCATTTCAGAATCCTCAAAGTGCAGGGCACACTATGTACTCATGCAACTTTACTTCACCAAGTGGGTGGATGTCCCATTTAAGTAGCAGGGCACCAACTAACTTTGCTTCATGTCAAGCCTTTCTAAAAAAACAGTCTGGAACTTCATCAAGGATGATATCACTGTCTGTTTTGGAATACCACAGAAGATTGTTATAGACAATGCCACCTATTTCTCTTCCAAGGATCTCACAGAGTTTTGCTATGGCTTTGGAATCTCCCTATCTCACTCCTCTAACTACTATCCACAGGGAAATTGTCAAGCTGAGTCAAGCAACAAGAACATTGTTACCATTGTCCGTAAGCTGGTTGATGAGAAGTAAAGGAACTGGCACGAGAAATTATATGATGCACTTGGGCTGATAGGATCACTCCTAAGAAGACAATAGATATGTCACCTTGTACAATGTTGTATGGAGTTGAGGCAGAGATTAGGATCTCAAGTTATGGAAAAGTTAGTGATTTCAAAAAAGTCATGATTTTGAAAAAGTCTGTAATTTCAAAGATTTTGAAAGTGGTAAATTTTTAAACTAGGGAATTACAAAAATGTCAGAAATTTAAATCCCAATTGTTTTGAATATTTTCAAAATTCCAACATTTTCAAATAAAATCGACACTTTATCAAAAATGTACGAAATTTTTAAATCCCAATTGTGTTTTGAAAATCATGACTTTAGAAATCTTTTTAAATACATGACTTTTCGAAAATCAGACTCCTAAGCCCTAAAACCTAATTCTTAAACCCTAAACCTTGATCCCCGAACCTTGAACCCTAATTCATGTGCCCTAATCCCTAAACCCTAAAACACTGAAACCCTAAACCCCGAATCCAAAGCCCAAAAACCTAAAATGGTTTAAATTTTCAAACAAGTTTGGGTTTTCGAAAAATGAATATTTCTAAAAAACCTTCAATATTTTTGAAAAGTTGAAATTTTCTAAAGAGTTGGAATTTTCTCATTTTTGAAGAGCAAGGATTTTTTAAGAGTCTGAATTTTTGAAAAAGTCAATATTTTATAAAATCCCAACATTTTCAAAAACGTTAGGATTGTTGAAAAAATAGGATTATAAATTTTTTGAGATTTTCCAAAAAGTCATGATTTTGTAAAAGTGACTAGATTTTCGAAAAAGTTAGGATTTTTGAAAAGTCAAGATTTTAAAAAAAGTCAAGATTTTTGAAAATTCTAATGGGATTTTTGAAATGTTAAGATTTTTTTAAAAGTCAGGATTTTTGAAAAAAGTTATAAACAGGATCTTGAAACTCTTTATAACTTGTGCTCCGTATATCCATTTGAGTCTAATTTTTTTTAAACCATATGTTTCAAAATTTTCAACTTTTTTACATCATCAAGATTTTAAAAAAATGTGGGAGTTTGAATAATTTAGATTTTTTGAAAAATTATGGATTTTTGAATATGTCATGATTTGTGAAAAAGTAATTATTTTTCAAAAAGTTGTGAATTTAAAAAAAAATAGGATTTTAAAGAATTTGCAATTTTAGAAAATGATAGAGGGATTTTGAAAAAGTTGAGATTTTCAAAAAAGCCAGGATTATGAAAAGGTTGGATTTCAAACAAAAACTTGGACTTTTCAAAAAGATTTCAAAAAACTCGTGATTTCAAAACAGCCAACAATTTTAAGAAAAGTAGGGATTTTCAAAAAAGGAAAGATTTTGAAAAAAGGACTTTGAAAATGTAATTTTCAAATGAGTCGGGAATTACAAAATTGAAGAGATTGTCAAATCCTAACTGTTTTGAATATCCTATTTTTATTGAAAATTCTAATATTTTAAAAATCTTTACTTTTTCAAAATTCCAACATTTTTATAAAATCGCGACTTTATCAAAAGTTCCAACAAGTCGTGATTTTGTAAAACTTAAGATTTTTGAAAAATTCAGGATTTTTGAAAAAGTTATAATCTCAAAAGAGTCAAGATTTCAAAAATGTAGTGATGTGCCAAAATTAGCAAAAATTTGAAAAGGTCATAACTTGTGCTCCGGGTGTCAGTTTGAGTCCATTTTTTTAAACCATAAGTTTAAAAAATCTCAACTTTTTCAAAATATCAAGATTTTAAATAAAAAAGTCCAGAGTTTGAATAATTTAGATTTATCAAAAAATTATGGATTTTTAAATATATCATGATTTTTGAAAATGTCATTATTTTCCAAAAAGTTTTGAATTTAAAAAAAATTAGGGTTTTACAAAATTTGCAATTTTAGAAAAAGATAGAATTTCAAAAAAAAATAAAAGTTCGTATTTCAAAAAAGTTTAGATATTCAAAAAAGTCAAGATTATGAAAAGGTTAGGATTGTGAACCAAAAGTGGGATTTCAAAAAGGTTGTGATTTCGAAAAAGCCAAGAATTTTGAGAAAGTTAGGATTTTCAAAAAAGACAAGATTATGAAAAAAGGTGCAATTTCCAAATAAGTCGGGAATTACTAAATTGAAGAGATTTTAAAATCCCAACTGTTTTGAATATCCTAATTTTTTTAAAAATCCTAACATTCTCAAAAATTGAGATTTAAGAAAATTCAGGAATTTTTAAAAAGTTTGAATTTTTGAAAAAAAATTGATTTTCGAAAACGTCGCGATTTTTTAAATAGTTGCTATTTTTGAAAAAAGTAATCCCAAGATTTCAAAAATGTAGTGATGCGCCATAATTAGATTTGGCAAAAGTTGTTATTTTGAAAAACTTGGGATTTTCAAAAATTCAAGATTTTTGAAAAAGTTTATATTTTAAACGAAGTTGTTATTTTTGAAAACATCAATATTTAAAAAATGTTGGGACTTTGAAAATGATCAGATTTTTAAACAAGTTGGAGTTTTCAAAAAATGAATATTTTGAAAAAGTTATGATTTTTTTCCAACTTGGTATTTTCAAAACACCTGGGCTTTTCACATTTTTGAAAAACTCAATATTTTCGAAAAACTCGACATTTTAAAAAAAGTTAAGATTTTAAACCCTGATCCCTGAGTAGTGAAGCTTAAACCCTCAACCGTAAGCCCTACACCCTATAAAAACCCTAAATCCCTAACCATGAGCCTTAAACCCTAAACCCTAAACAATGAATCGTAAAACCTTAGGCCTAACCCTATACCTTGAATTGTGAGTCGTTTTCCAAAATCCTAAATCCTAAACCTTTAGCTAGAGTCCTAAACCATAACCCCAAACCTTGAACCCTAAGCCATGAACGCTGAGACCTAAACTCTAAACCATGACTCCTATGCCCTAAACCCTAAACTATGAATCCTATACCCTATAAACCCTAAACCTTAAGCTCTAATTGCTCTTAAGCCCTTAATTCCGAGTCTTAAACTCTAAAACCCTAAATGCTAAATCCTAAATACGAATCCCTCAATCGTAAACAATGAGCCCTAAACCTTAAACGCAAAACGTTCAACAATAAACCTTAAACCCCAAACACTAAACCCTAAAACCCAAAACCCTAAACCCTAAACACTAAAACCTAATTCTTAAACCCTAAACCTTGATCCCCGAACCCTTAACCTCAATCCCTGAACCCTAAACAGTAAATCCCCTGAGCCGTAAACCCTCAACCTAAAAAATCTTAAAATGAGCCGTAAACCCTCAACCTAAAAATCTTAAAATAGTTAGATTTGGAAAAGTTCGTATTTTGAAAAACTTGGGATTTTTTAAAAGTCAAGATTTTTGAAAAAGTTGATAGTTTTAAACAAAGTTGTTTTTACTAAAAACATCAACATTTAAAAAATGTTGGGACTTTGAAAATGATCAAATTTTAAAACAAGTTGGGGTTTTCGAAAAATGAATATTTCGAAAAAGTTAGCATTTTTGAAAAGTTGGGATTTTCGAAGAGTTGGGCTTTTCCGC
>JAHRHJ020001760.1:0-18105 GCA_019776745.2 Taxus chinensis
CCTTGCTTGGCGCAACCTTTTCTGGAGCTTGAACAGGTGCATGTGTTGCTACAACAGGTACCCTAGGTTGATTCTGCACATTTGGAGCTGCGTTTGGTCTACTGACCCCTTGTTGTGTAAGAGTGGGTTGAGAAACAACTGGATTACATGGTTGTCCCTCTCCTATATTTCTCTTCTTTGACCTTGTTTTGGTAGCCATGCCTTGAAAAGGCTGTTGGTTAACTCCACAGAAGTCTTCCGTTTTCTAATTTGCCAATGTGGTTTCTGTCGGAGGTCCCTCTTGTTGCGTTTCTTGCTGCTGATTCCCTTCTTGGCTTGGTTCTTGAGGCACACCAATGGTTTGCACCATCAAGGCCTGATTCAGTGCACCATTGAAACATGCTGACTGATTGTGAGGTAGATTGCAAGGGTAACACCAGTCATACTCCTGTGCCATGTTATTTTGTGTCGGGACCAAGGCTCTCGAGGATGTCGTTGCATTTGGATCATACGGCCGAAATGGCCTGGCAGCTTGAGGTTGTCCTTGGTTCTGGTTTTGATTTGCAGCCTGAGGTGGTGGTCTATTTTGTTGGTATGGGGGCCTAGCTTGGTACTGTGCTTGAGGCTGATACGGTCTAGAACTTTCCGCTTGCTATCTTTTGATAGTCACAAGCTCATTTCCAAGGTTCTGCAATTGTTTCATGACCTCCTGCAATTCCTTTGAAGTATTTGAAGAATTCGACGCCTCATTATTGCTTTGATTTCTAGGAGTTCGAATGGGATTCAACTCTGGTGCTTGACTGGTTATAGGATTTCCCATGTCTAGATAGAGAGGCATTGGTGGCCTTGGTGCAATCTTGCCAGCTTAGATCAAACAGTTCTCTGCTCTGATAGCCATGTCGTAGGCCCCTGGCAGTGTTGTTCCTCCCATTGATTGGATCATCATGGCTGTGTCTGAATTTATAGCCTTTAAGAAATAAAGGAATGCTCCTTCGGGGGTTGGTCTAACAGCTATTGGAATCCTGTCCCATGTCCGTTGGAATCTGAAGCTGAAATCTGTCATTTGTTCATTAGGAGCCCTTTTGATGGTTGTCAGCTGTTCCAATAAAGATAAATTATCCGCCCTTTCCCCAAACTGGTTGCAAAGAGCTGAACAAAGTTGGTTCCAATTTGTAATAGACCCTGCTGTAAGGCTCCTAAACCACTGTAATGCCTTACCTTTGAAATATGAAGCCAACAACTTGACTGCAACATCCATTTCATTTATTTCGTGGATTGCACATGCATTAGCAATATCCTGGATGTGATCAATAGGAGTAGTATGATTTTCTCCTGCAAAATAGGGTATATTCTTTAGTGCTGCAACTGGAATTTGGTTCTAAGCATTTAGGGAAAGTGGAATACTACCCGTGAAATTGACAAAGGGATTCGGTGGTAGATGCACCATTATGATTGGCCTAAGAACCCTGGTTGATGCGAGAAAAGGCCTACCAGGTGGAGGTGTAGACAAAGTCCTGTTAGGTG
The DNA here is from genome assembly GCA_019776745.2 of Taxus chinensis. NCBI lineage: Eukaryota > Viridiplantae > Streptophyta > Pinopsida > Cupressales > Taxaceae > Taxus > Taxus chinensis. Next base: position 1,504 of record JAHRHJ020001760.1, read on the forward strand.
GAGATGGTGATCTTTGTGGTCTTCTTCCTCTCCTTCCTATGCCTGGTGAAAGTTTCAAGTGGAAAACTAGCCGTTCTTCTTGAGTATTAGACCTGGTTCGAATTCTTCTCATTTGCCTGGGCAACCTGTGCTGCTACACCGTTGAACTCTATCCCCTTCGGAGTCGCCAGATGTGTTAGAGAAGTGAGCCTCTAAAAGGCTGGATTTTGCCAAGTTACACACCAAACTTGACGGTATTGAAAATATAATTTAAAATTTGAAGGACCAGAGGAGACAATCTTCAATCCAGAATTCGGGCCTTGTTGTGCAGCTGCGGATCCCCGAAAAGCTACAGGCGGAACTCAGGTCATGCGATGCAACTCACAAAACCCAAATTGCTATGTGTCAGAACTTGGAACATGTCCGACATCCCTCAAAACCTGAAATCACTGCTGTCAGGAATAGGACCATGTAATGCATCCCCCAAAACCTGAATTGCTGCTTTGTTGTTCTCGGACCCCGAAAACCCGAAATCACTAAAAAACCACAAAATTTTGAAAATCAAAATATCAAAAAACTAAGGATACTCTTTTGAAGATTATCCCTCCGATCTACCAACTGTTGAAATTTTGACCTGTTTTGAGCAAGATAAGCCCTTGAGAAATTGATTTCGGAGTTCAGGCTAGGAAGGTTGCAAAAACTAAAATTTGTAAAAAAGACTGCAAATTTTTAAGTGCTAAATTTCCTGAAAACTCCTTCAAATTTGATGGAATGACCTCTTGGTCCCACCGGGCGTGCCAAAATTGTTGGTGTCGAAATCGCAGCACCCCTGGAATGTCTGCAACACGAGGGGTTGAGACTCTCAGTGCGTTTGCATAACATGGAGCTTTTCCCAAGTGTGGGACCTTGCGAAATCGGAAAAGCTCTCCGGATGAAGGCCGGTTCCTATTCCTCTATTCAGATGCACATGTAGAAGATGCAGAGGGTTTACTAAAACCTAAACTAGCTTGCCAAGGAGACAGGGGTAAGAAATGCATAAAATAAAACCTAAACTACAAAGGTGATGCACCGAGGAATGAAGAACACCTGTCTGTTGCCAATTAAACACAGACCATTTAGATGTAATACCCACATCATACACAGATAGCCAGATTCACAGTGAAGAGATCAGGGGAATGCAATGAATACCCTGAGAGGGGTTGACAATCATCACATACATGCCATTAATCTTGCTGCCAAGGACGCCTACAATACAGTCGACACTGCATTTCCATGTGCCAAGAGGCAAAAGGGCAGCATTACATTTCCATATGGGAGGCTTTTCCAACTCCACAATTTCTGTTGCCAAGCAGGAGCAGAAGGGAGGGTGCAAAACAGAAATGTGCCAACTTCTTTAGCCAAGAAGCCATACTCATTGTCGACTACTCATTTATAGTGAAGACTTGAAATGAGAAAAGAGAGAGAAAATTGAAATCTTCAGAATGCACTTCGACACTCATCTCTGTGAACCCACTTCTGTACCGCCAAGTGGCGCATACTATATTCATTGCACACTAAGAATTCTGTTCGCCATCTTCAATTAAATAAATCCAAGTGGCGCATACAGTTAGGATAGAGGACCTCGTAAGCTCAAGTCCAACCCATTTCCGAGTGCGCCAAGGGCGCAACAGTTATGTCGACACTCATTATCTGTGTGCCAGGGTGCATACATTTCATTGTCGAGCACTCAAAATTTCTTGCGCCTCTTGAAGGTGCGCCAAGGGCGCATTCATATCGTCATCCTCTTCCATGTGTCAAGAGGACACCATTTACCCTGTCGACACCATTGCGTGAATCGTGCGCTCCATTCTGTGCGCCTTGGGCGCATCCGACATTTCTTCTGTCGACACTCAGTTTCTGTGCGCCACTTCTGTATGCCTTGGGCGCACCATTTCTCCTTTGATCAAATGCATCAGGGTTTGGATGATGCCTCGATTCATGTGTGCCTTCACACTCATTTCTTCGCTTGTCTAATCTACCCGAGGATTGATCCTATGCAACACCATTCTTTTAACCCTTGGGCATATATACATTTCTTCTGTAGACACGTTTGTCATCACGCCTCGATTCATCGCCACATCCTTTGCGGCTGCACGTCATGACTTCATGTTTCCCGACACACCGTGAAACTCCTATTACATTGCATTACCTTGGGATGTCAGGGATTTCCAACCCTTATGTTGATTTGGATCCATTTTCCTGCTTGTCTTATCCCCGACTTACTGGAAAAGATATATCTTTGATGTACGGGTTACTGCAAATATATTGCCTACAAGTTCCTTTGATAACAATCGAAGTTTTGGCATTTTCCCTATGACATGTATTTCAGAAATTTCAACGACACTGTATAACCTGTAAATTCCCTTGGACAGTGTTTACGGGTTTGCGGAACCATCATACATCAATAACATTACCATTTGGAGTGATAACATTACATAATCTTCCACAGAATCTTGTTCTGCAAATGAAAGTCCGAGACCCCGATTTCAACTATTGATCATCAGGTTTTAGAGACCCCATACCATCTTCCATGCAACCATGTAAAATAACGATCACCATATATTAAATAACCATCTGGGTTATATCGAACATACCCCTACGATCTATCTTCGAGTGATTATCCAATGTCATCAACCATTTCACCCAACATTCTACTTAAAAATTCACATTTTCATACACAATACAACCCGATTTTTGGATCGATACGTAATTTACATCGGGGGGGGGGGCAAAAATAAATTTACATCAAGTTATTTGTGGTCAAATGTTCAAAAACTTTATCAGATCAAATATAATCATTACTTGTATTTCTAAATCCAATATGAAAATTAGAATTTATGTTCACAATGCACAATTCAATCCTAAAGTTATAAGTCATTATATGGACAGTCCAACCACATAATATGTTCATATGATGTCATCATATAAATTCTACATCAAACCATCTATCTACCATTAATCCAACTAAAGATCTAACAATTACCCTATAAACTCATGAGCGAGATAATTTCCAGAATGGATAAAATAGTGGGTATTTGATTCAACGCTTTGCAGAATAAGTCCCTCTAATGACCTGGTGTAAATATATAGTATGAAGTGTGTGAAATTGAACTCTATTGAGAATCCTTACATCAAAGGGTCCAAAACCAGGAACTCCATCATTGCATACATCTAGCGGAAAATATGTCATCTCAGACGAATCCATTCACTAAATACTACATGAATATTCTAAATAGCATCTCATGAAATACAATGAGAATGAGGCAGAGGATTTATATTTGTAGGAAGAAGTATAATATATATCACTAAAAATCTAGGACAATTCTAATGATTAGGGGTCATCGACCATCCCCGAAGAAACAAAATTACAATGATTCACCTTAATATTGTTAGACGGTAACATATGTTCATCTTACTAAAAATAGGAAACTAAAATTGCACCTTAATTTATATTGTCATGCTCTGGTACCCCCATAAAATTTGCTACATGTAACACACTGACAACTCCCTAATATATATGCTTATCTCCTGTCGAACTGAGTAGTGCATCTTTTTTTATGCTTACCAAGTGATAAGTCACCATGCTAGCTTATAAAAAATGCAACTCCTCTTAGCAATGAGATTGTGATTAAAATTTATAGTACTAGGGATTTTTTTTCTTGTGCCATATTTTGGGAGGAAAAATTTCTCATTGAGACAATCATTTTAACTGCTAACATTAAAAAATAAAATTAAAAATTTCCCATACAAAATAAGCAAAATTGGTATTTTTTTCCACAAAAAATCACTTTTTTTGATTTTTTTGTTTGCACCATGAAGAAATTTGGAGGGAGGAAAATTTCTCAAGAGAAGCTGATCCCCCATTTTAACTTGTTATTTATCAAAAATTTGTTTTTTTAAAATATTACATCATAGGGAGAACTAGTTGACATCAACATAATATATTTTGTCGATCCCTGGTAGCATACCAAAGTTGTCTACTAGTCCGATCAACATATTAGCCCGAAAGTCAATTTTCCCTGAATTCCATTAGCGCGAAAGTCAATTTTCCTAGATTCACCAACTGCATGAATTTAGTACAATTTTTTTGGGGGGGGTCTTCCAAATCCTGTAGGAGCACCCCTCAAGTAGGACTATCTTTAGAAGCTCGTGAACCAGAGTATCTCTACTTTTTTGCAATGGAAATCTCCAATGGTGTCAATAAGATCCCATAAAGATGACATGAACAGTATCTACATTTAAGGACAACAAGGTCCTAGCAACCTCTGTAGAAACATGATGCCAAATGGTCCTTCTAATGTTTGCTTGTAGATGGCCCATATGATTTGATGATGCACCTAAGATTATCAATGGATCTATGTTCTAACCCAATATTACATCTCTAGAAAGTCCATTCTTGTACCATTGCTACAGAAGAAGAATGATTGAAGATAGCTTCTCAACTAGAGTGAATCATTTCAATATGATAACCGGTGAGTGATATGGTAACTTCATCCTACCATGGATAAGTCCTGTAATGGAGAACTAAGGCATTTCCTTGTGTATCACCCCCTACTTGAGAATGAGTATCTCCCATTTCCACCAACAATGTGAATCCTCCCAATGTTCCTTTAAGCCTGGCTGGCCAATTTTATCCCTTGCAAAAACTAGCTCCTTATATCACTTGCATAATGTTCCTACCGAATCTGTTACATCTATTCCTCAAAGGTCATCCATTGGTCAATTGCTACACCTCATCTCAAGATTACCCTAGCTGCATCTACTAGACCTTGGAGCACCCTAATCCTCACTCTCTCGAGTGGTCCATATGAATAAATGGTAACAAGTCTACAGTGTATATCTTTTACAATCCCAATAATGTCAAAGGACTTACAATCCAGACCTATGCTGCTTAATCGTGTCCATGGATGATCCCTATTAAGGTAAAATGGAGTTCAAAGCCTAATGACTCATCTGTTACCTAGATCCCCAGGACCATATTTCATACTTGACTAGTACGGTCCACCATTGCATAATATCTCGTGCCATGAGTCCAACTCATATACTTCCCGTTTATAGATTGAGTCATCACTCCCAGCTACTCTCTTACCCATTAGAGGATATGAGATGAACAATTGCATAATAGACTTGGAAGCTGATGATAATGTGATGCCCATAAAAGTTTCCAATGATCTTGGAATTACCCTGGCATGGGACGATAAATCATGTTACTGCATGGATTGCAAAGAACTCCCACTTTTGGGGAAGATCAAGGATGCACACGTAGCTCTTGTTGAATTTCTAGATAAGAAAATATTGTTGACCATTTGGGTAGAAATATCTTGGTATCATTCAAAATGTTGCTAAGTAGAAGTTTTTTTTTTTTTTTTTTTTTCGGAATTGGGAGGTAAAACCAAATGAATTAGTCTTATTCAACCATCCCATTTGAAGGACAAATGGAAATTTTACTTCTAGTAGGAAATATGACATACAAGGTATAAAAATCAAGAGACCCAAAAGCTAATATATTGTACTAGGACAATATGAATGGAAATTATTTGATAAAATCCAAAGATGAGGATGAAATTCCTATCTTGATAGGACCAAACATTCCTTTCCAGTAGGGAATTGATAATGAACAAGAATGGAAAGATCGTGACTTGTAAGAGAAAAATTTGGAATTTCTAAATGATGCAGGACACGAAAGACGTGAGGTGATTCTTGATGAGTTCCAAATTGAAAAATCAACTAATTTATTTGTTCATGAAGAAGAGGTGTTCTTATTTCCATTTGAAGAAGAATATTCTCTTAGTAATTTGTGTATTGATAGAATTAATCTCATTCCTCTCATTGAATATGCCACCCATGAAGAAGAGATGCCAATTTTTGATGATCCTTTGACATATTTGAAAAAGGAACTTGTGCAAGAAATATTGAGAGTTGCAGAAGAAATAGAAAACCTGCAACTTAGCCTTTAACTCCTAATACAAGCCATGGAATTACAAGATATGTATGAATCTTATTCTTACCTCTCAGTTGATTCAATTTTTTTTCATGATGAAATAGATCAAGATGAAAAATCTTATATCTCTCTTGAGGAAATGGTTGATGAATGTAATGGTGATTTTTTTTTTTCTGTTTTCCATTTGAAGAAGAAAATTCTCTATATGATGAAGATGTTGAAACAAAATTCTTTGAGTCCTTTGGAGATGAGGCCTCCCATATGAAGAAGTGAAATTCAATGAGCTTTGGAATGATGAATCAATTTCTCCGAATTTCTTCTTCAAATTAAAAAATCTAGATTCTCTAAATGAATATGAAGGTGAGATTTTAGTAGTTTTGAAGGAGCATGTACAAGAAACCTTGAAATTTATGAAATAGAAGTTCCTGAGCTCAGTCTTGATATCTTGACTAATGATATGAAATTGCAAGATAAGTATGAAGATAATTTTTATTCTTCATTTAGTGCCCAAATGTTTCATGATGAAATAGGACAAAAGGATGGACTTAATGATTCTCATAAAAAATTGGAATGTGGGAAAGAGAAATACTTGGAAAATTTAAGAAATCTAATAAAAAAGTAGCCTTGGGGCAGTAAAGAAATGTAAAATGGGAAATCAACAATGTGGATGAACATAGAAGATAATTTGCAATCTAAGATTGATTTTTAAGATAGTAAGAATAATGGGATTTTTGGGTGAAGCTCTAAGTATCAGATTAATTAAGTAGGCTTACTCCTCCCAAGTATAAATCCATTCATGAAAGTGTAGACACCCTAATTTCACATCTGTCCTAAATCAATTAATTCCCCTACCTCATTTCCCACAAAAATACACTTCAAATTAATCAAATATAATTTGATTAATTATCCATTTCAAATCCAAAAAAATAACCCAATCCTCACCACATGTCATTATTCTCCATGTTTTTCTACTATTGAATTAAAAATTCAAAATCAAATCCTCACCCACTCTTTGTGGTCCCCACTCACCTAAAATCCTCCACTTATGAATTAAAAATTCAAAATCAAATCCTCACCCATTCTTCGTGGTCCCCACTCACCTAATCTTGCCCACATTTTCAAACCATGATTACTTAAATTTCTCTAAGTTAATCACTCCCCTAGGCTATAAATACAACCTTACCCCTCCCCTCTAAAGACACAGAGAATAAGCTTGAATGCCCTATCTAAGTTCTTGCATCCTTTGAGAAAAGAACATCCTTTCCACCTAGTCCTAATGCCCAAATAGCCTCATTTTGAAGCAATCCAAGTCCATAATCCTTTTTCCCATCTGGTTCAAAGTAAGATGATCATTTTTACAGGAAGGTCTTGCTCCGTCTTAAAGAAAAACACCTACATATCACACAATCAGGGCTCAATCCAAGTTTCCTAGCCCATTCTGAGGTTTGCTATGGAACACAAAGGAGGAGGTATGATTGTTTGTATTTTACTTCCTTGTTAGTAGTGCATTTTTCCTAGCTTACATTCTGGTATGCCGATCACTTTTGATCTGTTACCATTAATTTCCCAATTAGTGGTTTTATCTGTTCTTTGTTTATTATTGGCCATTATTACTGCATTTTTCGTGTCTTATGGCCTTCTTTGGTTAACCTTCATGTTGTGGGTAGTGTTTTTGTTGTGCAGTGTCTTGTGGTGCATCTGCAAGTTGTAGTAAAAATGCCATCTACGATAACTCATCATCTCTGATCCTCCCAGTCTCTCGGTTTCCCTCCCAGTAGATCCAACCAAATCATTCCCTACTTTAACTATCGTTGGGTCGTTGTGGACAATCCTTCTTTTTTGTATGACTAACATCTCCCCTCATTGAAATTCATACCTCTACATTTTCCCTACCCCACTTTCACATTCGATACTTCAAAACCTGTAACGTATACTATCTATTATCCGAATTTAGTATTCCCTTCAGTTATATTAATTTCTTTTACTTTAGTATGGTCTTCTCTGTCTAAAATCTACACTACATAACATCACAAAACGATCACATCTTAGCTCTTATTAAAACAAAAAACAAAAAACAAAAAAAAAAACTCAAAATAATACAAAACATATATATTTAATTTTGCTAACCCATCCTTCCTTTCCACTCAACCTCCCATCATAACTTTTCACTCTCTATGATTAAACATAGTAGCCGTTGGCTGTCATCCTCTCCACTAACCCAATGATTTCACTATCCCAACGCCTAACCAAACTCTACCACACACTTTCTACTCAATCTCATCCACACTCCCTCCACTCGACCATCCTCTCCCCATCTCGAGCCATCTCACTACATCCGCTTCAACCTTCTCACTCAAATATGTAAAGTAGTATAAATAATGTCTGTACTTTTGACATAGCCAGGCCATCCTCTGCCACTTCCATATAGCTTGCAGGCTCGACCATCCATCTCTACAAAATTTCAATCTTCAAACTGATATCTTTGTCGCATTTGCCACATTTTGTTTCCTCCGTGAACATTTCTACTTGTGTGGTGATTATAAGCATTCCAAAACTTTAGTGATCTTCCATACCTTGATTTTCATGTGCCCATTCTTTGATATGTCTTTTCCTGAATGTACCTTTATTGCAGCTTCACCTTTTCGGTGTGGAAGTTCCACAATTATTTAATGTACCTTCTATCCAACATTACTCTGCTTCCATCCGTGTACACCTATGATTATTCACATTTGGTCAACAAAAATGCGCCTCCTTATCATAATATTGACTCCTTTATTTTATCATTGCGTTTAATCTATTTACTTATTATACTCATTCTCCCACAAATCTAATCTACCATTTTTTTTAGTCTACACTTTATTACTTTCAATGTTTCATTTTTAGCATTCAATTTTATAATTCATAGTTTCCAAATTCCAATTCAACATTGTTAAGTGCCATGTATTTCTATACATCCCACCTGACATTAGGTTTACCAAATCCACCTGCATTTTCAACTTACCCAATTCACAAATTTTTTTGGTGATATTTTATCACTACTTCTTTGCTTTCATACGTGTTATTCAGTTTATATTAGATCATTAAGTTAGATTTGACATCGTTGGATCATAATAATAATAATAATAATGCTTATTTTTGCTAATATTTGGTGCAGGAAAACTACTAATCATTTTCTTGCAGGACCTTTTTTTTCGACAATACAAGACCTATTCACACCTATCTCGCCAAATTATTAGGTTCGCATTCCCTAGTCATATTCTATACATTGGAGGCCACCCGGGCTCCATAAAACAAAACAAAAATTGTCTTACATTCCAATTTTCCATCACAACACTTATGGTAACATTTTTAACGATCTTCTTTTGTTGTTTTTCTTTTTTGTGAAGATAATCATTATCGTTGTTTCACAATCACAATTAATTGCAATAATTATTAAAATTTTACAAAAATCTCTATTCCAATTGTATCTGCGTATGCTCTTTTCCTGCACCTTCGAGTGATCTGGAAAATCAGAAACAGTCGCAATTGTTTAGTTTCTTGTTCTAACATTGCAGGATCCTCTAGCTTTGTTTTCTAATTGTCATTTCAATCATTATTTTACTTCATCATATTATTAATATTTGTTCGGTTGTTGGTTGTGTATGCTCTTTTCTTGTGCCTTCGAGTGATCTAGAAAATAACAAACAACCATGATCAATTTTCTAACATGTCATCAGCAGGATAACTACTAATCTATTCTTTGCAGGACCAGATCGCTAGAATATTGTTAAATAAACAAAAAAACAAACAAAAAAATCCCACAAATGTACCACCATTCAAAGAACATTGCTGAAATATTTTTTTTAGCACTCTCAGGTACACTATTATTTTTTGCTAGTGATTTATTTCAAGTTGGAAAGAACCTTACATTTAATCACTTTATCATTTTGTTTTTGCACATAGTAGAGGTGGATTTCATCACCACTAAAGCTACACCAGTGACGTGGACTTGAATACCATGCACCAACATCATTCGACATCTACATTGCACTTATAGACCTAGTCTCATCACAACGTTTGATATTTACCTCACCCCTGCTCTTCACTTATAGGTAATGTTGTCGTGCAATGCATGCGAGTCATGCCTAAATAGTTGTAACAAAAAAGCTTGGGCATCATCCCTGTAAATATTCATGGAGTTATAAGGACACCATACACATTCATCCCCCCATCACCTTCCACCTTTTCACAAAACCCATGTTTGGACGTGGTGATTCACTCTGAAACAGACAAGTAAGAATTAGTGAGTCTCCTCCAGTGCTCTAAGGGTTCCCTGTACCAATTATGTCCCCATACAAAATTAGGTATATCAGGACTAGGGTTTATTAGAGGACAGCATTTTTTTGGAGTAATAAGAGCCTGCATCCATCATTCCATGACATACTTGTATGATTGCATAAAACAATGATCATTCCTGAAGAATTTACCTCCTAAGCCAAAACAATTGGATCCACATGATTGCTTGCTATTTGTAAAACAAAATAGTTTAGCATTGTTTTTATCATAAAACTTGGATGATATTAATGTGTTCATTGTACATGTTCAAACCCTAGTTGTGTTCCATAGAAAAAAAATCATTTCTTGACCAATTCAATACCAAAAAAAAAATCTAAAAAATCCAACTACGCAGACCAAAACATCACACCGATTTCATTAGCTTGCTTCAGCCAATAACACATCCACCATAGCTTGTCTTCATCTATATCTAATTGGTATTGAGTGACTGACATTCACTCCTCATATCTTCCATTGTCAAAACATCCTTCATAGCTCATTTCAAGCTATATCAAACTAATATTGGGTGACTTGTTTGAGTTCACTCATTATTTTTTCCACCATTGTGTTTATCCAAATCACAGCCAACACAAATCCTTTCATAACTCATTTTGAGTTATATCACAACCATATTGTGATTAAACTATTTGGGTTACTCTCCCTCGTCAACAATCCAGAGATTGTTCAAGCCAAATCTACACAACGTAAAACAAATTCCTCTAATAACTCATCTTGAGTTATATCACCATCATATTGAGATAACTTTTTTGAGTTACTCTCCTTATCAATCATTATGAGCTTATTCGAGCTAAATCCAAAGTAATCAACTTCTCATTTAATCACACCTGCTCAAAATTCCTACCTCACTTTTTACAGCTTAATCAAGCACACGCCTATCTCATCATGGTATTCACACGTAGTCACAATCATGAAAATGATGATGAAGAAGTTGCACAACCAGAACTCACCAATGAAGAACAAGAACAAGTCAATAAGGTGATAGAACAAAACAAAAATGAATATCTGTTACATATCCTAGCCATGGGGGAAAAACTACCCCCTGACTTCGGGACTACAAATTTAAAAAAACTTATCGAAAATGGTGAATCAAGTTATCACAATGAAATACCAAACAATCCAAATGGATCTTTCGCCGATGAGTTATTCACTAAAATCAGAGACTTAACAAAGAAACTTGAGGAAGCAACTGACTAGAGCTGAAAGGTTAAAAGACCCCAATCCAGACCCCAATACTCACAACATTTTTAATAACCCATCCCCTCCCTCTCCATTCACACAAGAATGGAAACATATGAGAGACACCATTCAAAGACTACGAAAACAATCAAAATAATTCAACTTTGAAGAATTGTGTCCTTATCCATTTGATACAGGAATATCACGCTTACCATTTACGTCATCCTTCGAAATCCCAAAGTTTGATAAATACAAAAGAAAAGGTGACCCCTCTGAACATGTTAAGGAATTTTACATGTAACTTCAAGAATTTTCCTATCATGACACGTATCTTTTACCACTATTCCCCCAACGTTTAGGGTGACAAACTTTAGACTAGTTTTTCCATCTTCCCAAAGGGTCGGTCACAACATTCGTAGACTTATCGGAGAAATTCGTCAAAAATTTTTTCCTACAACTTAGACTCAGAAATAACCATGCTTGATCTCTGTAACACTGGGAAAAGGACAAACAAAAAAACTTTCACCTCCTTTTTACAACGATGGCGGGGAATCACAAGCAAATTTCCCTGCTCAGTACCCTAGAGACAACTAGTTAGCATTTTTGTTCCTAATCTCAATGCCGAATTATCATTCCACATGCAAATGCATTGTCTAAATAGTTTCAAAGAAGTCATTGAAAAAGGAACACATATTGAAAAATCCCTCATTTCTAAGGGATTACTAAAAGCACCCTTTAGGGACCAACCTTATCGAGACACCCCTTAGAACCAGGACAAATCCAAATTCTTTAACCGAAATCTAAAATATAGTCAATGATGGCGTTACTGATTCCCACCATGTCTGAAACATTCAAAACCATCCCATCAAGCACATTAAAATCCAAACAACCAATCATAATCCCTAGAAAGGAAGTTCCTTCTTGAGACCGACGAAGACAGTTCACTCCTCTTGGAGAAATCTATCTATGTCATTTGGAAAATGCCAATATGATTACATATCCCATCATCAAACCCTTGACAAACCAAACAAAATTGGTATAAGGATAATGAATATTGTGACATAGGCACTCTACAGATCGATGCATGATCCAAACCATTGAACGTTGACATAGAAGTTGACTAGACAAAGACACCTAATGAAAAACTTCACATGTTCAAAATCCCTTCCCTAACCATGATAACAATTCAAAAGAGAAGGGTCAATCATCAAGCAATGTTGAGTATGACTTAGTCATCTTGACCATAGATTATGACCAAGACTTAGTGGCAACTATAAAGATAAGAACTGACTGTGTGATCAACACTAGACATAAAAAAATGTGGGTCCCTACAACAAAAAAATCTGCCACTTCGTCCCCCACATCACCTCCTAATCCACCATCTAATTCTGCCACCAATTCCACTCCACAACCTGCGCCATCATTCAATATTGTCAAATAATTGGAGAATAATGCAACACAAATTTCCATAATAGAATTACTTAATTCTTTTCTCCCACTACTACAATGCATCCTTATGAAAACATTGAATAACACTTGTGTCCTTGAGGACATCAATTCACAACAATTCCAGGCTTTAATTACACATCTTACGGTCCCCAATCCTATTTTATCTTTTTGTTCCCGCTGACCTTCTTAATCCCAACATTGCTAATAATCATTCTTTATATGTTGAGGGTTATATAACTCATCGTAAGATCAAGCACGTATTAATTGACAATGGATCTGCATTGAATATTTGTTCCATGAAACTTTTACGTTGTCTAGGTTACACTAAAAATGATTTACAAAACAATATCATAACCATTCATGGGTATGATAATATCAAAAGAAAGTCTGAAGGCACAATCACGTTTCCTCTCCAAGTTGGACCCATCACCTTAGACATAGTATGTCATGTGGTGGATGTAGAAGTTGTATATAACATTCTTATCGACTGACCATGGATTCATGCCATGAAATCTATCCCATCAACATTCCACCAATGCATTAAGTTTCCTCATTTGGACAAGAAATTTACGTTACGTGCAGATCCTCAACCCTTTGAGTATTGTAGATTCCTCGAAGGAAATGATCACCATTGTCCATCAATATATAAGTGTTGTTGCAGACTCACAGCACCCCTGGATGTAGATCAGGCTTCTAGGTTGATCACTCTAGCATCCAGTGTGATTGCACAACATGGAAACCTCTCTCCAAGTGTGGGGACTTGTGAAATTGAGAGAGGATTCTCCAGATTAGAGGCTGGTTCCTCAAACTCCTCTGATTTAGATCTATATTTTGCAAAACTACAGAGGTTCAGGTCCTAATCCTACTCTAAACTGCAAGGAGACAGGGATAGAAATGAAAAATATATGAAACTAATTAAAGGTGGTGATGCACCAAAAGGAGTGGTGAAACATTTCTGTCAAGCAAATAGACACAGACCAAAGTTTACAACATAAAATGTACACAGACTGATAAGATATAATTTAGGATTTGAAATGAAGCAAATAATACAACAGAGGACTGAAAACCATTCACAGAGCTTGCATTATCATTTCCAGTGTCAAAATCACTGCATTACAACCTCAAAGAGGTAAAAACTATTACAATCCTTGGAGAGGTCTGATCCTTGCATCAATCACTTGTTGGAGGTGAAAGAAGAAGTCTGCTATGCCCAAAAAAAAAAATATTTTTTATTTTAGAAATGAGCCAAATCTGGCTTTTACAATGCAAGGGTCGAGTCCAGGGGACAGAAAATGTACAAAAACATGAGAACCCATCCCTACTCAACAACAGATGCATTAAAATGGCATGGCGGACCTTACAAACCCATGCTCTGTCATTTTGACCGGATTACAGGAGAATGCGACCCATTCTGCATTAAATTTGGTCGCTCGAATGTCACTTCTGGCCATGATCACGCGTCAGAGCCATTTCTCAATTTTCTCTCTCCAGACTACACCAAAACTCAAGATTAACCTCGAAATCATGTAGAGAATTTCATAAGCTTTCCGTTGATATAAAGAATGTGCAGATCTGAGCTCTGGATCAAAAGATATGTCGATCTGAAGATTTAGGGCACAAAACAGGCGAAACTGCATTTTGAAATTTTCCCGTGCTCTGCCACCTGGATGACAATTGTCGAGCGCTGATTGGATGCGTAATTATCTCTCCTTCCCTGCTTCATTGGACACATGTCCTCTTTTTATTGGCTCGGGTCAGTGCTGAAAACCTGGCCCTTGGACTCTGCTATTTCTAACTCGTGACATGTGTCGTGGATTGATGGTTTTCGGGTCTGTCAGCTTTTCAAGTCCACAGCATCCATTTCGTCCCATATGTCCCAGTGCGTTTGGGACAAAAACTTCCGATCCACTGAAATGGGCTTCTTGACTCCTCATTAGCCGATGACACGTGCGTTGCCTGTGTCTTTCGGCTCCTTCAGCTATCCGCGTTCCCACGCGTCCCTTGGTCCCAACTGTCCATTGTTGAAGTTCCGTGTTGTCGGCTGGCACCGGAACGGGTTTCACATCCTACGTAACATTTGTTCCAAAACTGTCACGGACTGTCTGGGGACAAATTTTCGATTCACCCAATTCGGGCCAGTCGCGCCTCACGGCCCAAAGGTTATCGAACGTTTAGTGCAAAAGTTCTCCTTTCGGCACCCGATCCGGGTGTTCGCGTATTGGCGTATCTTAGCCAACTTGTCCCAGAGCAGTTGTGATTTCTTCTCTATCTGGCCGATTGGCTTTCCGCGTCCCATGCGTCCTGACGGCCTGATGTTTCTTTGCCCTGCAGACTGCTGCGGCCTTCTTCGGCCGATAACACCCCGAGGTCCCTCATGTCCGGAATGTTGCGGGGGAGGAACGAGGACGTAGCCAAATTTCACAATTTTTTTGGCTCCAGCTTGTTTCGGAAACTTTTTGCATTTCTTAGAGCTTTCTCTTTCCATTATTCGGCAGGGAGATAGAAAAAATATGAGGGAACCTTAAGAAACATGATTTTTTCCCTGAATTAATCCATTTTGCCTGAGACTTGAGAATTCTGATGTACTGTTATCAATTAACCCTGGGGGTGAATTTGGATACCAGTGTACAATCACATAAAACAGAAATAATTACATCACATGTATCAGCTATGTTTTGGAAAGAGTGGCTACAGAGTGCCTTGCATGGGGTGCAGCTAAGAATAGGATTACTACTTCTAGTTAACATGAGAGGTCTATTGTTTATAATTTCTTAGATGTGAGCCTATTATGTAAAGGTGCATAGTTATTTCCAACATGTGACCTATTTTTGGAGTTGTGTGAGTGGTGAAGGGAAATTCCCCCACCCTTATAAAATGTAATGAACTGCATAGTAGAGGGGGATATGTAAGAACTGGATACTGTGAGAGTATGTTTTCAGAACTGTACGCACATGAGCATATATGTTATTATTAAGAAGCTTCTGTGTATTCCTGTATTTTATATAATGGAGTGTATTGGTTGAATTAGAGTATTAATCCTAAGTATAATGTAGTTATTACATGCTTGAATTCATTAGGTTATCATTTAATTCTATTATTATTTAGATCTAGATCTAAACATACACTGTCTAATAATGTATTAATTATGGATCTGAATGTACTAATTCTTCATCATGCTACACATCCTACAATAGTAACCCTAAAGAGGGGAATAGTACCTTTGTGTGCTTCAGGTGAGTGCTCAATCTAGGCTGAGTGATGGCCAAATCACGTGGGATTTATTTAAATTCTAGCTACATCATGGTTCCTTTATGGGACCTCTTTTTCAGCGTTTTTCAGGACGGTTGCAATGAAGACATACTGGTTGACACTAGCAATGTTGAGGAAGTGATACCATGACCTAGAAGAAGAATACATGTACCAGATTTGAGTTTGGACACGCACATGGGTGGAGCATAATCTGTATGACTATTTGTATGAAATCTTCTTCACTCTTTTTCTCGTATAACGTACGAGTGGCTGGTTAAACTTTATGCATTAAACGAAGTAGAGGGGTATCCACACACTTATCTAGAGTAGTAAGAATTTTAACCCTTTATTGTGTGATCTGATTGGACTCACGTGTGTGGATACGGGGTTCTATGGTGTTTTTGAACAGTTTTATATCAGAGTACTAATAATTT
>JAHRHJ020001761.1:0-2500 GCA_019776745.2 Taxus chinensis
CACAAGCATACACACACACAAACAAACAAATAGACACAAGCACATGCACGCACACACACGCACACCCACACACACACACACATTTGCACACTCATACGCACCTACAACACGCACACACACCAACACATGCATGCACACACGCACACGCAAACACACACACACGCACACATAGACACACACACGCACGCGCAGACACACACATGCACATGCAGACACACACAAACGCACAAACACACAGACAGGCACAAGCACACGCACATGCACACTCACACACACACACGCACACACACACATGCACCTGCACATGCATACGCACCTAAACACACGCAAAGACACACACACACGCACACCCACACACGCACGCACATGCTGACACATACACGCATACGCACACGCACACGCACACGCAGACAAACACACGCACCTACACACAGGCACACGCACACGCACGCACACCCACATATGCACGCACACATGCACACGCAGACAATCACACACACACACACAAACATGTAGACACACACACACACACATGCAGACACACACACGCACACGCACACACATACAAACACGCACACACACACACACACACGCACACAAACACGACCACATGCACACGCACACAGACTCACACACGCAGACACACACACGCACATGCAGACACACACACACAAACATACAAACACATACAAGCACGCACACACACATACAAACACATACAAACACGCACACACACACACGCACACACACACACACACACACACACACACACACACACACACACACACACACACACACACAACACACCCACACGTAAACGCACACGCACACCCACACTCACACGCACACACGGACACATGCACACACACACATGTCTACCTGCAGATGCACACGCACCTACACACATCCACAGACACACACACACACACACACACACACACACACACACACACACACACACACACACATGCGCACACACGCACACACACACGCACACACAAATACTGACACGCACACACGAATACATGCACAAGCACACATGCACCTGCACACGCACACGACCCTGCACACGCACCTACACATGCTAACACACATAGACACACACATGCGCACGCACACGCACAGGGACACGCACACGCACACGCACAGACACACCCACACGCACACGCACACACACACGCACACGCACATGCACACAGACACGCACACGCACACACACGCACACGCACACGCACACGCACACGCTCACACACACGCACACACGGACACATGCACACGCACACGTGCACCCGCACACGAACACACACCTGCACACGCACGGACACATGCACACGCACACGCACACGCACACACGCACACACACGCACCACATGCACACGCACACACACACACACAGCACACGCACACACGCACACACACACACATGCAGACACACACACAAACACATGCACACGACACACGCACACATACAAACACACACAAACACGCACACGCACACGCACATACACGCACACACACACACAAACACACGCACACGCACCACGCACTTACATGCACAGTGACACGCATACGTACACACACACACGCACACGCGCACTGACACGCACACACACACGCACACGCACACACACATGCACACGCACACGCAAACACAGACACACACATGCACACGCACACGCACATGAACATGCAGATACACACGCACATGTACAAACACACTCACAAACACGAACACGCACTAATACACGCACTCGCACAGGCACAGGCACACGCACACGCACATGCACAGGCACACACACAATCTTAGGCACATGCACACACACACGCACGCACACACACACACACGCACATGCACAAGCACACATGCACACGTACACACACACACGCACACGCGCACACACACGCATCCGCACATGCATACGTACCTACACACACACACGCACATGCACATGCACACAAACACACGCACACGCACACGCACACGCACACTCACACGCAAACACAGACACATGCACACACACACGTGTACCCGCACATGCACACGCACAGACACATGCACACACACACAGACACACACATGCACACGCACACGCACACAAACACGCACACACACACGCACTCGCACACGCACATGCAGATGCACATGCACACACATAAGCACACACACACGCACACGCACACGCACAAGCATACACACACACAAACAAACAAATAGACACAAGCACATGCACGCACACACACGCACACCCACACACACACGCATTTGCACACTCATACGCACCTACACACGCACACACACCAACACATGCATGCACACACGCACACGCAAACACACACACGCACACATAGACACACACACGCACGCGCAGACACACACATGCACATGCAGACACACAAACGCACAAACACACAGACAGGCACAAGCACACGCACATGCACACACACACATGCACCTGCACATGCATACACACCTACACACACGCAAAGACACACACACGCA
>JAHRHJ020001762.1:0-18090 GCA_019776745.2 Taxus chinensis
CTCAGATTTTCAGAGTACG
Organism: Taxus chinensis; assembly: GCA_019776745.2. Lineage (NCBI taxonomy): Eukaryota > Viridiplantae > Streptophyta > Pinopsida > Cupressales > Taxaceae > Taxus > Taxus chinensis. The sequence continues at coordinate 20 of JAHRHJ020001762.1, forward strand.
ATGTTGCAAGCATGGCCCTACAGCGTGTCAGTGGCGGACAAGGTAAAGGGTAGAAAGGGTGTCGTCTGAGGTGGGATAAGCACGGGCTACAAGAGATAAGTTTGAGAGCTTCAAAGGCTGGTGGCAACTCTTCAAACTCCATTGAAATATCAAATTGTCTTTTTAAGGAGGTGAATGGAAGGTGACATGATCCGAGAGTTGGGGAGAATGAAACGTTCGTTGATAGATGGAGCTTACCTTGTATAAACTACGCAAATTGTTTGAGATTAGTAGGTGGGGGCATTTCTAGAATAGCTTTGAAGTCTTTAGATGGGTCGACCTCAATGCACGCAGAAGAGACGGATAAAGCAAGAAGTTTTTCCCGAAGGGACAACCAAAGACACATTTTCTTGGATTGAAGACGGACAGAATATGTAAGGCCGATCAAAAATAATGGTAACAATACGAGATTGTTCACATGCGAATGTTTTAGACTTTGCCAAGAAGATCGTCGATGTAATCTTCAAGATATGTGCATAATGTCATGAAAAAGATAGGTCATTAGCCTCGTGATAGGTCGGGACGGCAGCATTCTTAGGCCAATGCATTACAACCGGTAACAGAGGTTTCCAAGGAGTTTATAAGGCAGTTTTGGTGTTAATGGCAGGGGGCAACCAAAATTGGTTGTATCCTGAAAAGCATCCATGAAGAAAGCATTTCATGACCGCGAAGTGAGATCAACAAGATTGATCAATACTTGGGGGGGGAAGTATCCTTAGGGGCAGCGAGGTTAAGATCCCAGAAAATCCGTGCATATCCAAGTCCCCCGTCACTTTAGTGATAGGTACGATGTTAGAATCCATTGAGGATGTCAAAGGAAGATGAAGGAAACAGAAACGAAGTCTTGAGCTCTTCTTGACCAAGAGGCATATCGTGGGGATGTAAATTTTTCTTAGTTTTTTGTTTGACTGGTTTTGAATCGGGGTTTGAGTGATTTATGGATGGCAAATGGTGGTCAATTCCTGGCATGTCAGCGGTAAGACCACGCGAAAGCTTAGTTAGAGCATGGAGGATAAGTATAAAGGTGACTTGTTCTGATGTGTTAAGGGATTGTCCATCTTCACAATGTGAGATCCTCCTCCGTGTGGAATGTTTGATTTCTATAGTAGATTCGTTCAGCATAAGGTTTGGGGTTTTAAGATGTAAAGGCTCGTTGAATATAAGAATCAATCCACAGCCAAAGGTAAAGTGAGGATGGAGTCGTCATCTGACCTCCAACAACATTAATCAAACGGCAAATCTCTTCGATCATGTCTGGATACAGAAGGGAAGAGAAGATGGGTCTCATTATCACTTGATAAGTGAGAGGACCTATGAGAAGCATTTATGAAAAAAAAAGTTAGGAGGGATAGATTCAGGGTTTACAATAGATTCTGTGGTGATGATGGCAAAGAGGAGTGATGAATGGTTTGGTAGGGCTGACGTCATCTCTTCCAGATACAGCTGACATGAGGTGTCTCCTGTGTAGGTGGTTTTCAGGAAAAACGAGACACCTACGATATTGTGGTTTGCGGTAGTCACGGGAATGAGTTTTTATGGTCGGGCTTGTTCATAAAGACCAAAACCAAAGCCTTTCCCGAGCACAGTGAGTCAAGAAGGTGAGGGCGAAATGATGATCTTGTCAAGTAATTTGAAAATCGGATTGGATAGGGAACATACCAAGAGGGAGGTTTCAGGGTAATGGAGGATGGCGTCACTACCCCAACATTAGGTTGGTGCGGAAATGGGGTGGTCCATAGAGATTAACTCCCCACGACGGGTCGTAGGTGGGATGTGCATGTAATATGTCCGTACTCTGCGGGGTAGGGAAAGAATACGTTATATAGGCGTAACTCCCCCAGTGTAGGCGTTGAAAATATCTACTAAGGGGTCGGCAGGTTGGGATGTTAGCTACCGGCGAAGGGAAGTGGTTTTTTGCGGACGGTGGTTCATACAGTTGAAGCGTAGGCGCGGTTGAGGTGGATGGTTGAGGTACATTTGAAGAGGATGGTTGGATTGAATGTATGGGTGTCTTGACTGGTATAAGCACATCGTTAGGGCGGTATAACATATTGCAGGTTTTAAAGGGGGGAGGATCAGCTTTTTACGGTGTAGGACTTCCCCTCGTACTCAAATTTTATGCATCTATGTAATGTTGAGGGAACGCATCCCATGGCCCGGATCCAAGGACGACCCAACAATATATTATATTGGAACTCTCCCTCAAGGACATAGAAGAGTTCAGGTAAAGTACGTGGTCCTACCCGAATGTTGAGGATCACGGTGCCTAAGGTAGAGGTAATAGCATCATTGAATGACCGCAACATGATGGGGTTGGCACACATGTAGCTAGAAGGGATATTCATTTGTTGAAAAGATTTTGAAGAGATGATGTTTAGGCTAGCACCCCCGTCAATCATAACACGACGTACACGAATGTCCCGGACGTAAGATGAGATGAACAGGGCAGGGTCAGGATCTTCTGTACCAAAATCGACAATTTCATCTTCAGAGAAACTGACTGCAGCAGCTTGTGGTACAGAGACAGAAGTGGTTGGGGCGGTGGGTTGTTTGGTGAGAGAGGCAACGTGATTAGGTGTTAGAATGGAGGCAACGGGCAGGGTTTCATTAGGTAAGACCTCGATCCCCTGAAGAATTTCAACGAGAGCTTGTCGATGAGATTCAGAAGTCTGAATGAGATCATATAGTGTCATTTTTACGGGTGATTGGTGAAGTTGTTTAATCATGGCTCGATGGGCAGCTCCATTAGAGACGGGGTAAGCGGGTCCACGAATAACCACTTTGGGTGGTGGTGCAATCGGGATGTTGGACGGAGAAGGAGAGGACGCAGGTGTGCTTTCTTTCGCTTTCTCATTGTTTTTCTGCGCTCGAGTAGCAACACTAATCATATTAATCTCGTAGACCGGAGATGAAGAAGATGATTGGGATAAATCATGGTCTTCAAGAGGTGGGGTTGTAATAATGACAGATCTTGGTGAGGCGGGGACAGATGGTATAGGAGAGGGAATGGAAACTAAAGGTCTCTCCCTTCGTAAGTTGTCTTTCTTAACCTTTCTATCTGGGAGAGGTGACTGACGAAGGATGGTTTTTAAAGCTTTGCATCCCTCCACATCATGTCCTGGTGTGCGGTGATAAGCGCAGATCTTAGACTCATCATAACCTATAGGTCGAGGTTTAGACGGGTCATAAGGTCTAAGTGGGGGTAGGGAAATGGTCGCATTCTCTACTAACATAGCAAGGATTTTGGCGTAAGATCCTTTGAGTGGGTCAAAATCAGAAGAGGATGAGGGTATTGATTGTGCGGGTTTTGGTAATGTTTGGGCGTGGTTGGTTCGTATGGGTGGTGGTTTAGCCGAGGGGTGTTGACACGTGTTTTTCACTAAACGTGGTTTCTTTGGCGCAGAAGCTATATTGGATGATGAGGCCACAGATGGTGTGGTATCAGAAAACAACCACGGGGAAATAGGAGTGACCGAAAACAAATCTTTTGATGATGGAATTTGTTTAGGGTTGATAGGTGGACAGGATACGCGGAGTGATAATGTTGATATACCCTTTGATCCCTGTATGGGTGCAGAAGGCGTAGGTCGTTTTGAAGAAAACGTAGGAGGTATGATATATTGGTGCAAGGTGGAAGGATGAGGTCCCAATATGGAAGGTAGGTATGACGATGATGGTTTTGATTGTGATAGAGGCACGGGTTGAGTGTATCTCCTAAGTGGCGGGGCGGCTTTATTCTTGGACAAATCTAGTCGCTTAGGCGGGTGTGTTAGACTGGGTATTGGCGAGGTCCCAAGTGTAGGGGAAGATTTGGTTAGGTTGATAGAGGTGGATGGGATATTGAGTATAGATACGGGGGGTGAGAGTGAGGACATAGGCATTTTGAGTTTCTGTAAACACTTCGGGTATATGGTAGAGGTATCGGGATCGGTCATTTGCATTTGAGTAGAATAGGGAGTACTCAAACGTTCCCATAGGGCCTGTCTATCTTCTGTGGAATGACAGTCTTCAGGTTTGAATTGTAAATTTTGTACGGAAGAAAGGTGGGTTGTGATTCCGGTCCACTGTGGGTGTGATACAGGGGGTAAACGAGGCACTGTATCAATAGATGTCAAGAGGTCAACCGGTCATTGAAAAGATTTAGGCGATGAAGAACTAATAGGTAAGAGGGCATGTTCGAGAGGATCCGTCATGGTTAAAGAATTTGGTGATGTCGGTGCAAGAGATTCCTCATCTAAGGATGTCAAAAGGAGTGGCGTACCTCCCTCTTGTGCAGCAAGAGGGGTAGAAGGGGAAATCTGGGAAATAGATAGGTTAGATAACATCCGTTCGCAATCTTGTAGGGATGTGGTATAAGAAGACTCATCGATGGGAAGAGAAGTCTGGGCAGTTAACTCCTTTATGGGTAAAGGAATGATTTCGCTTTGGTTCGATGGTGGTAAAGGAGGTTCGGGCTCCTGTGTTAGTGAAGAGGCTTGATTCAAAATTTTCTCGATAGAGGCTTTGGGCTGGGTATCAAAGACTGCATGGATCTCATGAACACTCTCCTCGGCTAAGATATCCTGGTTTACGTTGCTGTTGGAAGAGTGATTCGGGAATGGTTTGTTGAAGATTTTCAAATTTCGGTTGGCAGGGGCATTAGGATTATCGAGGGTTATATCCCCTGCGTCAACCATTTCCTGCACTATGTTTTTCAACATCTTGCAGTTTTCATGACTATGTCCTTTTACGCGGTGAAAGTTACAGAAGTCATTTTCTTTGTACCAGGAAGGTATGGCGCGAGTGGAATCAAACCCGGAATGAGGTTTAACAGGAGGTAATGTAATGGCTCCTGCTTTGAGCAATTTTTCCAATATCACACCATATGTTTCTCCCAAGGGAGTGTAGTTGATGGGCTCGGCTTTGTACTTATAGGTGGTTTTTGGTGGAGTATTGGACGGTGCTTGAGATTTGACCATCACCGCGTGGACAGCTCCTTTTGATTTAGAAGAAGTGGACGCGTGAGGAGTGGTGGTATTTGGTTTATTGGTAGAATCAGGAGTTCGGAAATTGGGGTTTTTGTTACGCAACCGCAATTTCTCTTCCTCTAAGGCTCGAATCTCTAGTTTTCGAGCCATAGTAAAGGCTTCATCGAATGTACGGAAAGTTTGAATTTGGAGGGTAGGAGAGATGTGCTTAGCGCAAGCCCACGTGAAACAGTTTGATAAGTTCAGTCTGAGGCAAGGCATATGTAAGTTGGTTGATAAGGCCGCGCCATCGTCCGACGAAATCTGCGATAGATTCGTCTTCGAATTGTCGAATGGCATAAAGGTCGGTGATGGATACTTTCTTAGCAATGTTAATGGAGAAGTGATCCAAGAAAGATTGGGCTAGTTGGTTAAAAGAGAAGATTGAGTGCTGGGTTAAAGCACTGTACCACTCCAAGGCAGGTCCTGATAAGGACATGGGAAAGGTGCGGAGTAACAAGGCATCATCATGGGCAATCAAATAACAAGCATGTCTAAATGATCGCAAGTGTTGTTGAGGATCCTCTTTACTATTAAAACGAGTAAATTTCGGCAACTCCCATTGAGGAGGATATGAATGAAGGGGGACAGAAGGGTGAATGGGCTCCCGACAAACTTGCTCGTATGTCAAGGCGCTACGACTTCCTGAAACAGAAGCCTCCAGGTTTTGCATTTTGTCCATCATTTGTTTAATTAGATCAGTAGTTGGATGAGATGATGGTGTGGTTGTGGTAAACGGAGGCAAATTGGGCCAAGGACCACCGCTAGACCCTGGTGGGGTTAATTGTTGATAAGGTGTGGAGGATGAATATGTTGAGGCAACCGAATAGGGATGTCCCATATAGGATGTTGAGGTCACTGGATACGTGTATGGGAATGAAAAGGTAGGCGGAGCTTGAGAAGGAAAGCTCGTGTGGATAGGTGGCAGAGAGCAAGTCATGAACGGAGCAGTCTGCAAGAGAGATGAGGTAGGGGCAGTCGGCGGTAATGATATGTGGGGTCCGAGGTTAACCAACGGAAAGCCAATCTGAGTCGTATGAACCTCTGAAGCCGTCGGATTGGGAGACGGGGCTAGAGATGCAGGAAGCAAGGTGGTATTATCAGGCGGAGTGGGAGCTAAATGAGCAGCTATACTAATAGGCATACCAACAAGGAGCTGACCATCAGGCGTACGGTCAGGGGTATGAGACAAATAGTATTGTACAGCGCTAGAATTAGCATCCAGAAACTTGGCGAAGTCCTTATCTCCCACAGGAATTTTAGGAACCTCGCTGGTATCCGTAGGATTCCCCACAGAATGTGAAGGGGGTGATTCAGGCAAAGAAACAGAGCAAGCATGTGAAACCATGGCGGCGGCTTGCTTTCGAGTGATAACAACCATGGACAGGAGTTCACAGTAGGGTTTCAATCTGTCAGGAATAGAAACAAACTCAGACTGGTAAAATTGGTAGGTTGCTGGTTTGTCAGGAATTGGAAAAGACAGTAACCGATATCGGTCTAGTAACCGATGTCGGTTATACTATAGCCGACGTCGGTCAGGTAACCGATGTCAGTGTAAGAAGTCTAGGCTAACAAGATATAAAAAGGCTACTAATTTGATTTTTAACAACGTTTAGTATACTTGTCCAATTATTGATCACAGAAGACAGAGTATGAGAAAGAAAACAGAACTAAAAACAAGCAAGATGCACACACAAATCCAGAGATTAACCCTAGGGTTAATTTTAATTATCGTGGGCTTATGCCTTTAGACGTAGAATGATGTCAGAATCCTAAACAAGAGACTTAGGGGAAATGTCAAGTTGTTTTGGCTTATAAGGTTACCTCAATCGGGCGGAGGAATACCGCGGAAAAAGGGGGGATGTTTGAGCTGTTGTGTTAATTGTGAAGTGATTCGGTATGTGTTGTGCAGTGAATGTAAGATTAATTTCCTGTCAATACCGTGGATATCACCCCCACGTGTACGACCTGTTACTTAATCTACGTTCACTAGAATTGAAAAACAACAAGCAGGAATGCAATGCACGTGTTTTAAACCCAAATCGAAAATTATGTTCGATGAAGCAAGAGAGATGACTTTCACTAATGCGAAACTAGGAAAGCAAGACAAATTCTTTACGAAATATATAACAAAAGCAGCAACAACAAGTATGCTTCCTAAAATGAAAATAAGCAAGAGAAACAGAAACCCAAAATGGGTCCCACCGGGCGTGCCAAAATGTTTCACTCGGAATGTTTCGTTCCTTTTAGAAACAGATAAGGGTTGGGGCTAGGAGGAATACCTGTAGAATGTCGAGATGATGTGCGCGTACCGTAGAGAAAGATCAGGCTGACTGCGAAGAACTCCTTTTTGTCTTGGAAGGACTACCTGCAAATAAGAACACAAGACCACAAGATTTTAATTAGACAATAAATGAGGAAACTGCCTTGGGCCCAGGAAATATAAAACTTCCTTTCGAAGGTGGTCAGTTCCCTTGCTAATATGAATTAACACAAAAGACTATAAGATATCAATTAAATTGCTTTGTTGAACTGGGTAGGGGAAAGGCTGGTTATTGGTTATAGTCAGTATAACCGATGCCGGTTACTGATAACCGATGGCGGTTACTGATGACCGATATCGGTAGAGTCTAGGATCTGAAGGTTAGTTGTTTTGTGGGGTGGTGGTGTTATTTGGTAGTTGTGTTATTTGTAGGGCTGTATATAGGTAATATTAGGAAATAGGGTGATGAGATCTAGATGAATGACAGTTAGATGCAATGACACGTTGGGTAGTGGATCCAAGAATGGATTTGTGAGGACTTATGATTCAAAAAGTCGAAGAAATGTTATTAAAGAGTACATGCAAGAAGTAGCTTACTGATTATTCACGGAGATGCAAGTCCAAGAGCTCTGATGGCAAAGGCAGAACTGAGGTAGGATGGTCTGGCACACAGCAGATCAAATCAGCTGAGTATCACAGGGCTCTGGTATCCAGTTGCAGTCCTGGGCTTGCTCTCCCTTGCTGCTAACTCTCCTTGTCTCTTCACTTGTCTCTGCTCAGTCAAGTAAAGATCAGGGTTTTCTCGATCGCTCCTGATGCTCTTTCTTGATTCAAAGAATCCTTTTCTCTGATCCAAAAATGAAATTCCGATCCTTTGTTTTTGGTTTGGGGAGGCCATTTACAGGGAACCGATGGCGGTTACGTAACCGACGGCGGTCGAGTAGGAACCGGCATCGGTAAGGAAAAAGTAGGCTATTTTTAGTAAAACAGCCCACCTTCCCTGCTTTTCTCCCGAGAGATTAGTTGCGGGCTTGGTCAAGTGACTAGAAGGTCGGTTTTAGGTGCGAGAAAGGGGTCCTTAGTCATGGGTGTAGGTGTAGACCAAGTTTTAGGTTTTAATTAGGTTAGTTTAGGATTAGGGCTAGGTCATGATGAGGTGGCAAAATGAGGTGGTAGGTGAGGTGATGGGGATTTATCAATTACAAGGTAATTAATAAATAATTGTGTAAGGTTTAGGTAATGAGGTTAGGTTGCGAAATGGGATGCGGGTCACAAGGGGTCGTAAGACACGAATTTGGTGTCTACAATCATCATCTTTTATTTTTAATTACATATGAGAAATTTTAAATTCTGGAAAGCACTTCGGGTGAAGGAAAATACAAGTAAATTCAATGAAGGCTTCAACCTAAATATTGGGAGCACATGCACAAGATCCTGGAAGGAATTTTCCATGCAATGACTTCCACTTGGGCTGCATTAGAAACAAGAGGATGAATTTTTCCGAAAGCCTTTGCAATTATGAGAGATGGATCTATTTCTTCCTCTAATTTTGAAGATATATTCAATGTATCATACATTGACTTCGTCTTATTTTCACCAATATGAGCACCAGTGAATTATTCTTGCAAATAATTCAGACAAGTATGCAGTCCATAACATGAATATCTAATTTCTTCATCGAGATCTGATTATAAAGCCTATTGCCCTCTATTTTTAGAATTTAATTGCATGCCAAACAAGTTAAAAAATATTATTTTATTCACTTGTGCACTCATATCAACATGTAGATATCCAGAATAATAAAATGAAGCCATTCCAACCCTAGGTGTCAAAACTGGATGCTTCTTGACAATTTAAAAAAAAATCAGCTTTTAGGCATTTAGCTATGTCACAATGGGTCACAGGTTTTGGCTAGAAGTCGTGTAAAATAAGAAGGCAAGGAAGTGGGAATTTTTACCCTTCCAGGAAGCTCCAAGATTCCCATATTTCACTTAAGTGATTTAACTTTAATGATGGGAAAAAATAACTTTCCGGGAAGACTCCAAATTCTCACCTTCCTTCCATCACCAAAATTCCCATTGGAACTTAAGTGATTTAAATTTAATGATGGGAAAAAACAACCTTCCAAGAAGGCTCCAAATTCCCACCTTCCTTCCACCACAAAAATTCCAATTGGCTCTTAAGTGATTTAACTTTAATGATGGGAAAAAACAACCTTCCAGGAAGGCTCCAAATTACCACCTTCCTTCCACCACCAAAATTCCCATTGGCACTTAAAAGTCCTCCTTCCAAAAAATGTGACTTGCATAGAAAAAATATTCTTCCCAAAAAGTGTGACTTTCATTAAGAAATTGCTCTTCCCAAAAAGTGTGACTTGCATGACTTAAGTATAGAATAAAACTTTCCATTTTTGGAAAGGGTCCGGGAAGATGTAGTAGCAAAAACTTGCAAGTACCATAAATTTCACTCTGTGGCTCCATTTTAGGTGTCGTTTTCTCTAAAAGTGCATATTTTCTCAAGCTCTATGCATTGATGGCAATATTTTCCTTGTTTTCATAAAATCTATTTTTGCACCTTTTTGGACCAAGCAACTTCTTGCAATCTCGTGAAAGAATCATGAGCTTTGATCACCTTTAGACAGATTAGTAATTAAAAATATTGGATAAAATTTCAAAACCCTAGGCTTGGGGAAAGGTCTGGCAGGAAGAATGAAAAGACTATGGGAATTTCTGAAGAAAACAAACCAAAACACAAAAAAAAAAAAAAAACAAAACAAAAGAAGCTGGAGGCAATCGCTCGAAAAAATTCTTAAATTAGTTGATCTACAAAAAATTCTTCCCCCCGAGTGAATGTTCTGTGGTAATAATGATGGGGTGAAGTGCTTTATATAACCTAAATCCTCAAATTTTAGCTCAATCTATTTTTAAAATAACTTTATTTATTTAATAAATAAATAAATAAAGTGCTTGCAGACAAGGTCTGACGAAGGGATTGAGTGAGCTTTGGCATGTGGGTATTTGTCAAATTTGGATTTTATGACTCTATAAGGATACCTTAGAGCAATGCAAACAATTGTAGGGAAAAAAATACAAAACGACCCGTTACATTGAAAAGAATGATTTAATAAAAAAGGGCTAGTCCTATATTTCAGGGTGAAATCTCAGGGACACCAATGCTAGTGCATACAATGAGATGCTAGTGTATGTAATGGGGTGTGCTAGGGTGATAGGGGATGCTAGCACATGAAGGTGGATGTGTCTATATAACAAAGAAATATATTAAAATAGAGGAAAAAAACTGCTTAATGCTAGTGCATGCACTCTTATGCTAACATGTGCATAGATACACTAACACATGCAAGGTGCGGAAAAACAAAGTACTACGCTAGCGCATAGAGCGGTACACTAGTGCATGAAAATCTATAATAGCGTGTGAAGTGTTATGCTATCGCACTTATTAAGTGAAACTAGTGCACACAATATTATGTTAGCATAGACTTCCTATAGGTGGTCAAAATTAGTTGGAGAAATAGAATTTTTATTTTTTTGGTTATATTTCCTATTTCTCTCCACCAAATGACCTCAAATTTTGATAGTAAGTCTGAAATGAGAAAAAGAAAACAAAAATAAACTTATTTTAATAAAAAAAAATTATAATAGAACATATGGTGTCGTCCCACTGAGCATGCCGGAAATGTATACAAGAAAAACTTGGACAAAATGAAAAATAAGCAAATAATCCACAACAAACCTTTCTCCAAGCTCCTCTTGCAACCTCAATGATGAAATTGTTGAAGTGCACACACACTTGTTGAATTTCTTATGGTATTTTGATTTTGGATGCTCTAAATTAATCTCCAAATGAAGGAATGATAATTCTATGAGAAAATTAGACACAAGGATGTAGATTTTGAATGGAAAATTTGAAAGGGCTTAGTTGTAATTTACACAAAACTTCCAGGGATGGTTTGTAAAAGATATGGAATGTTGTTTCTAATTGCAAGAGAGGCCATGGAGTGGTTAAAGGTTGTTAATGAATTCATGAATGCATATTCTTAAAATATCATTGGAGGAGGTTATAGGGGTTTGAATGGATTGAATATCCATTGAGGGGCAGTAAATTTTTCAGTTGGCAATAAGTTTGTATCCGAGAAGGTGGTTGTACATGCAACTTTGTTACTTCTAGATTTTTAGGATTCTAGAAGTGAAGTTGAGTGGGGTGACTAAGATAGTGAAGTGAGCTTAAGTAGAGGATGAGTAGGCAATTAACCATTTAATTATATAATAATTTAATTTAATTAGCCAAGGGTCATAGGAGAATAGTTTAAGTGTAATTAAAATTAATTTAATTAAATATAAAGATATGTAAGCATGATGGAATTAAATTATTTAATTTTAAAGGAATGTGATAGATTTAATTAAATTAAATCTTAAAGGGATGAATACTCAAAGTATGAATTAATTTATTTATTTAATTAATTCTAAAGGGGGTGTGAATAATTGAGGATAGTCTAGAAATAAGCATGCATTTTTAGGGTGTCTATAGTTGGCTCAATGAAATATGACCCCTTTCTCAAATTTTTGGGGAATTTCGCATGATTTTTCTTGTAATCGAGGGCCAACTCAGATAGCTCATTTCCTTTGTTTCTCTAACATCCTATTCATTTCCTCATCTATTTTTAAATTCATTCCAATTTCTAATTTTCTATTACTGCTACAAGAATGATTTTTGGTCATACCAAGCTTATCATTTTCATAACAAGACTTGTTCTTTTTTATGGGAATTTAATATTTTCTTGTCATCTGCTTCACGACCATTTTCTCCATGAGTTGGTTCTCGAAAAATATTTTAAGTTTTTCAACACTATCACAAGCATCTTTATATTCTATGTTTCTCAATTGCTCTAAACAATTATCCTTCACACATATTGGCTCATCTTTGATATGTTGCTCACTATGGTGTGATGTGTACATTTTTTCATCTCCTTAAAAGGATAATGAGCACAAGATTAGGCATGAAATATGAAAATCATCATTTTCCTCATCTTGACCATATTGATCTTCTAAATTCATCTCCATGATGAATATGCCTCCTTCTTGAATAGAGTCAACCTTGTGAGATTCAAACACTTTATCATTTATGTGTTCCTCATTGAAAAATTTGTCCTCTCCTAATGGGAAGGAGAAAACTTCATATTCATCAAAAAAATCTGCATGTTGGATTTTGAGAACATGATTGGAGACTTGGGACTCACCTGCCGAGAAGTTATTTGATGTCATTTTTCCTTCATGACCCATATTACTTATCATCTTAAAATTTCTTTATTGTAAGTAAAGGCATCCATTATCATCATCATCACCAAGCAAAGATATTATAGTCATATCTAATGGGAAGTACACATTTTCAAATTTTGGCTCCATAAAATCATCATGATGTTTTTCAACTAGCTCAATCAAACTTTGGTACTCCTGCGTCAACATGGGAAACTCGACATCTTCCTTTGAAGTTATGAAAAAAGTAGCATATCTTGAATCTTGGTATAGGATGTATGCCCTTGGGTCATTTGGTTTTTGAATTGGGTATTTCATCTTCCTTATAGGAAGGAGCTTCTCCATATTACCATTGACTAGTATGATGGCATATGACCAATCCATCTATATATCTTCACCAACATCCCGAAAGAAACTCCAGCTCAACAACATACCATACAAAGTTGGCATGGTTGCCACAAGTAGTTTCATTATGATTTTCTTGTCAGTAAATTCCGCAAACGCTACTTGAGAGTATTTGACCTGGTTAATGAGCGGTAATTATTTTGTTTTCATGGAGTAACAAAGTCTAGTAGCGGGGATGAGAGAGAGAGAAACTAAGATCCTTGGAAACTTTTGTGGGCATAACATTGTCAGAGGCACCAAATTCAATAATGTAGTTATTCAATTTATATCCATGAGAGAAAGGTTTTACTTTCCCAAAAGTGGAGGATGTTAATGTAAGAAGGTTCTGAGAAGGAGTGGTATTGAGATAAGGAAGTGGTTCTTTAGTGATGGAATTTTTGGAACATGAATTTTAACAACTTAATTTGTTTTTTTCATTCTAAATTTCTAGCATACAAAATTTAAAATTTTGGTCATGATAACCAAACCCACACTTGAAATTCCCTTTCCCAATTAACGTAAACCTTTCTTCCAACTAGCATTTTATTGTGTCACCCTCATTCTATTCGAGAGGAATGTGCTAACATGATTTTCAAGTGTGTAGATAAGTGTACATCGCTTGATTCTTAAAGCTACCAAGATTTATGAAAGAGCATTACTCTCAGAGGCTTTAAAAGGGTTTTTTTTTTCTTTTTTTCATAGGAGGACATCCCTCAGAAAATTACAGGGAAAATTCAAACCATTTGGGAGTTTTATGGGAAATAAATGAAGTTTTGTAAGGAATTTTAGGGAAATTATATGTAAATAATTGAGGTTAAGAACAAGTTAAGAAAAATATGATCTTTTTGGGAAAGGCACTATGAACTGCATGTTCCAAAGGAGCAAGTTACCTTATTTGAAGGATGTCAGATGCCTTATGAAGTTTTGGGAGATCATATCCTAGGAATTAGAAAGATAACAAATCCTACTTCATGGTGTAATAATCAAGATGAAATTTAGGGAGTGTAAAAAATATGGAAAACAGTGCATCAATGCATCACAAAAGTCTTTCTACAAGGTGGAACTTGCTCAAAGGGTTTCAGACAACTTAGGAAGAGTTAGGAGCCTAAAAATTTTCAAATTGGATTAAACTTGACCCTATTTATGGTACATGTGTTATATTTTCTCATACTCCTTTTGGAATCTAGTGGTAACTCCACTTACTAGCACACACACATGGGCAAAAGTGAAAAGTGGACTAAAAAGGAAAATTTCAAGCTAAACCAAGTCTTGAAAATTGTGTTAATTGATTCATTAGTTCCTTTCGATTCAAAATAATATAAGGTTGGCCCTCTAAACTCCATATCTCGGTCTTGGGCCCGCATATCCACTCCTTGGTCTATTTTCATGTTATGTTTGATGACAACAACATTCCAAGAAGCTTGAGAAGGGTTTTGGATGCCTGAAGTCCCTTTTTCCCTTAATGTAAATTTACAAGGGTGACACCAACTTTTTCTCCCCCATTGAGTGTTATGTTGTGTCACTTAAAGTGACAAATTTTAGTGTTGGGAAAAGGTTATAAACCCACCAAAAGTTAGTTGTTGACCACTTTTCATGACTAGATGACCCTTGGCAGCCACTTGGAGATCTTATGTCCCCATGTCCATTTGTCCCAACATCCAATGGTACATGGGGGACACAAAATTATACCCCTCGATCCTTGGATGATTTTCATCGCTTAATTTCACAACCCGAAGTATTAGAAAGTTGTTTTCAACTCACATTTTTCATCAAATTTGGCCTCATCCTCATGAAGCAAGCACCCATGGAAAATTTTGGAGAGGTTGATGTCCCTTTTTCCATTTTTCCCATATTTTTTAGGGTGAAACCACAAATCCAACCTCCACTAGACTCGAGTTAGCTTGTTTGGGTTTAATATGAGTTAAGAAGTGAAAATGAGAGGGAAATCGAGTTTGAAAGGGGGAAAACATTTAAATACAACACTTAACCAATTTTTAAGCTCATTTGTTTAATTTTATCTCTCCTCCATTGTTGTTGGTATGTTGTTATGTTGCCAAAATTCTTCATATGTCCTCCATTCCCAAAAACCATTTGCACTCATATCTCTCAAACCTTGTGTCCGTTTTCCATGAAACTTGGACTATAGCTTCCTTGAAAAAATAAATTTAAGAATCTTATTTACATGTCTCCATTGATGATTTGTATCATTTTATACAGTCATTTGAAATATTCATCCATAAAAATTCATTTTTCATATCTACAAAAACCTAGCGATTAAAATCTTTTAAAATTTGGAGCAAAGCCTCACATTGCAAAACAGAAACATTTAAGATTGATTTCATTCCAATACAACCCAAAAGGAAAGACCCATTCTACCAATAGTAATCCTTCCTAAACCTCATTGTCTATAAATATTAAGTGTTATGGTAAGTGCACCAATCTGGGGGGCCAAAAAGTAGACATAAATCCAAAATTAGGCAAAACACGTACATGTTATATATTTTTTAGTTGGTGTTCCCAGCCTACACCCTGTAGGCGTTTATAACACGTACATGTTTTTTAAACACATACACATTTGACTTATATGAAAGTTTTTAGAGGGGCACAAAGGAGCCCATATTTACTAAAATAACTGTTAAGTATCAGATTCTTTAGTGTTTCTTTTATACTTTTAAATAATAAAAGTATAAAGAAATAATAAAAGAAATCTTATACTTTAAATTTATTTTAGTAAATATAAGAAATTAGGGTCCTTTGCACCTGATGGAATTGGTCCCGTAGGACAGTTATAATCTAGAATACCATTTTTCAAAATATAATATGATCAGTACTTACTCATTTTCAAGATTTTAGCAAGGACCTAAAACTTTCAGGGCATATATATTGTAATCAGTCTTTGTTTGGGAAAACAGAAGTCATTTTTTAGATTTTTTAAACCATGATAGGATTTTTTTGGCCCCTACCACTACTGATGGAATTGGTTTAGAAGAAAAATTTGAAAATTTGGGTCCATAATCACTTTAGTGGACCATTGAATAAATCTAGATGGTTGTCTACTTCTTAATAAAATGAGATAATCACTTTGTAGATAGAGGATTGCTCCCCTAAAGGGGGATTCATGCCTATGGTAAAAATGAGAGGCGGGGAGGGGGGGGCTTGTAATGTGCCTCTCCTTAATGCTGTGTAATACTACTAGGTGTTGAATGATTTTTTACGACTCGTACCAAGGAAATTGCAACGTGAACTCAAATGCTTTTTCATTCTTTTAGGCATTAGGGGTACTCCATAGAAAGATCCTCCCCTCACCTGTCCTGGTTCTAACGATCAGTCGTTATGGAATCAAATTCATGCTCATATATGTCTTTTCCCTATTGTCTCCATGGGATATGTGATGCTTTAATACTTCCACACATTGATGGTCCTAAAACCTCGGTGGGCATGACTAGCTATTTTAGCTTGTCTTTGGAAAGAGATTTGGGTACAATGAAAGAGTCAGGTTATGATTGATCAGAAAGTTCACTCCTTGCAGGTGCACATTTCACTTTAAACTGATGCTGACTCCTTTCACAATTCAATTTATGACCAAGATGAAACGGAGTGTAAGAGCTTACTGGTACATGGACAACATTTTTTCCCAAGTTGTGCCTCATGAAATGGTTTCCTCTCTAGATAGGGGAGAATCATTAAATAATTTTGAGGATGAGTTTACATGCTCTTGACGCTCCATAGTTCCCTAAACATTACAATCCATTTTATGATCAATGAAACTATTCTAAAATTCATTACTGTTTCAACTAAAATTTAGGTCATATTGTATTTGCACTGGGAGGGGCAACTGAAGAGTCTTGGGGCATTACCTAAAAAATATTTAAGCCTTGAATCAATTTGATTATTCACCTGTACATTAATTCTAATATACTTCAATTCTATTTTTTTCATCCTACTCTTTCCAAAACTCCTGGAATCATCCCAATAAGTCACGTTCATTGTTTTAGGCTTTCATTTCCTGCGCTTTTTGAAACAAAACCAGTCTTGAACAGATTGCTCCTAAATGAGATTTTATTTCCAAAAATTTCCTAAATTTACTTAATAATATTCAATTATCTCTTAAATCACCCTCAGATGATTTATATTTTATCTAAAATCTTCCGGAGGGTGTTCAATTAGTTACAGAATAGCCAAAAATGGCCCTTTTAAGCCTTCCAAGGAAGTAATCTCTGATCAAAACTAAATGAGTTAATCAATCACCTTAGACACTATTCCCTACACATTAAAACACACTAATGATCTTATAAAATTTACTTTGAGATAGGGTAAATTTGAACTCTTGAACAGGGCTAGCCATATGATATAGAATCCCCCTATTAATTTCTCTTTATATAACTTCAACTCAAAATACAACTATCCCCAGTTCAACTTTATCATTTTTCCCTTGTTTTCAAGTAGCTTTGGTTAGAGTTTTGAAAGAAAATTAGGGTTTAATGGATTCCACCTGTTTTCAATCCTTACATCCATGTTTCACACACGCATCCCATACACCTTACTGAAGCAACACCTCATGCTCCATTACTCATTATCCATCATCTTGCTAGATTTTCAACTTTTGGCCTTTAAGGACTCCTTTGTTTGCTCAGCTCTAAACAATTTCTCAACTTTTGTTTTGTCACCTCACCTGACTTTTACCTTCCTCAGATCTTCTTTCCCTCAATCTCACTATTCTTACCTATAATGTCCCCAAAATGGACAGTTTTTGCCCTAGATGATTTTAGGAAAACCCTAACACTAGTTCCATACCAGCTTGTAAAAAAATACCAAACATTATCATGCAATCTTGAATTAAATAAGGGAATGTAACTTAGGTTAAGTGGAAAACCCAAACAAACCAGCCCTTACTAGTTAAATAGTTCCGCTCAGATTTTGGGGCCGCAATTAAAAAGCCCATATATAAAGAAACATGCAGATTTTCATAAGTAATAAGGCTGAAATTAATAATTAAATATCGACACGTTGTCATGCACAGGTCTCCAAACAATATTTTTACAGTCACCCAAAAATACTGCAAGTCGGTTGCCTTACTCATAAAAAGCAAAGAGTAAGATGCCAACAAAA
>JAHRHJ020001763.1:0-18074 GCA_019776745.2 Taxus chinensis
CAAATGCACACAAACAGAGGGTTAAATTGGGATTTCTCATAAAAGAAATATTTGAATATGTCTCTCTATAACATTAACACATAAAATATAGGCCAAATGAGTGATAGGACCAACTAAGTGACTTGCCTTTTTGTTAAAATATCTAAAGTAGACTTTACTTTATAAGCTTGTTTAGATATGAACTGTATAAATGGGACCAATTTCCACATTGTATATTGGTACATATAAAGGATAATATATATCCGCTTCTCGTTGCTATATTGAACATAAATACCTTTTATTTTAACTGTTCCATTAATTTAATTTTTTGAATGTTCATCTTTGAGATAAAGGTATAACTCGCTAGCATAATCTTATTTAATGTGAGAAAGTTACATAGTGTCTACTTTTTCTGATAAAAAGGGGTATTTTCATGGGTTTGCCTTGGTATCGTGTCCATACTGTCGTATTGAATGATCCTGGACGGTAATCGCTGTGCATATAATGCATACAGCTTTAGTTTCTGGTTGGGCTGGTTCAATGGCTCTTTACGAATTAGCAGTTTTCGACCCATCCGATCCTGTTCTTGATCCAATGTGGAGACAAGGTATGTTCGTTATACCTTTTATGACTCGTCTAGGAATAAAGGATTCGTGGGGTGGATGGAGTATAACTGGAGAAAATGTATCCAATTCTGTTATTTGGAGTTATGAACGTGTGGATGGGGCACATATTGTGTTTTCTGGCTTATGCTTTTTAGCAGCTATCTGACATTGGGTATATTGGGATCAAGACGTATTCTGTGATGAATGTATAGGAAAACCTTCTTTAGATTTGCCTAAGAGTTTTTGGCATTCATTTATTCCTCTTAGGCGCATCATCTTTTGGATTCAAATCATTTCATGTAACAGGGTTGTATGGCCCTAGAATATGGGTGTCTGATCCTTATCGACTAAATAGAAAGATACAACCTGTAAGTCCGGCGTGGGTAGGTGAAGGTTTTGATCATTTTGTTCTAGGAGGAATAGTTACTCATCATATTATAGTAACTATATCTAGGTATATTAGCAGGTCTATTCCATCTCAGTGTTTGTCCTCCCCAATGTTTATAAAAAGGATTGCATATGGGGAATATTGATACTGTCTTATCTAGCAGTATTGTTGCTGTATTTTTTACAGCTTTCATTGTGGCAGGGACAATGTGGTATGGTTCTGCAACCACTCCGATCAAATTATTTTGTCCTACTCGTTATTAGTGGGATCAGGGATACTTCCAAAAAGAAATAGATCGACAGGGTCATGCTGGTCTGGTTGAGAATCTAAGTCTATCAGAAGCTTGGTCAAAATTTCCTGAGAAAATTGCTTTTTATGATTACATTGGGAATAATCTAGCTAAAGGAGAGTTATTCAAGGCGGGTGCGATGGACAATGGTGATGGAATTGATGTTGGTTGGTAGGACACCGTATATTTAAAGACAAAAAGGGACATGATATTTTTGTACGTCGTATGCCTACCTTTTTCGAAACATTTCCAGTTGTTCTAGTAGATGAAGAAGGAATTGTAAAAGCCGATGTTCCTTTTAGGAGAGTAGAATCAAAGTATAGTGTTGAACAAGTAGGTGTAACTATTGAGTTCTATGGTGGTGAACTTGACAGGGTTAGATTTGGTGATCCTACTATAGTAAAAAAACATGATAGGTGTTTACAATTCAGTGAGATTTTTGAATTGGATTGTGCTACTTTGAAATATGACGGTGTTTTTTGGAGTAGCCCAAGGGGTTGGTTTACTTTTGGACATGCTACAGTTTCTCTTCTTTTCTTTTTTGGACACATTTGGCATGGTGCTAGAACCCTATTCAGAGATGTTTTCGCTCATATTGACCCTGATTTGGATGCCCAAGTAGAATTTGGGGCATTCCAAAAATTGGGAGATCCAACTACTGAAAAAACAAGTGGTATAATATAGTGTCACTCCAATCAATAATAAATATTGAGAGATTCCATGTCAGTGAATATTCATTTAAAAACAATTTTTTTTTTTTTAGAAAATGTTGGTGTAATTAGTATGAAAGCTATATCTGTAATAGCAAACTACGATCGAATCTATGGAAGCATTGGTTTATACATTCCTTTTGGTGTCGACCTTAGGGATAATTTTTTTTTCTATTTTCTTCCGAGAACCCCCAAAAGTTCCGGATAGAGGAAGAAAATAATTTTTTCTTCAAATCCTACTTCTTATAATCTAATCAAATAATGACCTTCCCAATCGGGAAGGTCATTATTTCAACTAGTCCTCATGCTCTTCAAAAGGATCTCAAAGTTGTTCAGAGGGTTTCCCAAAGGCGGTGTATAGGGCATAACCAGTTTTAAAGCTAACAAGTAAATGAGATATGGAGATAGTGACTAAGGTTGCAGTTTCCATTGATAGATAATTATATGTATGTATATATAAATTAATAGTATACAAAGTTAATAGAGCTCAGTCAATACTATTGTTTTATGGCTACACATACTATTGAGATACTTCTAGAACTGGGCCAATACAAACTAGTGTAGGAAATTATTTAAAACCACTTAATACAAAATCTGGTAAAGTAGCTCTCGGATGGGGAACTGCTCCTCTCATGGGCACTGCAATGGTTTTATTTGCAGTATTCTTATCTATTATCTTGGAAATTTATAATTCTTATGTTTTATTGAACAAAATTCCAGTTAGTTGGGTCTAGATAAACTAGAAGATCCGCCCGGATCTTGAACTCATCCAAAAGAAGAAAAAAAACTAAGGAAATCTTTTTATTAATAACTTGAGTTTATAGGTTACAACATTCTAGTAATTTGATCATGTATTTAATTTTATCTAAGGATTTTTGGAATATGGGTGTGTGACTTGTTAAAATTGATCTCTATTCTAGTACAGAAAACTAGTTTGTTGTCTTCATAAATATGGTCCTCCTACCTCATTGGATATTGATCCAATAGTTAATATTCAGAGCACGAGGTACATGAATAAATATATTCAAGAAAATATGAACTATGGTTTCTACCTGCTAGTTTATACCTATTATTTATACCTCGTGACTAGGCTTCCAATAATTAATAATTTGGATTTAATAATTTAGAAGCAGTACGATTAGAAATCGAGGATATCTCCTCCTTTTTTATGCTTACTCTTACTGAAGAATGAGAGAGTATCTCATTTCCTTTAGTTAGTATGATGAGTGAGTAGTAATGAAATTTAAAGGTTATAACCCATGAGACCTTTTGGGTATGAAAAAAATCATCGGGGTAAAAATTGAAATTTGAGGTTTAGATTTATTCATTTATTGAGATCCCGACAAGATAATTCCTATTGATCGTCCATACTAGTTGTTATCTAGGTGATCATGAATAGGATAAAAGATCATTCAAAAGGCCTATAGCGATGTATTCAAGAATGAGACAACTTGAAATTTGAGCACTATACAATTAAATTTATTACTGATTTTTGTAGGAAATCATGGATTATTATGAATCCTATTCGTTCATATTCCCAAGGAATGAAGTATGAAGCAGCTTTCTATTTTACAAACAATATACTTTGTTTGTAAAGGTATTTGGGTGTTCTTGTTTAATCCGTATGAAAGGAAATTCTCATGTACAGGTTTTAGAGGGGGAATTTGAGTTTACCTATCTCAATAAAGTATATGATTGGTTCGAAGAGCATCTCAAAATTCAGGCGATTGCAGATGATATCACTAGTAAATATGTTCCTCCTCATGTTAATATATTTTATTGTTTAGGAGGAATCACACTTGTTTTTTGGTACAAGTAGCTACTGGTTTTGCTAATATGAATTTTTACTATCGTCCCACTGTTCTAGAAGCTTTCACCTCTATTCAATACATAATGACTAAAGTAAACTTCGGTTGGCTAATCTGATTGGTCCATCGATGGTCAGAAAGTATGATGGTTCTTATGATGATCTTGCGTGTATTCCGTGTCTATCTAACATGTGGATTCAAAAAACCTCGTGAACTAACTTGGGTTACGGGTGTAATTCTAGTTGTACTAATTGTATCTTTTGGTGTCACTAGTTATTCTTTGCCCTGGGATCAAATTGGTTATTAGATAGTAAAAATTGTAACTAGTGTGCCTGAGGCTATTCCCTTAATAGGATATCCTTTGGTAGAATTATTACGTGGAAGTGTTAGTGTGAGTCAATCTACCTTGACTCGTTTTTATAGTTTACACACTTTCATATTACCCCTTCTTACTGCTGTATTTATGTCAATGCACTTTCTAATGATCCGCAAGCAGGGTATTTCAGGTCCTTTATAGAAAGGACATCTACATTTTGAATTAGTATTCAAAACCTATTCTTTTTAGTAACAGTAACGATATATCATTGCCGTGAATATTTATTCTTCCATATAATTGGGAAGATGGAAATAAGAAACCATGTTTCTCAGATTTCTACTTTCTCTTAAGTATTCTTTATCTAATACAATACTTTATCTAATACAATACAAAGAATTTAAGTAGATACTCATCTCAGATGGAGAAAAGGGATTATGGGAGTGTGTGACTTGAACTATTGCTTAGGCCATGCAAATACATTTTTCGATCTGCCATGTAAAAAATGAATCACAAATGTGTCTCTGTCCCAATTTTCTTCCCAAAAAAAGGAAGTTTAGAACCTGGGTAAAAGGGATTGGTAACTTTGTTGTGTTCCAAGAGAGTTATTTCTATGATCGAAATCCAAATTAGGCTCCTTGAAATCCAGATAATGATAATGACAGTAATAAGTTTTACTTATTGCTTATCCTTTTCTTTTCATAGTATGAAAATGCATGCATTTCCCTTGCATTTAAATAGGGTAAACTATCAGAGTAAAAGAAGGGGTCTAAGGAAGGAGAAAGGCCGAATCAGTAACAAGCCAATACCTTGTATTGCAAAAAAATTATGTAGGTCGGGATTCATGATAAACACGGATTACAAGGAATAATATGGTCCAAAAGGCATATTAACCATGATTGAATTTGTGAGCTTACTTGGATACTGAGCACTTAATTAATAACGAAATAACAAAATCATAAAGAATGGCATAGATCTTTCTTATTCTGATGATACGCCCTTCATCATTTTTAATTAAGTTATTGCTCAAGCCGGATGATCAAAATTGACATGTCTGGTTCTTTCGGGGGATAGATTCATAAAAATTTACTTATCCAAATAACAAAGAAACCTGACTTGAATGATCCTGTATTAAGGGCTAAATTAGCTAAAGGCATGGGACATAATTATTATGGAGAGCCAGCTTGGCCCAATGATCTTTTATATATTTTTCCAGTAGTAATTTCAGGTACTATTGCATGTACCATAAGTTTAGTGATTCTAGAACCTTTAATGATTAGTGAACTGGAAAATCCATTTGCAAATCCTTTGGAAATATTACCGGAATGGTATTTTTTCCCTATATTTCAAATACTTCATATAGTACCTAATAAATTATTAGGTGTCCTTTGAATGGATTCAATACCTATAGGACTATTGATAGTTCCTTTCTTAGAGAATATGAATCAATTTCAAGATCCATTTCCTCATCCAGTAGATACAACAATATTCTTAATCAGTATCGTAGTAGATCTTTGGTTAGGTATTGGGAAAAAATTACCTATCAATGAA
This sequence comes from Taxus chinensis, assembly GCA_019776745.2. Taxonomy (NCBI): domain Eukaryota; kingdom Viridiplantae; phylum Streptophyta; class Pinopsida; order Cupressales; family Taxaceae; genus Taxus; species Taxus chinensis. The sequence continues at coordinate 5,644 of JAHRHJ020001763.1, forward strand.
TCTTTTAATCTAGATATTTTCTAATTTGATCTAATTTATAATAAATATATTGATATGTAAAGAAATATTTTATTCCTATATCTGGGGAGTAGTTACTTCAAGAAAAATGATATCTCCCTAGATATATTATTTTAGATATATTTAAATTTTATGCTAATATATATATGTAAAATGTAAAATATTGATTACAAACGGATTTATTACAATTACTTTCAAAACAAACTTAGAAAAAAGGGAATGAATTGATAAATAAAATGGAACGATTTCATGAACCTAAACCTGATTTACAGGTGAATCAATTCCAATATTTTGGAGAAATTCCAATATCTCTTTGACTGATTGTTCCTCGAGGTTTTTAGTTTTCATTAAATCTTCTTGACTATAATTTGATAGATCTGCTAATGTATTTATGCTATCCATTTTGAGACAGTTATATATCCGAGTTGAGAAGTTTAATTGGTCAATATACATTTGGTCGAAAATGATTCTCTTTGTATTGGTCAATATATGCGATAAAGGTAAGGAAGGAGTCATATTATCACTTAGAATTTTTGTTTCAGTGATGTTCTCTTCCTCTGCACGTATAAATGGAAGGAAAAACTTAATAAAATTATGAGAATCTTTGTACAGTGCCTCTTTAGGAGTTAATCCCCCATTTGTCCATATTTCAAGAAATTTTTTTTATTATATCTCATTTCCACCCTAATAGGAATGAATACTATAATTTAAATTTTGAATAGGGATAAAGGAAACATCTATAGGAAAAATTCCATCATGAGAATTATAATTATTTGGATTTTGGATATTATAACTGGTGACCTTTTTCAATTTTTAAAAATATATCTAAGGTAGATAAATTTGTTTAGACTAGCTATATGTTGTGTAGTATCAATTACTCTGACAGAAGGTGGTAATATGATATCTTGAGCGGTTACTTTTTTTGGTCCAACAATATGGATAGAACCTTCACGAATTCCATAGGCATCACTTCTAAGTACAATTTCTTTCAGATTCATCAAAATTTCATGTACCAATTCTTCGATACCTATCATCACAAAATATTCATGTGTTATGTTTTCAAATTTGGCACGTGTGATGCATGTTCCTTCCAACTCTCCAAGTAAAACTCTTCTTATTGCACTACCTATTATATTAGATTGACCTTTGTGAAGCAGAGATAGAGTGAAATGGCCATAATGGATATGCTTATTGTCTGCTCTGGATTCGATGCACACCAATTGTGGTCTCTTAATAGAGACTAATATTTCATCCTAAATCATAATTATTATATTGAATAGATAATTTCATCATTTCTTTCTCTTAAAATTAATTAAATTCTTACACACGTCTCTTTTTGGGAGGTCTACATCCATTATGTGGCATAGGAGTTATGTCACGTACATAACTCAGTAGTACACTACTTTGAGCAATGGCTCGTAATGCTGTATCTCTCCCCGGACCAGGTCCACTTATCAAAACTTCTGCCTGTTTCAGAAGACCTTGATCCGTTAATGTAAAAAGAACATTTTCTGCTGCAGTTTGAGCAGCAAATGGTGAACGTCTTTTTGTGCCTTTGAATCCACAAGCACCGGCAGAAGACCAAGAAACCGCTTGTCCTTGTGTATCTGTAACAGTAACAATGGTATTTCGAAAACTTGCTCGAACGTAAATAACTCCTTTAATTATTCTATGTTTAGTTCTACGTGGAACAAATCTTCTTGTAGTTCTACGTGACACAAATCTTTTTGTATTTTTTGAAACAAATCTTTTTATAGTTTTTGGCATATTTATTATATTAAAATAGTGGAAAAAAATATATATATAGAAGTATACTTCTATATATATTTTTTTTTATTATGTATTATACATGGATTTCTTAGATATAAAAAAGTATTATCCCTGTCTTTGTTTATGTCTCGGATTGTAACAAATGACCAGAAGGCGTTTTCCCCTACGAATTAGGCGGCACTTATCACAAAATTTACGAACAGAAGCACGGATTTTCATATTTGTGGTCTTTGAAGTTGTAATGGCTAGGATCATATTCAATTTTTTTTGCGAAAAACAGAGTTTTCTTTTTATCTAAGCCTAATCTAATATTCGTTCAATCAATAAGTAAGTAACATCATTCATCGATATCTATTCCCATCCCGCGATTTCTATAAATGATACGACCTCTATTCTTATCGTAAGGAGAGTATTCGACCTTGACTCTATCCCCTACATCGATTCGGATACGCCTATATCGAATCTTTCCTGAAACATACGTCAAAATGTCACGATCACTATCCAAATGGACCGTAAACATACCGTTACCCAATGCTTCAGTAACGACACCTTCTTCCGTAATATAGTTTGTATTTACCATAGTGATACTCCTTATGCAATGTACGATGTGTGTTATTATTCTTTATTCTATGTTGATAGGATCAAATTCTATGTTGATATGTTAAACTAATATCTGCATCATTGAATTTATATTTAAGAATAAGAATACAAAGATTATTTTTTGATTTTTGATGTGTAATATTTATATTTACATTACTTATATTTTAATAAGGAGTAATATAAATTGTATATTTATATTTTTTTTATTACTAGAATGCAAATTCTATTTATAAAGAAAAATCATTTAAGAAACCCTCTTAGAAATTATATGAATTTCTAAGGGGTAATAACACTGATATTAAAGTTATTATTAATTATATATATCATTATATTAATTAACTTTAATATCAGTGTTAAAGTTACTAATATAACTTTAATTAACTAATTAATATTTCTAGATAAACCGTTTGAATTACGAATTATCATCTTCACCATCTTTACCATCGTCATCATCTTTACCATATTCACCATTTTTAACTTTAACAGATGATTTATCATCTTTATCATTTGATTTCTTTTTAAGTCGAGGCCAAAGGCCAACTACGCCAACTTGGTCGACAATGCCGAAAGATACCGCTGTATCTGGATCCAGAAAATGATCTCTTTCCATTAGCTTATGGATCATAAAATAATCCATTTTTGATGTTTCTAGATATGTACTTGTAATATACTGCCGCAAATAGCGCAGATAAAATGCCTCGAAGCCAGGATCTTCAAACTTGAAATCGGTGGAGTCCTCCTCCTCATTATCCTTATCCTTATCACTATCATAAGGAGACATAAAAGGTTGGTGAATCATAACTCTAACCATTTTCGCTTACTGCCCGTTTACCACGAGTCCCCCCGTGTAGGACAAAAGCTCCCATCGAAGCATTTAAAACCGACGCCTATTGTATTTATCTGTCCTGTTACGTATTGCATAAGATCATAAAGAGCGACTCCCGATGCCATTGCTCCACCCCGACAGTGAAGAAAAAACATTATTGTTTCTCCCCTATTCTCTTGATTAAATAGACCATACTTTTCATTATTAGACTCGCACTCTCTTCATCGAGTGGCTTACCTAAAAAAAAGCACTCCCCCGCGAAATAGCTGATAGAATACTTCGACCCAACTATCTTCTTTTTTTTTTCCTTTTTTTTTCCCTTTTTTTTTCCCTTTTTTTTTTTCTTTTTCTTCTTTTTTCTTTTTTTCTTTCTTCTTTCTTCGTTTTCTTCGTCTTCTTTTTCTTCGTCTCTCTTCTTCGTCTTTTTCGTTTTCGTCTTCTTCTTTTTCTCCTTTCGTCTTCTTTTTCTTTCGTTTTTCGTCTTGTTCTTTCTTCTCTGGATTTCTGTCTTTTCTTCTTTACTTCTTACTTCTGGTCCTTTCTTCTCGTCTTGTAATCTTCTTCTTAATTCTTCTATAGGTCTTCTTCCCTTCTATCTGGATCCTTTCTTATCTTTTCCGTTCTTCGTTTCTCGCGAAGACATAAGTAGGCAGCGGGGTAGAGGGCGCCCGGAAATGTAGTCGATCACGATGGTGGCCTCCCTCACGGGGGCAGTGGACCCCCCCGCCACCAGGACCACCCACGGACCCCACCCTCCCCTGCCTCCACCCCCCCAAGCCAGGCGGGTTTGTTGTTTTAGGGTTGGGTTAATAAGGAACACCCCCCAACCCCACAGCGCACCGCCTCCAGAGAGACAAACGTGGGAAAAACCCCCAACCCCTGGGCCCACCACCCCCCCCCGGAAAGGGGAGGGATAAAAAGGGTGAGGGAAAGAGGACCCCCCCGCCCCAGGCCCGCTCCCCCACACAAGGGAACAAGAACCGACCCGCCTTACGCGTGAAGCCCACGCATGCCCCCCCGTAGTGGCAGTCCCCAGGGGAGATTGAGAGAAACCCAGGCCCCGAGAAATGGTCCCCGCTGAGACTGTGCTCTCCCCCCCGGCCCGGAGACCCTCTCCCCCCCGGCGCGTCTGACCCTAAGCCACACGGGGTTTGACTGTAGATACTCCCAACTTCTTACTTTCTCTTCTTATTCCATAGTCGTGCTCTTGATTTCATACATTGTCTGGTCTCTCTTGGCTTTCTGTATCTCTTCTTATCTTCTCTCTTTTCTTTCGGGGTTCTTTTTTTCTTTTTTTTTTTTTTTTTTCTTTCCTTTTTCCTATTTTTTTCTTTCCTGCCTTTTTCTTTCTTTTCTTTTTGTTCCCTTTCGGTTCCCTTTCTTTTCTACTCCTCAGCCTTTTTCCTTTTTTCTTTTTCTATCTAATTATTTGTTATCGCCTAATTTTATTTAACCTTTCTTTTCTTGTTTTGCGTTTATATTCTTATTTCCTCTCTTTCGTCTCTTTTTTTCCCTTCTTTTCCCCAATTTTATATGTCTTTGAGCTGTCGATTTCTGTCTCTGAAGTTCTTCTTTCTTGTGTCTGATTCTGAGTGGTTTTTTCTTCTTGACTGTATTGGAGACTTCTTCTCTTCTTCTATCTTTCAGTAGTCTTATCTCTCTACTTCTATTCTTCCATTTACAGGTTCCTCTTTCATTCTTGCGAGGGAGCTTCGTTTTGGTTTACTTCTGCTTATTCCTTCTCTTCTTTTTGATACCTTGTTGTCTACGTTTTTTATCTGCTTTATTTTTCGAGTATCCTTTCTTCTTTAATTTAACGCTTTCTTTTGGATTTAGTTCACATATTTGCCTTTCAGCCATGGACGTAGTTTTTTTCTTTTTAGCCTTGTATTGGTTACCCTTAACAGTTCATTTATCATTTTTTAACCCCCATAAAAGTATCATGGACATTCTCACCCATTTCCTCTCTGGTTGTTTTTTCGCTTAGTATCTTCACATATTGATATTAATTTTCGTTGTCTGTCATTGTTTCGTTTCTTCGTCGGTCTTTTCTTCCTTTCTTTTCGTCGGTCTTTTTCTTTCCTTTTCCCTTTTCTTTTTTTTCGCTTTTTTTTTTGTTCCCTTTCCCCCTCTTTCTCTTTTCTGTTTTCCTTTTTCCTTCCATTTTTATTCTGTTGTTTCATCCTTTCTCATTCTTGTTCTTCTCATTTGTTACTTCTTCTTCTTCTTTTTTTTTTTCAGCAGAGGCTTTTGCCTTTCGTCTTTTTTCGTTTTTTATTTTTCCCAACTACCCTTCTTTTTCTACTTGTCTTCTTTTTTTCTTCGTCTTCTTTTTTCTTTCTTTTCGTCTTCTTCTCTTCGTTTTCTTCTCTCTTCTTCTCTTCTTACATTTCTTCTTTTTTCTTTCTCTTCTTCTCTTTCTTCTTCTTCTTCCCTTTCTTTTCTTTTCTTCTTTCTACTGTTCTCTTTTTTTCCTTCTATCTGTCTTCTCTTTTCTTTATTTTCTTCTTTCTGGTACTTTCTATTCTTTTACTTTCTATTTCATTTCTGTTCTTGCTTTCTTCTTGATCTTCTTCCTTTCTTCTCTTTCTTCTATCTTTGTTTTTCTTCTTTCTAGGCCCTGTTCTCGTTCAGGTAGCATATTCCTTGAGTTCTATTCTTAGTCTTTTCTATGACATTCCTTCATTTCTGATCTTCGGCTTAAACTGCGTAGGGTCTGTCAGTAGATTTCTTCTAAGAATTTTAATGGGTCTTCGGTTGGGCGGTTGTTGTTGAATCTAAGTTCTGGCTTACGTATTTACTGTGACTGGGATTCTGTCTGTGTTCTTCGTTCAACAACTATTCCAGTAGGGATGAACAGGTTGTTGGAGTCGTTCTTCGTTCGGTCTCAACTATCTCATGAGTGTTCTTGCTTCTTCTATGCGTGCTTTTCTTCATCTCTTTCGTGGTGAGCAGAACTTACGCTCTTCTTTCTTCGCGCGTCTTTTTTTTCCCTTCTTCTTTTTTCCTTCTTTTTCTTTCTCTTTCTCCTTCTTTCCTTCTTCCTCCTTCTTTGTTCCCCCCAGTTTTTTCCCTTCTTTTTCTTTTCTTCTTTTTCGTCGCTTCTTTTCTTCGCGTCTCTCTTCGGTCGTCTTCGTCTTTTTGTCCTTTTCAAAGAAGGACTTTTTCTTTTCAATGATGACTTTTTGTTCTTCACCCCATGATAAATCTCTTCTTTCCCTTCTTTTCCTTGGGTTCTTTAAACGGTACTTTTGGAATACTTGCTCTGCTGTAGCCATAATAGACTGTTCCTCCTATTTATATATAATGATATATTATCAATGTAATAGTCATTAGTCACTCTTTAACAACGAGAGTCTGATATTAGTTGTGCGCCTATAATAACACTTGTACATACTTAAAAAACTTGATCAAATTTTTAAGTATGTACAAGCCAAAAAAGTTCGACTTGTTTTTGGGATCTACTTAATTATTCAGACTTTTCAATTCCAAAAGGTTATTATTTTAACTATCTCACTCAAAAACTTTTTAAAATAGCTCGTGGAACCATGACATCAAACATTCCAAAATCAAATAAAGAATCAGACGTTTGAGATTCTTCCTCTACTATCTGATTTAATGTCTGTTCAATTACTCTTTTACCTGCAAATGCAATGTATGCATTAGGTTCGACAATTGTGAAATTAGCCAACATACCAAAACTAGCAGTCACTCCACCAGTTGTGGGAGATGTTAGAATAGAAATATATAGCAAATTTTTTTCCTTTTGATGTGTATGCAAGGCAGCAGCTATTTTACTCATTTGCATTAAACTGAAACTTCCTTCTTGCATACGCGCTCCGCCAGAAGCACATACGAGAATTACTGGAAGATAATTCTTAGTAGCATGCTGGATTAAACGGGTTATTTTTTCACCTACTACCGAGCCCATACTGCCTCCCATGAACTTGAAATCCATAACTCCCAGTGCGACAGTAATACCATTTACTCGACCTATGCCTGTTTGAATAGCGTCGGGTAAACCTGTTTCTTTTTGATAGGAATCGTTATAATCTTCGTAAGATATATCTTCTATATCTTCTATATAAGATATATCTTCTATAGAAGTATCTTTTCTAATTATATTTTTATTCCGATCAAACTCTAAAGAAACATAATCTTGGTAAGATATACCGTCTATATGACGTCTCTTTATAAGACATCCATTTTGATTATTATCATTTGTTTGTCTAAAAGATCCATTTACCTTTAGAGTTGGATTAGGATATCCATTTATCCTTAGAGTTGGACGTCCATTTTGATTATTATCATTTGTTTGTCTAAAAGATCCATTTAACTTTAGAGTTGGACGTCCATTTTGATTATTATCATTTGTTTGTCTAAAAGATCCATTTAACTTTAGAGTTGGACGTCCATTTTCATTATTATCATTTGTTCGTTTAGGACATCCATTTTGATCATCTTTTTGTTCATATTCATATAAATTGCTATAATCTCCGAAATATTCTTCTTCTATTTCTTCTATATTACAAAATTCTTCTTCTGGATTACACTCCGACTTTATCACCTCTGAATTATTAGACCCAATTGTTTCGTCTAATTTGACTACTCCGAAGAGCCCTTCTTCAAAAAGGTCAAGAAATTTTTCGATTTCAAAACCCATATTATGGAGATAGGATTTCTCTATTTCGTGAAATACATCCTCACGAAGCGTTCTAAATTCGTCTGTGTTCTTAAACGGGTCGTCGTCATCGTCAATAAACGTTCCATAGTGCTCAGCATAGTCTTGTTTTATTTTCAATAAATTTATCATCATTACCCTGCAATTCATACCCTACGTCAGCTAATTTTTGACGTAATTCGCAAAGTATATGTATATTTTTCGCTTTTCTTTTTATATAGGAAGATTGAATAGAATCAAAATCTTTAAAACCTTTAAAAGAAAGTAAAAGAGGGTTACCAACGAAATTTTCTTTATATGCATTTTTATATATAGGAAATCTACATAAAAATAGACTATCTCTTTTTGGGAATATATTAAAAAAATCCATATTAAATAGATCTAAATGTTCTATAATATAGCTATGTACTTTTTTATGGAGTTCCCTCTCGTTAGTGATTTCATCTTTTATTTTATACCTATTTCAACCATTAATAGTTGAACCGTTTCCAAACTTCGAGAAATAATGTCTTGCAACATCTCAAGAGGTAATTTTTTACCAGCATAAAAATAATGTGTCAAATATTCTCTTTTTTTCTTATCTATCACAACCCTAAGGATATTAACAATAGTATTGTTGAATCCTACTAACGTTTTAAAACTCTTATAAGAATTATTATAATATTTATGAGAAATTATGTCGTAAAATAATTTCGAAATCTCTCGAACCGCTACAATGTTAAAAAAATGCATCTTATCTTTTTTACCTAGAAGATCTAGAGAAGAGAAATCTTCATCCATGGGGAACCAAGTACCAGAATCAATTAAAAGATCAATTCGATCTGAACTAGTCATTAGCAGAGTTTCTCCACATTGTGGACAAACACCTTTGAATTCTTCTACTAACGATTTAGTATATGTAACGTTCTCACAATTTTCGCATAAAACCCACAAATGCTTATATTTTTTTTGATCGAATATGTCTTTTCAACTTTTTCTTCAATTTCAACTTTTTCTTCAATTTCAACTTTTTCTTCAATATAGTCACGATCCTTGTTGTCTTCACCCATTTTACTTGTCTCCTTTATTTCATCGTTAATGTACAACTTTTAAATTTTACACAATAGCATAATTAAATATTGAAATAGATACTTTGAATTGTTGGATTGGAAGTCCATTCTACTGTATTATCTCATTTACCTTCTCCGTGGACAAAGCTGATTACGAATTAGCTATCATCTAGATAGATTAGAAGAAATTAGATAAATCTGTTAAATCATGAAGATTTAATTTATTTTGTCCAAAACAACATTTCGGACACCATGTTAAGGACTATAGAAATTGTATCCCTTCCGAACCAACCCCTCACCGAATGATCCATGATTTATATCTAGAAGTTATTTCTAGATAGAGGTAAATATTTATACCTAGGTATCTATTCCCATCCATTCAGTATTCGGCTCAATCTTAAAAGATTGGGCCGAGTTTGGTTCGATTAAGGGACCAAACAGACGAAAGTCCGTTGATTACTTACTTTATTACAACGTATCAATCGTATCAAATTCAAATTTGATCTCTTTCCATACTTCACAAGCGGCAGCTAATTCAGGACTCCATTTAGTAGCTTCGCGGATCACTTCATTACCTTCACGAGCGAGATCACGTCCTTCATTACGAGCTTGTACACAAGCTTCTAATGCGACCCGATTAGCTACTGCACCAGGTGCATTTCCCCAAGGATGTCCCAAAGTGCCTCCACCAAACTGTAATACAGAATCATCCCCAAAGATCTCGGTCAGAGCAGGCATATGCCAAACGTGAATACCTCCTGAAGCTACAGGCAGGACACCCGGCATAGAGACCCAATCTTGAGTGAAATAAATACCACGACTTCGGTCTTTTTCAATAAAATCATCACGCAATAAATCAACAAAACCCAAAGTAACTTCTCGTTCTCCTTCAAGTTTACCTACTACAGTACCAGCGTGAATATGGTCTCCACCAGACATACGCAGTGCTTTAGCTAGTACACGGAAAGCATACCCAAGGATTTCTTTGTCTGTCAATAACTGCATGCATTGCGCGGTGAATGTGAAGGAAGTAGGGCCGTTGTCTCGACAATAATGAGCCAACGAAGTATTTGCCGTGAAACCTCCAGTCAAATAGTCATGCATGACGATAGGAACTCCCAATTCTCTGGGCGAATACTGCTCTTTCATCATTTCTTCTTCACATGTACCTGCAGTAGCATTCAAGTAATGTCCCTTAATCTCACCCGTCTCAGCCTGAGCTTTATAATTGCTTCTGCACAAAAGCAGAAACGATCTCTCCAGCGCATGAATGGTTGGGAATTCACGTTTTCATCATCCTTGGTAAAATCAAGTCCACCACGGAGACATTCGTAAACGGCTCTACCATAATTTTTGGCAGATAGGCCCCAATTTGGTTTTATAGTACAATCCCAGCAAAGGACGACCATATTTGTTTAATTATCTCTTTCCACTTGGATACCATGTGGTGGGCCTTGGAAAGTTTTTGAATAAGCAGGAGGATTCGTAGATCTTCCAGACGTAGAGCTCGTAGGGCTTTGAATCCAAAGACATTACCTACAATGGAAGTGAACAGGTTAGTCACAGAAACCTTCTTCGAAAAGATCTAAGGGGTAAGCTACATAGGCAATAAATTGATTTTCCTCTCCAGGAACGGGTGCGATATCATAGCATCGTCCCTTGTAACGATCAAGACGTGTAAGTCCATCGGTCCAAACAGTGGTCCAGGGACAAGTGGAAGATTCGGCAGCTACTGCTGCTCCCGCTTCCTCGGGGGCACTCCCGGTTGAGGAGTGACTCCGGAATGCTGCCAAGGATAGCAATTATCTTTGGTCTGATATTGTGGAGTATAATGAAGTTAGTCTGTAATCTTTAACACCAGCTTTGAATCCGACACTTGCTTTAAGTCCTCTGTTTTTGGTGACATAAATAAGTCCCTCCCTATGATTATTAGTTAATAGCTCTGATCAAGAACGAGGTCTACTCGACATGAGTGTGGAACGTAAAGAATTCTAATATGCAAAACAAAACAATTTTATCCTTTATTATTTCAAATAATATTGTATCATGTTATGTATGTATGATGCAACCCAATTTCTTATTTCTATTGACCCGAGGCCGAGGACTTTTCTATTTTATTTTTTAAGTATCTAAAGGTCATTAATTTGACTTCTATTCATAAGTGTAGAAAACTATATTAATATATATAGATATATAGAAGAAGCATATATTAATAGAATTAATAATTTAATACGAAAAAAATGAGAAATGTGCATAAAAATACATAAAAAAAAAAATAAAAAAAATGGAATATGGCTCAATTTAAATATTTCCCCAGAGGGTATGGGCAATACAGGGAATCTAGGTATCGACAACTCGAAGACTTCTTTATGATCGTTATGTATCTACTTCGATAAAAATATTGCGTAGATATTACAATTTATTTTGGCAAATAGCATCATACAGCCTCTAGTCGTGTTCTAGCTCTTTTGAGAGCTACATCAGCTTCGATTGCTTGTTTCTTGCCTTCAGCTCGTCCAAGATCAACTTTAGCTAATCTAAAAGTTTCCTGAGCCTCTCGAGATCAATGTCAATACCTCTTTCTGCATTATTGACCAATAATGTTTTTCATTATTGTCTATCTTAGGCAAAACCACCCATTAAAGCCATAGTCGACCACTGGGCATTGAGACGTATTTTCATCACTTCCTATATCCAAAGCTGTTACAATTGGCAGTATTGATTGGTAACACACCAATTGACCACTGTGGTAGTTAGAATTATTTCTTGAACTTCTGAATCCCAAACACCGATTGGGAGTCAGTACACGAAGATTTAGGTTTCATTTTATAATATTAAATTTCTTTGAAGTTCAATAGCCTTCCGGTAGCTTCATCAATGGTTACCCACTAAATAAAAGGAACCTGTTCACAGCGGGAGACCATCTAATTCTCCTGAAAGGATCATTTGAAAACCTCTAATTGTTTCTACTAAACTAACATATTTACCGGGGGAACCAGTGAATACCTCTGCTACAAAAAAAGGTTGTGACAAAAACCTTTCAATTTTTCGTGCTCTTGCTACGGTTAAACGATCTTCTTCTGACAATTCATCCAGTCCAAGAATAGCTATAATGTCTTGAAGTTCCTTATAACGTTGCAAAGTTTGTTTAACTCCTTGCGCAGTTTCATAATGTTCTTCGCCCACGATCGAAGGTTGGAGCATAGTCGACGTTGAATCTAATGGATCTACCGCTGGATAGATCCCCTTGGCAGATAATCCTCTTGATAGTACAGTAGTAGCATCTAAATGTGCGAATGTTGTAGCAGGAGCAGGATCAGTCAAGTCGTCTGCAGGTACATAAACTGCTTGAATGGAGGTTATAGATCCGTCTTTGGTAGACGTTATTCTCTCTTGCAAAGAGCCCATTTCCGTACTAAGAGTTGGCTGATAACCCACAGCGGAAGGCATGGCTCCTAATACTGCTGATACCTCCGTCTGCTTGGAC
>JAHRHJ020001776.1:0-344247 GCA_019776745.2 Taxus chinensis
TGGGAGATGATGGGCATGCTTATTGCCCTAAAGACAAGAAATTGGATGTTAAATCACAGTAGCATGTCATTGAGAAGGGGTAGCCCTTGGGAGGGTTAAAAACCTGCAATCCTCTTGCCACACTTGATCACTTGGATGGGTCTCCTAACAACACCTTGGTGGCACAAGGGTTTAATGAAATTGTGGAACATGACCCAAGGAAGGAGGAACACACTATTCCAGATTTGCACCATGAAGGGAAAAGAACCAAGAAAAATGATTCGGCCCCTACCTCCATTATTGTTCCGGAAAATCAACATGATGAGGTGATTGTTGATCAGTGTTTGACTAATACTAATAATGTTTCAGCGTGTGTGGATTTTAGGCTTGCAAGGGAGGACGATGAGCAAGTTGGCAAAGTAAAACGGATGGTTGGAACCCATTTTTCAAGGGGACATAATAATAATCAACTTGCTGGTCCATCTATAACAGCAAACAATGAAGAGCCAAAATATGGGAGTTTGATACATAAACCTAGGGAGTAAGGGAAGAGCATGAAGCACGAGTTGGGAGGTATAAATCCTTTGATATTTCACGATGCTTCTATGATTTCTAATGATGGCATGATACAGAAAGATGAAGAAGACAAGTCTTATTTGCATAGGGTCCATGGACCAAGACTTTTGGGTGCCTTTGTTGAGGGTCATGTGGTAGAAGAAGGTGCTTTTCCGGATGAATGCAATCACTTTCAGATCGCTGGAAATTTCAGAACAACAGTGTATGGTAAGCCATATAATGTTACATTGGATCATGACAAGAGCTTATGGTGTCATTATTTATCATTGTCATGCGAGGGGGATTATAACTTTGAGCAAGGTTGGGAAAGAACTATTTGCCAAGAACTTATTTTACATCTTCCAAGCAATGAAGAGGATTTTTATGGCAGCCCAAGGTATGATCGAATTTTATCTCCTCTTATATCATTGCCACACTTGTGTCATTGTGGGAAATTTGTTGTTAAGGATCACATGTCATGTTTTGGTGATAATGGCATATGGCATCTAGATATTTCCTTGCAAGGGTATGTGGTTCAGGTTGATCCCTTGAATTACAAGGAAGAGGAAGCCCTTGGTATTGTTATTTAATGCACATGGTTAGAAGGAAAATCTATGGAGGATGTTATGCATTCACACCACTTGGTGAAGAATGAGATGATGCAAAGTAACTTCATCACCAAGGGGTACCAATCAATCAAGATAGCTTTGGGAAGGCACAAGGTAAGCTCCGCACTTCTATTTTTTATTCAGCAGTTACTTGACCTGGATTTTCAGTTCTTAGTCAATGCACATACTCATAAAAAGATCCCCCCAATTGAAATACAAATCGTGTGCGTGAAACTGTTGTTTGAATTGAAGTGGAGTGAGTGTTATTTCTTTGGTCCGTGCATTGTAACTCAGCTGGAATTGAGTAGTATGATTGGAAGCAATAAGAAGGTTGATCTGTGGTGTTTTAAGCTTGCCTTTATGAGTTTTCATGTTGCTGATTTGGGACAGCAATCAAATTACACAGTAATTCAGCTCCTTTCGTGGATAATCCATGATGAGAGGAACTCTTTGCACCCTATGTGGCTACAACATTTGTTTCAGGAGGAAAATTTGCCACTTATGGTGTTTGGATATGATGTGAGTCATCCCCTACACTCAGATTTATTGCAGCAGTCCTGTCATGAGGTAATTCCATTCTTTTCATGCATGATATGTTATGAAAATAAGCTCCTTCATTCCATTTTTGAACAGCAGTCATGTTGGAGAGAAATTTCATCTTTTATAGGATGGAAACATAAAGAAATACACTCTCTAAATTCAGTTTCGGTACAGCCCTTACTTCGTAGGATAACTCCATGTTTTATGGTGGTGATATATGAGGTAAATCATCTTCAATACCCATTTCTACATGAAGTTTTGGTACAGGCACCTTTCCAAGGGAAAATTATTCATTTCGTAGCATGGGAGAGTGGTAAAAGGCACCCTCCAAGCTCGGTTTTGCTATAGCAGTCATCCCAAGGTGAACCGCCACATTTTGGAGCTCTAAAACATGATGTAAGTCCCTCTCATATTTCAGTTTTAAAACAGTAGTCATTTCATGGATTGTTTTCATCTGTCTACATCATTTATAAGGCTAGGAAAAGCCCAATCATGATGGGGAACAATGGGCTCATGAATGTGGTTGAAGGAAGGGTGTTCGATGGACATATCATGACCATTTTTAGCCACACAACTCGGCCGAGCATGGAAGAAAAAAAGGCAAGTGAAAAAATTGGTGAACTTAAGTTTTGGCATACTGCTGATTTTCAGTTGGGCTCTTGTATTGATGGTAGTTCAGTCAAGGAAGGTATGTGCATACATAATATCTTCATCATTTCTGATCTTTATACTGCTGTCATACACATTTCCAGTTTGCATAGGGGCATGAGGGCTAGCTCACAAGAGAATTCAGTCAAAAAGTGTGCTAATTTTCAGTTTGTAGCATCATTGGCACATGATATGGGATCATTTTCGGCCTCTATAGCACTGCTGTTGTGTTGGGATCAGCAAAAGGGAAGGTATGATTTTGGTTTCTTATTCTATGTTTTGGAAAATGGAAGTAATCATGATGCATTTACAGCAGTTCTAGAAGAAAGGAATGATAAGGGAACTGTAATGTGGGGATCTATACACATTACCATCAGCTTTAGCATGATTGTTTTAAAATTTCCCGGCCCCTTTCCACTGTGGTTCCCAATGAGAAATGAAGGGTTTTCAACCCCTCTTGAGAGTGGCATCATCATAAGTAGCTTGGAGACAAATGGTATGAGATTGTTTCATTCTATTTCCTACCTAATATTTGGGGAGATGCATGATTACAACGGTGTTCGGGACAGCATGAGGATACTTTGGGACAGCCAATGAATGGATGGGAGTTGTGCAGGTACAGAGGAGAATGAGCAGTTGAGATACATTTGGGATCCGGGTACTTGCAATTGCTTGAGGACAAGCAATTTTGGGGAGGGAGGACTGTAATGTCCCTTTTTCCCACCTAAGAGCAGAAATTTGGTCTTCTTGCCATTCCTTCTCTTTGGCAAAGAAGAGGAAAAGAAGGAGAAGACCCTGAGCTCTTTATAATATATTTTATCTATTTCAATTTAAATTTCTAGTTTCTATGTTGTTTCTATGACATGGGATGATGTAATCACGGGGGTGCAATGACTTAAGACCCTGGGTGAGCTTTGTATCCATTCTAGTGAGTTTTGCTTGAAATTTGAGAAAGGCCAATAAATTATAAGCATTAGAGGCCTAACCCCAGGCACAAGCAAGCTGGTATCAACACACAAGATGGCCAAGCAACTTGGTAAGGGAAAGTCGGGTTTATTTTTTAATGTAATTCATGGAGGGTTTGCATTTCAAGTTCGAAGCGCAACAACATACAAGACAAAAGGAATTGCAACTTATGATTGATTGGTTTGCATATGTGTTGAAGGAGTTGTGTCAGGCTTGTACTGGGTTAGGGGACATAACCACGTCATTGACTTGGAACTGGTATTCTAACCTATCATTGCTCTGAAATAACAATGCCCTAAGCTATTCAAGGATGAAATAGAGAAGGTGTTAGCAGAATTACTGGAGTTGGGGCATACAGTAACAAGAGTCCTTTTGCAACTTTAGTTGTATTTGTAAGTAAGAAGGATGGTTCATTTTGTATGTGTATTGATGATCGGGCGCTGAACAAAAAGACTATTAAAAATTTAAAACAGTGATGAGCTACTCTCTAAATTACATGGGACATACATTTACCAAAACTAATTCAAGGTTTGGATACCACCAAGTAGGGGTGAGGAAAAATGATCAATTCAAGACATTGTTCTGTAGTCATCATTGCCACTATGAGTTTCCAGTGATGCCTTTCAAGCTCCAATGCTGTAGCTTCATTTCAGGGTACAATGAATTGAATTTTCCAACATTATTTGAGGGCATTTGTTCTTATTTTCTGTGATGACATTCTAATTTATGAGGAGTCTAAAATAGAACATTTGCATCGCTTGAGGGTTGTTTTAGAACTGTTGCAGCTCAACTCTCTAAATGAAAAGGGAGAAACTGTAATTTTGGAAAAAAGCGAGTTCGAATACCCAGGGCACATCATTAGATAAGGAGGGAGTAAAAGCTGATCCAGTAAAGATTCAAGCCATCCTTTTCTGGTCCATTCCCAAGAATGTGACACAATGGAGGGTATTTTTCAATCTGGGTTCTGTGCAACCACTATAGGATATTCATCAAAGATTTTGGAACCTTTGATGTCACCAATCACTGTACCGACCAAGAGAGATCAATTCAAATGGACAAAAGAAGTAGAGACTGATTCCGACTCATGAAGATACTACCTCAACCTCAAGTATTTCTTCTCCGACGGCTTCACACATGTGAATGGAGAGGTTATGGAGGGCTTTTAAACATGTATTGAGAGGATGATACCAGATGTTGAGACAAGGGACCTCGTCATTTAAGAGCTGCAAAATTACTAACGTGCTACGGGGAGGCTCTTTTCTTCGGTGTTAGCTATTCGAGGGAGAACCATACAGACACCAGGTAATAAAAATTAGAATGTTTACCATGTTACTTATTAGTCACATATTTGATTTTATTAATTACTTAATAAACTTTTGATTATCTTGTTTGTAGGTTCTTGGTGGGAGGATTGGGGATGAAATACCCCGCATCTTCAAAAGCTAGCCTTCAGAATTCTATCTCAACCTTGTAGCGCTTATGTATGTGAATGCAACTGGAGTTTGTTTGAGGCCATTCACACGAAGAAATGCAACAGGTTGAGTCAAAGACGACTCAACGACTTGGTTTTTGTGCAATACAATCTTCGACTTCACACAAGAAAAGTGGAGGCCACATCAGAGGAGCTTATTGATTTGGATGAGATAGATCCATACAACGAGTGGACTGGGCGACAAGTGGAAATCCTTGCGTTCACAGAGGACGAAATTGCTTCTTTTGAGAGGGAAGCTACGGAGGGAGAAGAACTAGCAAAAGATATTGGATTGGATGACATCTTTGGAGGTGATCTCCAACATGTAGCAGAGGAGCCACCACCATCTACTACAAGGTTGGAGCTAGAGTCGCAACCTTCTAGGAGGAGCGAGGAGACACAGCTGAGTGTGGGGACTAGTAGAGGCACTAGACCCTCTCCGCAATATTTCTCTAGAACGGAGAAGAGGAAAATGTAAATTATTGTATATTGTAACTTGTATAGATATGAAATTTATGATGATATTTCTCAATGACAATCATTATAAATTCATAGCACTTATTAGGCGGCTGTTGTATTCGCATGATGATGCGATTTTGTATTGTATTTGTATACAAATCTAATAGAAAACTCTTCTCCAACATTTTATGGACTCATTTCATGCCATTATCTCAAGTTTCATGATTTTTGGTGCTTTCTATGTTGAGTTATGAATTTTTAAAGATACACTACAGACAAGGGTTTTATGAAATTCATATCTTCATATCTAAGGCATTAAAAATCAGATTTCTTGCATTACATGATTATTGAGGTCATAACATAATTTTAGAAATTCAAGTGGGGTTAATTGAAGGGTTTTGAAGGCTCAAAAGTGACGTTGAATTCCACAAACAATTCGCTGCCCTAGAATTTTGTAGAAATCAGATTACTTTTAGTTGGCTGGTTTCTAAAATCAGATTTGGAGATCTTTGTTTTTGAGCTAATTACCTTAAATTTCAGTTTTGTTTCCGAAAGGGTCATTACAAGATGCTCTTGAACAAATAGATATAGGTACCAATAATGCGTGGGACATTATCAAGAAAGTGCTTTTCCATGGGTATAAATTCATCCTATCCATTTCCATAGGTACCTATAACGGTAGGGAGCAAATATCATGTACCGTACACAGTTCAAGTAAAAGCAAACAAGATGGAAACCATGTAGAAATGTTAGCAACTTATTTGGAATCTTCAGAATGAAATAGTACAATGTTATTATGACATATATGTAGATGCCGAATAGCCTAACCTTGTAATAGGCTGTACATATTTGCACTAATGCTCCTCTTGTAAATATGAAACATGCAGATATGCCCATAGGCAAAGTTGTAACATGATGTAAGTATTTATAGCAACGTACTTGTAACTAAAATACCTACAATTATAAAGCATACACATTTCGCTATTATAGTTTCCACTTAAAAGACACACACATGACACGTCAACACTAAAATGGGAACATGGTACACCCAACATTTACTTGTTGATGCCATTTGCTTTTTAAATCTGACAAACCCATGTAGTAAACACACACACACATTTATATATATACATAAAGGCACACCCATACACACACATATTGAATTTTAGGCAGAATATCGCCGAGGAAAACCAAATAGCCATTGACTCATCGAAAGAGAAATGTTTTATGGCTATGAGTGCTAAGGGCGCCCATCCCCATTTTCACATATCAAATTTGGGCACTATACCTAGATAGAAAGGGACCCTCAACTAGATGGACCCTTCACCTTGAACGACCAAGGGGGCTATAGATTAGTTAGGATGCGCTACACCATATCGATATAGGACCTAACTCATAAATGATCAATGTCCTACGAAAGAGTGCGCTTTGAAATATTAGTCTACGTAAACCTTATCCAATAAAAAAATGATGACCTGCTCAGCCAGAACTTTTACAAAACTGTCATACTTGCCCACCATAGGTCAACCGCTCGGCCTAGCCAATCAAAGTTAGTGAACCGGTCTATTTTCTATCCAAGATCCTTCCTATTTGATTCCTACCTAAATATGCTCTTCAAGAACATACTACATAGTTTAAAGCCTTAAACAAAAATTTTATTCCTGAAGGGCTGATACCTGTTAGTATGCCTTTTTTAATAACATCAACTCATGCTAACATTCTCATGAGCCCGCAAAACAAATAACACAAAAATCACGAAACTTTACGACCAAACAATTAACAAGTTGTTGGTGACCAATATGGAAACGCTAAGTCATGCTTATATTCATCCTGCCCTCCACTATTATCATGCGAAAAAGGCAGATTAAATTATTCTTGTGCTTAGATATCTTGCTCATTTATATGCAAAGATTAGATGTTAACAACATACTTATGGCTACACATGCTTATTTCAAATTTATGGGTGCAAGCCGACCTTGTCAACGGTGCTCGGGGCTAGGTCATTACTATAATGTATGCCCCCAACTTTGCCATTATATGTAGTTGTCAATTTCAAAAACTACATGCCGAGAAATGCTTATACGATTTGTTGGCAGTTTTACTATGTCCACACACAATATTGCCCAGGCTGTAAATTTGGATAGTCCAAAAAGGTTATGTATATTTCATTATAATTAATGTGCAAGATAATTCCTGCTCCAACTTCCGAGGACAAACATTGTGATGTTGTTCCCGACATCCTGAATTCCATATGAACTTTCGTGCCATAATTACGTAAACATCAATAAAATCAGATAGAAGTTCAAGAATAAGAGTGCATAGTAAATGCTGCCAATTTCTTACTGTGTCCCTATTATTTTTTATAAATATCATATATTCGTTGTTCATTATCTGCAAATTTAGTATTTCATAAATGTTCCTCCACCATTGACCCTAACGGCATAGATTTGCTCCCTTAGGAGCAACCACTAGTTAAATAAATAAGAAAAATACAATCACTTCAATTATGGCAATATTCACCTCCCTTGCTTTCCTTCCTCGAAGCCCATAGAAGGTGGAATGGGCCCAAGGCTTTTGTAGTGACTAGATTGGAAAAGGGGACATTACATAATTAGATAATTTGAATTCCTACTGAAGGTTTCTACCATGGTAAACTTCCATATGAAGAGAGTGACTCATTTTTCATGCTTATGATGTATCAATGTAGTTAGAAAACCCGTGCTTCTTCACTGGCTCAAAGTTGCAAAAAGGACATCTGCTTAGCACTGAGAAGATGATGATCTGATGTTATACAAAGTTGGTTAGAGTACCCGTTTGATAGTCCCATCTATGTTTGGAACAATGGTGAACCCATTTTTTATTTGAAGACAGAATTTAGAATATTGCAGGAGATTTGATGGAATGAGTTGGAAGATATCGATGCTTTCCATAAAAAAAGGGAAAGTATGAGCATTATGGCTGGCAAGTCATCTTCAACTTTAGTTATACTGGCTTTCTCATCTACAATTCTATTATTTTCAGCTTCAGTCTCTAATGGTTTAGAAATTCAAGTAGTGTTTTTCTCCTCATTAGCAGGAAAAAATGATTTCCTCTAGGAGGGGGATCAATGGCATTTGCTTCAACTTTTCCTAAACCTTAGGGTTGGAGATTAGGTTCTCTTCACATAGTATATAGCTTGCATCTCTGGGAGTTCTATCTTTCATATTGTGTTGTAGATCTAATTTTACTTTTTTTGTATCCTTGGAGATCATTCTTACTTTTGTACCTTCTTTGCCAGCCAAAAATGTTAGGAGGTCTAGGATTCAGATGTTGTAATGTCCCAACTCCGGGACTCAATAGGGAATATGACAAATCAACAACCCTTCAATACACCAATTCAACTGCAATATAGCTAAAATATAGTCAAAACTACTTGTACGAGTTGAGTAGATGACTCAATAAACCTAAAAATAGGGGTTTAATGGCTTCTTTCAATAACTCACACAGCTACTTCCTCAGCTGAACTTCAAACAATCAGATTTAAGCTTCTAATGCAACCACTTAATCGAGCATCAAACAAACAATAGACACTGTCTGAACTGACTACTGAAATTACTCACAACATTCAACCAATCATGACCATTAGGGAATACAGATCTGGAGTTAATCTTTGATTCAAATAATCGGAATATTGATCTAATATTGCACATATAGATCGATATAAAGAATATCAAACCCAATCCATTCTACTCGTCAAAAATGACAAAGAAATATGCTTCAACTCAGATTCCTTCTACTACCCTTTGTTCGCTGTTATAGAACTCCAAGGTACCAGTAAACCCAGCTTTGTTCAATCAGCAACAAACTGCCACCTGTATCTTCTTAAAAGGTATTCACAATTTATTATTAAACATGCAATAATCCATGATCGCTGCATTCAGAGATGTATAATCATGCATAGACCCAATAGATGGAGCCACAGGTTAAGAGGAAATGGCAGCTCTGAAGACAGTCTGCTTTGCTAGTCAAGGTATTTAATCATATAGAAGCTATTCAAATCTTACCATACCCAGGTCGCTGTCCTATAGGGGAGCCAAACATATGATAATATATGCTAAAAGACAATTCATGAGGAATTTTGGCTGGGCCAATAGAGGCCACAGTAACACAGGTCTAATTGCTAAGAATGGTCAAATAAATAGCAGCAATCATTCAAAATACTCCCAAATGGAGTCGCTGGTTGCTGCAGGAGATTATCAGCAGCTTACGTCACATGCTTTTAATCAGGTCACAAGACACCAAATATTATCGCTGTTAGCTTAGGAAACCAATGACTATCAAAGTTACTGATGTTGGGAGGATCAATAACAGTCTTAATTTATATTATAGCTCAGATCCATTCAACACCCTGAATATTAGTCGCAGATATTGCCTAGATGGATCGCTGCAGCCAACAGCTTCAAACTCATACCAAAGACAATCAATCGATCCACAACAACAAGTGCACTAAGACCTGATCACAGTTTCATCATTAAAAGCATGGTCGCTGCAAGCCAGGGCATGAAAGCATGTGTATAGATCAGGCTCGATTCTTATCACACTCGGAAATGCACTTTAAAACCCAGCACTCAGAATATTATGATTTAAGGGATCAGCTGAAATTGGAAACGAATCACACCAAATAAGACTTGCCAAAACTAGACTCCAAGGAGACTTATTTACCAATACAATTGATTGCTGCAGGTATATAAAAATTCCTCAATTGAATCTTTCAAAAATAACCAGGTACAATAATCTCCAAAACAAGAGATAGAAAGATAGCAAATTGCATCATTAAGTGGGCATGCATCCCTACTCTAAGCATGGAGTATCGAAATAATTCATAATCACAGCATAAGTCTCAAAATGATCCAAGCACTCTTTTTATAACCAAGGAGACACAAAATTTGAAATCCTTAGGAGAGGGAAATTATTAAATAAAAGTAGTTTATTTTCCCTAGGTGTGACGTCCCCTTTTCTAAAGGGTGATTTTAATCAATAAAAACCACCTAACTATTATTTAATTAATTTTCCTTTTTAATTTTATATTTTGAGAATTTAATTAAATAATTAAATACAGTACTTGCTTCATAAATATTAAATAATTAAATAAATATTGCTTTATAATGTCAAATGATTAAAATCACTCTCCAGGCAATAATATCTAATTATTTAATATAATTTTCCCCTTGCAACATCCCAAAGCCCACGGGGAAAGATAGGCTAAGGGTCTTAAAAAATGGGGACATTACAATATGAATATACTTAAAAATTGCACCAGTCGGGGTTCTTGATTTTAATTACCATTGCATAGACATTGTTGTGCAACATATCGAATCGTGCATAAGTCATCTTGTGCAAGTCTAATTGCAAATTATCCCATCTAACCCACCACCTTTCCATACTCCAATCTCCCACTTTGGGTTGTAACACTTTGCGTAAGGGACCATGGATACATGCTTTTAGCAGCTACGAGGTCAACCTATGCCCATTGATCTAATCTGCACCAAGAAAATTGATCTTAGATAATTCACGATCTTTGCCAATAAATCCACAATAATATCGCTAACAAAATGGTATATGACACACTTCATCAAATACTGCTTAGTACCAAGAATGATACTCTAGAATTCTTTGCTAGTCAAATTGAATATGAATGATGTCTACGCTCATATCCTATACATCTTTATCTGGTAATTGTGAACTCCAATCAATAGAAAAAGAATCTTTGAAGCCATCCCCGCTTCACTTAGTTGTTTGAGTAGTTGCCATATGGGTACTCAATCAGAAACATTAAAGATAAGTAAAATACCTACCCCATATGGCAACTCACTTTCATACCTTTTTGGCTCATGAAATTGCTTTGCTAAAATTTTACAAGGCCCATTATTCCTAATTCAGATAGATGAACTTGTTGTACTCATCTCTTGAGAATGTTACCAGGTTAATTATTTCTGAAGAAATGTGCCAAACATTAAGTCAATCAAATTTCAAAAATAAAGCTTTTAATGCTTGCAACTACAATAAAACGATGTGCCTAATGATTGCTTACCGCTTTCATACAATCTTCTTAAATACTTAGCCGCACGGGGTGGTTGCAAATCAATGATTTGGTTGTGCATACTCTTCTGGGTCAAAGAGCTATTTTGAATTTGGGATCTGAGTTCGTACTCATCAACTCACGGATAATCCTCTAGGGATTTTTGTGCATACACCAATCTGACAACTTAGGTCTTGGGGCATAGTACAATGTAATGTCATGATCTGTATGGACATCAAACTTGTGCATAGTGGGGTTTGGGCTCAAACCCCAACCTTTCAAACTGGGGATGAGTCTAACTGTCAAACACCAAAGGGTTCGCATATATCTTCAACGCCATTTAGTAATGATTTGTAACACAGACTGAAGTTGGACTCAAAAATTAGCAAAAACTTCATGAAATCTGGTCATTAGATTATGAAATCAGGATGAATTAGTGTGATGTGATGCACCCAACAATGATTGGCACACATACCCTTGTGCTGAAACCAATCCAAGTGATCACTACATCCTCAGAAACTGTCTCCTTAAGCAATTCAATGGCTCTCAATTAGACCTGTAGGTGTAAAGACAAGTATGCAAAGGACAGAATGCTTCCAAATATTGAAGTGCCCTCGTGTCTCTTCACACCATGGAGATAGTGTGTCCACCCAACTATTATGAGTAGATAAATGAGACCCAATGAACGGTAGATATAGTGTCACAGCTGGTGTTACAATTTCTTAGATAGCTTAGATAACTAAGGACTTTGTCCCTACAACAGGGCCTTGGCATTCTAATGATAGACCTGGTAACTAAGAGTATGCACTCTAAGACAGAGATTGTTGTTAGTGGTTGCAGTTACTCCATAAATTATGAGGAAACAAGTCAGACATCAACTCAAAATCCCAACCTTCAAGTGCTTCATAACTTGTGTATGTGGCTGCTCCATTGGGCTTGATGTGCAACTGATTTTGGTACAAATGATTAAGGATCGCACTTGAGTGCTCTTAAGTGTTGATAGTTTGCAATAGGAGCTTTTGAGAATGCTAGGTGAGTGCCATAATGAAGTGCATTTTCAAACACTCAGTATAGGATTTCCAAGAAATGAGCATTCTATGGCCGGCCTAGGCTCAAGAGAGAGACCAACTCACATAAGGTTCTCCAATTAGATTGGAAGAAAATAGTTCTAATGAGAATTATGACCGTTGAGTCGGCCAAGACCAAGCACGGCCCAATGATCTGATCAGTTCTGTACGGAATCCACTGATACTATGAGGCGAACTTCGATGTTTATGAAAGAGGCATCAGTATTGGAGGGATGACGCTCCTTGGTAGATGTTATTTACTACTTTGGATGACTTCAAAATATTTTTTCCAAATAACGACAGAGCCTCAATGTGACAGGAAACAGAGCTATCTCATCACCAACTGTAGGAGTGCAAGAAACCACAATACTATCGATTAGCTTCAAAATGCAAAGAATGACCTGACGATATAACAATGAAGTTCTTGCTATGCTTGTCATTGCCAAAGAGATAAGTTGGGACAAAGTTGAGCAATGTATCACCTACTTGCTATGTAATATCCCTAATCTAGGGCTTAAAGTATGGTAAGGGTCTTCATGGCAGTACAAATCTCTAGAATCAGTTGGAGTTGACAAAACCACCAAGTCCTTGCTACCAATTCCAACAAGTTGAAGTGTTGCCCTGCAAGCAATTGTGAAGATCTCATGCCCAAGTGTCCATCAGACCTTACTTGGGTAATAGGAACCATAGCAATGTAGTGCTCCCACTAATCTAGATCTTGCAATCTCATAAAACCATGCAGACCATTAGCATACATTAGGCAAACAACAACATAATGCTATTTCAGGGTAACCAACAGCTCATGTCCATTGAATTTCCCTCATCTTCAAGGACAAAACCACAGATAACACACTCCTTTAATACCAACATTTGGAATAAGGAGCAGCCATACAAGGGCTTACAATACTAGATAATCCTCCAATCATAGCCAATATCATCTCAACATAGTCCAGCCTTATGAATCTATCAGCCAGAATTTGAATATGAAAGTTAAATGAGTTATGTACCCTAGTGACGGCACCTCAATCTTGATTTCAATCGTCGCTCAAAATTAAGGTGAAATGGCACAAACCCAAATCAAAGAAAATTGAAATTTATAACAGCTAATTGAATTGCTGGACAGCAAGCTACAGCAGTCTGAAATTTTATGACAGTTCCAAGAGGAAAATTAAAATAATTCACCACCAATACCACATTTACACCATCCAAAGCATGTGGGAAACTTTAAATATATGTTAGAACAAGTACAAGCCAAGAAATGGGCCTTTAAAACCCTCAACAGGAGTATTAAATTAAATTTGCAACAGCGGCGAATCCACTTACAAAAATGGCAGGAAGTTGAGATTCCAAGACCCAAAATTCAATCTGGCAAACGCAACCAGCCTTAGAAATCATGGACAATCCAAATATCAACAAGAAATGAAATGTCGTGCACTAGATATCATCAAACTCATCCACCATGTAAGTCGCTACCCTAGGAGAGGATCTGAAATTTGATCAATAAACCCTTAAATGCTTGGCGCTACCTCCGAAAAATGGATGAATGACAGATCTTTCCCTTGCATGATCTAATCACTGACCCGTGTGGCTGTTCCACACTCAGAATTCCCGAAAATCAAATTGCAATAGAAACACTAGCTGAAAATGCATGAAAACAGGAAATGCATGAAGGAAATCTGATTGTTGCCCAACAAAATGATCTCTAAAATGAGAGCACCCATGAAGATTTGAAAGGTTTTCATCTTCAAAATTGCTATTGAGGGATTTCTTGCTCAATAAACCTCCATGGAGTGTTTCCGTTCTCAATGGAGGGTTTTCGTCCTCAATGGATGAAGAGAGAAAGCAATTTCATGCTCCAACTCAAAGAAAATGAAATCCATAAGTAAGCATAATCTTTTTCCAAGCCAAGTACTCAACCCCTTTATGTTGCTAAAGTCGGTGCCAAAATCGAAAGGATGATACCCTAAAAAGCAACCCGAACTCCTTGTATAAGTTTCTTTTTAATTTTTAATAACAAAACATAAGTTGCCTTATAACATAAAGTTGACATTTGGCCTGACTTAGTTAAATAATTAATTTTACTTTAAGCATTTAAAAATACTTTTTTAATTTAGTAATAATATTATGTAAGTTTCCCAAAGATTAGAAGATGACAGCCAACCCTTCCAATCTAGAAACGGGGACATTTGAGCCAACCCTTCCCAAATTTGTTTGAACTCCAAGCAAACGCCAACTCATATGCATAAGTATCACTATCCCAAAGTGATGAGTCATGTTTAGTGCTCATAGAGCCTAGACCCTGTACTTGTCAAATGGGATAGCTAATTCTCAAAGAACATAGTATGACAGTTTTTCCTCAAGATGATCCTCAAAACATTGTAGATATCTGGAAACATCCGCATACTCCCGCAAGACTAAAGGCTGCTATATGCCCATGTCATTGTCTTGTTATCGTCCTACTTGGCTCTTCCTATACAAATAAGGTTTTAGGATACTAAATACTTGTATCCCAATGGCTCCTCCCATGATTTGGCAAGTTGTTCCTCCCCATATCTCATAAAAATCAGATGGTGGATAGGCTTGAACATGAATTAGAACGACCACAAATCACTTGGATTTTGATCCAACTATGTACCCTGGTCGCTGCCATGAAGATCTTCTTCAGTTGAACCCTTTCTCCAACTTCTTCCATCTAAGACTTTCCCTGTCTTTAGCTGATAACAGCAGTCATATACCTGTTATTTTTATGACCAGCAACATGAAAAAGGTATAGCAACTCATACCAAATTGAAACATTTTTTCAAAAATCAACAATGTGGGCAATGTAATGGCTGAGAAATAGCAATATGTAAGGACTGAAAATATCATATGGCACATGTCAGGAAACTTGACAAAAATTCCTTCCCCTGATTGAAGGCGCCTATAAACCCACTTGAATGGTTGCAAATGATTTAATGTAACAGTTGGAAGTAGTGATGGTTTAAGCCTTCAAGCTGAAAGTTTGGAGCATGAGTTGTCCCCGCTATGTTCTCATTTTCCTTGGGAGGTAGTACATCATCCACCCTTGCTCTTAAGTCCTTCCCAAACAACCATAAAAGTGTTGGAAGATTTGCACTCATTGATCTCATCAAGTGACTCCTTCCATACATCAGTGTTAGACCCAGATTTCACCCTGAAATCTGAGACTACCCCATGTAAAAAAATTTCGTACTTTTAAAATAATGGGTCGTTTTGTGTTTTTATTGCCAGAAAGTGTCTGTATTGTGTCAAGATATTCCCAGAGAGTCATATTAGCCAATTTCGCCAAATACCCAGATGCCCAAAATCGTTATATTCTGTCACTGGGGTTTGCCTGCGGGAAATTTGTATTTAATTATTTTGAGCCCCGTTTGAGGCAAATTGTGCTCCGGTTTAACCCTGTTGTGGTCTTACATGTCAATATTCCCATATACCAGTAGGGTTTTAACTAGGAATGAATCCTGGGCTTTATCTGTGACTTCTAGCAACGTTTTGCGTTTTTGGTGTTTTCCCGTTTTGTTTTCTGTGAAATTTCTCTAGGTCAATTCCTTTGCCGGTTTAATCTGATTTCTTGCCTGGAGTATCTGGAGATCACCTATGGACGTTATGCCAGAAGGAATTTGCCACAGGAGGTCTGGTTCTCTCTGAAAAGACGAAGTCATGCACGAAAAAGCTTCTTCTGGGCAGGTCGCATTTTTGGAAAAAGAAGGTTTTAAGCTACAATGGGATTTTTGGTAGCAGCAGGCAGGTGGGAATTTTGTACCTGCCTAGCAGGGTACTTTTTCCCATGGAAGTAACGCCATTTAAGTCACAATGGGAAAATTAGAGGCAACAGGCAGGCGGGAATTTCTTACCTGCCTTGCAGGGTGAAAATTCCCATTGTGAAATAAAAGAAAATCACTTAAGGCATTGATGGGATTTTCTTACCTGCCTTGCAGGGTAAATAATCCCATTATGAAAGTCAAACAGCTTAAGTGGATCATGGGATTTTTGGAGCTGCGGTGCAGGGTGAATAATCCCATTGAAAATTGGCTTTTAAAAATAGAAATGGCTTATGTCAAAAAGTGCGACCCCTTTTGGGATAGAAGGGCAGCTTTAAATGCATTAATTAATTAATTCTTTCTCCAAATTTGGCGCCCAAGCATGAGGAAAAGTCAACAAAGGGAAAGTGGATAAGGGGAAATTAGAATTAGAATTCTAAAATTAAATAAATATTATTTATTTAATGCAGCCCCTTCATGTCAAAAAGTGCGCCCCATATGGAAGAGGAATAATACTTTTTAAAGTATTAATTGATGTAATTAATTCCTATTTTTAGTGGATGAGGTCAAAGCACACTGTGAAGCTTAAGTGAACTGGAAGTAGAGAGCTAAAATTAAATAAATTTAATTTATTTAATGGCAGCCATGAGCATGCACAAAATAGGCGCCCCATTTGAAGAGAAAAGCATGATTAATTAATTAATTAATTGTCAGGAATAGGAGGGGCAATAATTAATTATAGAATGATGAGGGTTATATAAGCATGGGCTGCCATAAGGATGAATTAATTAATTCTTTAGCAAGGAAGTGCAGCCCAGGCAATTTTGGCGCCCCATTTGAAGAGGAATTTTGCTCAGAAGAAGGTGTTTTACTGCTGGAAAGCTTCAAAGTTTGGCGCCTAGGTTTGAAGGAGCTTGATTTGTGTCTGAATAATTGTCTGCATAGTGGTATGGGTGCTCAGGTGAAGTTGATAAAATTCATGCGTGCTTTGCATGCAAACAAAACAAATTTTGGGGCAGCAGGCTTGATATATGCAGATTTTTATAATTAAAATCAAGTGTTCATGTTCCGGTTGCCATCTTTGTCTGAATTAATTGCAGGAATTCATTACAGGTGCTTTTATAAGAGAAAGGGAGCTTAAATCAATGTCCAATACATTGAACATATCCTCCGAATCTGAAGAAATCTCCAGATCTGCACCGATTGTAAAGAATTCCGGTTGAATAAAAAGAAAAAGAATTGCTCAGACAAAGATTGCTTCAGCCATGGCAAAGCGGGATGAACAAGAAAGATCAGCAGAATCATGCATAGATCCAGATCCAGATCCAGATCCATAATTGCAAAGGCTTCATCCTCTTGTTTCTAATGCAGCCCGTGTAGAAGTCAGTGCATGGAGAATTCCTTCCAGGATCTTGTGCATGTTCTCCCAATCTTCCAGTTGAAGCCTTCATTGAATTTGCATTCACCCGGAGTGCTTTCCAAAATTTTTAATTGCTCATATGCAATTAAAAATAAAAATGATGAGTTATTTACGGCAAACATTGCACTGATGCATGTACTGGAGAAGAACTGCAAAAGCTTCAAGGATAAGAAGGAAGACAAGTCAAAGGCAATACCCGCAAGCAAATCAAACTTGCTTCCAGATCAGTCTTGCTTCCAGATCCAGTTTGGTGAGAATCAAAGGCAAAAGAATCAACTGCATGCAGAATATGAAAAAGAACAAGACTGCAGCTTTCCTCTTTCTTCTTCTTTCTCTTATTTCCTCCGACAAAGTAATTGAGCGATCAATTAAATTATAAAACTTAAGTGATTGGTTTAAAAGCCATTACTTGAAGAAGTCAACTACTTGGAAATAGGTGGCAGACATGCAAAATAGAAGGTTCTATCTTCAGTTGCAAATCATGCATGTCATGCAAAGAGGAATTCCAGGAGGGAGATTGCCAAATGTTTCCTTTCCGACTTCCACATGTGCCAGTTCAACTAAAAGCTTCCGACTTGTAATTGCCCCTCTACATTCTATAAGTAGAGGAAGAACCTTCGGGTTAAAGGGATCAGAATTTGTAAGCAACATTCTTGTGTTCCAGACTTTGTGCTGAAACCCCTGATAGCTATTTGAAGCAAAGGAATACAAAGGAGCAGATTTCCGGAGAACTTTGTGTCACGGTGCATTTTGTTTCTAGCTTTTGTCTTAGATCTACTTATAAACTTTGTGTTATTTTAGATCTAGATCTGAAAGCTGCCTTTGCTTATAATTCTGTGTGTTGATATCTATTGGTTCCGTCTATGTGCATGCAATCAACTCTGTTATCTATTGATTGGGTTGCACATCTTCCCTATTTCTTCCCTGTGTTTTATTATTTCCTTCTTCTTTAAATATTTCCTTTCTTTAACAGTTGCTTACTTGCTGCAAAACTATACAGCTATGGTTCATGAGCTGCATGGTTAAAGTAAAACCCCCATATAGATACTAGCATATTTTATTGACAAATCTGACACGGGAGCCTCACCGGTAAATGAGGGAGATTTATCTCATGACTGCCTAGGTTTTCAGCTATGCAGAAAATCTAGCCTTGTTCTACATAAGTCTGCAAAGTAATAATTGCATCGACTGATAAAATCTTACAGTGATGATTCAACTTACAGAAAGTCGCGTTACCGATTCAATTGGTCCTAGATTGCATGACTACAGATTCTCAGTGTAATTGTCCGTTTTATTCACATTTTTCAGCAGCATTTTCATATACGCAACCATGGGCGTATCGAAGTGCATGAAACTTGGATCCATCAATTGACTTGGCAAGTATGTTACACCCAACAAGTTAATGATCACGAAATACAAGTAACAATTTCCCTATCAAGGAATGTTAGATTTGGAATCTTATGCTTTAGCTTTGTTTGCACATATGTACCACTGGCGTCCATGAAAGATTAGTGTACTTCAGGAATGTGTAGAGAAGTTGGAGCTGTTCCACAACCTAGATCATAGGGTACTAGGAGATGTGTACTGGTACGCAGGAGACGGGATGGGATATATCCACCCCGTCTAGAGTATGGAAATATTACCAGACACTGATGAACCGCAGTTCGAGACGCCAAATCCACGATCTGTTATTATCGATGTCTTCACAATAAACAGTCTCCAACAATAGCAAGCTTTTTTTGTTTGGTAGGAAACGAGTCTCTGTGAACAAAACTGCAATGAGACTAATATAGAAATGATTGCCCATTTCAATTACTTAATATCTCAATTGACTCATTAGTATTCAGCCATAGAATGCACTATATGATACTAACGTATACATTTGATGTATTATAGAACTGGATTCTCATTGGCTACAGAACCTGAGACCTTCCATAAAACTTCGATTGGCAGAGAATTCGAATGCTGCCCCTCCCAAAAAATTATTTCTCCAGAGTTGTGAGTAAACTGCAACACTCTGATACCAATGACTTTCTGACACAATAGTGCGTTTTACTGGGATGCAGGCATTGAAAATCATATGAGCACGAATTTTGAATTATAATTAGGAGAAGTTGACTCCTATCTTTTCACAGTGATGTATCATTGCTCTAACAATTTTTCTGGATATGAATAGCGTACTAGTTTCTGAAGTACATTGTCAGGTGAAAAATGGAAACTTGACAATTCAACGTGACTATCTGTTTCAACAACCTCACTCAATATAATAATCACCCCAAACTAGTCTGTTTTAGGTTGAAAGCTTAAATTGTGTTAGCACTTCAACTAAATGGAGATCAGATTGGACAATTAACCGTTTCCTTTGTTTTAAACCAATTAAGGCTAGTCGTCATGCATGACTAAATATCCCAGTATATGAGACCTTAATTCTTGGTTTAAATGTTGCACGAGCACTAAAAGTAAAATCTACTAAAGTATACAGTGTTACTCTGGAACTTGTCATTAACATGATATTGTATCTAGTGCAATTCAAGCAAACTAAAGATAGATTCAAAGTTAATGCCATATCAAGACTTTGTGAAATATTTGATCACCTATTTTGATGACTTTTTGATTAAAAAAATTGTCATGAAGATGCAATGGCCAGTGCAGCCTCTCTTGAACCTATTGATATCACTGACAATCATGTTGTTTTGACTATTTAATGGTTACATCAACAAATGCTATGCCCTTAACCTATTGCTTGTATTAGTATATGAGTAGCTGACTAGTGGCCTTACCATATCATTTTATTATATTATTTATACTTTCTCATGCTTAGTAGGTCGGCCTTTGTGATGGCCATAACATATGAATAGTATATGTAGGGGGTTGTAGGTAGTAATTCATCATCATTGGAGCATTTGAGTATTACTGTATGGTTTGGAGGTTGCCCCCCTCAAAGTGGCGAAGCTATTCTAATTGCAAATTGAGATCATTATTCTGGAATATTGTGTTATTTAGTGCTCTATTGTCTTCTCATGATCTGAATTATACAAGTAATTTCATTACATGGTGTGGTGGTATACATGAGTTGAAGTTGTACTTTATTAGGATGTCTTAGACCATCACACAATAGAAGATCATTTTAGCACCATTTTGGTCTATGTTTAAACACAATGCTTTATCTAGATAATCAACATCTTTAAATTTGAGGCCAAGTTCACGACAAAGAGCTCTGTATAGTGAAAGAGGGCATGAAGATCATCTAGAATGCGTGTACATCGACGAAGTTAGTGAGGGGTTGTTAGCGTGAGGGGCTATTATTCACTTATGTATTATTTATTAGGTGAATTTCTCTCACCCATGGTGAGTCATCTCACTTAGGTGAGTCATAGGTCTTTAGATGAGTCATTAGGAGTTATATGATGAATGATAGATTCTGTAATAGAATCTGACAAATCTGTCATATGTGTCATTGTGTCATATGTCATATGAGAGTTGCATGTCATTCTTGCATTGTATCTCCCCTCTCCTATTTTGTCGGTATGACTAGTCTAGGCATGGGAGTTACACAAGACTCCTTTATGTGCTTCTCTTTTTTGATCTATGAGTATGAGTAGACCATTTTTGTATGCACAATTTCCATGAGCTAATTTCTTGCTAACTACTTGGAGTTCTTTGCGTTTTCGTTAAGTGTGCAACTTCGTCGATGTGTACGCATTCCAAATGATCTTCATGCCCTCTTTCATATAGGATATAACTTTGTTCATTGCAAACCGTTAAAATATGGCCCTTGTACAAGAACTGCATTCTTCTTGCTGCTTTGTAATCACTGCAGAATGGCTCAAAAAGACAGATAATTATATAAAATCTTGTTTGTGATTGTTTAGGAACATTTTCTGAATACAAAGAAAAAACAACACGTGAGGATGCCTTGTTCAGTTGAAACTGTCCAAAAAATGTCGCAGAGAGAGGAATAAAAAAATTTATGCTATTGTGTAATAATCAGCTATGATAAGTAGGATTGTTAACTCCAACCTTGCTTTTTCTTTAGGAATGATTTCCTGCAGTTTTGTTGCATGCTATTTGCTATATAAGAAGAGATGATATTGATAACCATTGGAGTTGAAAACCACGAGATATCAATAGCCTGAAGTTTCTGCAATTTTATTGAACTGTAAAATTTAAGAGCTAATGTAGCTTAAGTTCGAAATTAGTTTCTTTATTGATGATAAATTTGCCTGAATAATCAGATTATCATTAAACTTTTGGCTTTTTGTTCTTTTTATGTCATAATTACTTCTCTCTGCATGCATTCTGAAGCAGACAATTTTTGTCAATTTGGTAAATTATTTCAAGAGCATGTATCCCCACTACACATTTACAAAATTTGTTTGACCTGATATAATTATAATGGCAATTAATTTTGTAGGAGTTAAAAAACCTTGCAAGTATGGTGAGCACAGTTGCAGAGACGGGGTTGTTGATGTGGACTACTCGTGTTAAGCTCATAAATTGTATATGTGATTTTGTTTTGTTTGATCCGCATGTAGCTCAGGTGATCATGTACCTTTGTTCACTACATTCTACTTTGTCTCCTTATTTCACATTTGTGCTTGCAACTAATTTTTACACTGGTAGTTTATATGATTATTGCTTCTTAACAGTCCTTGACAGAGAGGCTCTTCCCAATGCTTAGTGATAACGATTACAGAGTAAGATTGACAATATCAAAAAGTTTAAGTGTGCTCTTCCAGACATGGAATGGGCATGAGGAACTTTTTCAAGATGTTTGGTAAGATTTATGAGTTACATCCTTTAGCTTCTTATCCTAACAGAAAATGAAAAGAGAAACATAAACACAAAGACACTTAATGTGCTCTTTTATTCCTGAACTGTCACATCGAACTTTGTAAAGTGTATAGTAAGGCCATGGAGTTGTATTTCTCTCTCTCACCTTGTGTATGCACAGAAATATTTAAGTACATCAAAACAATATAGCATAGGTAAGTCACTTTATTTGCACTTTAGAAATTGAAATGAAGGCCCACATGTTCTACTGTATCATTTTGTTAGCAATTATGGGATTCATGTAGCACATTCACATGTTTTGAATAATGTATGCATACATCAGCTTTGTATAACATCACAGTACTAATGGATGAATAGATAAAAATATAGATACTCGAACCACTTGGGCACGTTTTTGAATTGTTCTGTTTTGATTCTCCATCTTGAAAATACTGCTATTCATTTAAAACATTCTTATAAGTGACATAAAAAAGGCACAACCTTGGAGCAACAATGCATCCTTTGCTTCATTCGTCTCGATGATAACACATAGTTGTTTTGTCGTTGTTTATGAATTGGAGAAACAATTGTCTTAGCGATCCTTCTTACAAACATCGACCACCTGACCTCAATAAAATAAGACTAACCACACATCATAGGATTGCATCTAGAGCTCATTTGGAAGACAAGCTGTGTGGTAGTGTTTGGATTATCCATAGAAATAGCTTCATGCCCCATATTGGAAATTGGGATTAAAAAAGTCTAAACTATATTGTAGTATGATCAACTTACTATCTAGCCTAAAATATACTTTACTATGATTGACTAAATTGTTATAAAATCCAAAGCAAGGCCTTAGTGTCGGCAATATATTACCCCTTCCTTGATGTATCAACACAAGTTTAAACTTGTTGGAAAAATTGTTCCAAATTTAAAAGGCACAGGTCTTCATCATTCCATCATTGGCACCCACATCCCTTATTAGGAGCGTGCCTTATATTGATTGGATATTCCCTTTGTGTAGATGAGCTTGCCTCATTACCAACATGATCCACCCGTGTTTTCCTCATCCTTACAAGATCACAGATCTTCCTTTTTGGCTCATACATAGTGTTCTTAGGGTGAGTAACATACATGGAGTGATGTTTCCTGAACTCAAGCAAAGCCCTCGAGTTGAATTTCTCCAGTTCACCATCCCTTTGAAACACCCTCAAATCTCTGGCATAATTGAATAAAAGCTTCAAACCTCTCATGAACCAGTTGAATTTCTCTCTTCAAAGTGGTCACTTCTTCTTTAGCCACTAGACCATCTTTAATACTAGGTTACGAGTCTTTTCAGGAGGGGTATTGTTTGGCCTTGAAGATCCTCTCCAAAATTCATTAGTAAATTGTCTCATCCTTAACTAGAGCCCATAGGTTTTGGTTGAAATCTTATTTGTTAGAATCGTGAGTCTTCCTTACACTAATATTACCAATTCCGTCTTCTCCCAAGACCGCCTCCACCATTGCCATTGTTGTTTGGTCCTTTATTTCAAATGTTTATAAGACGTTGCCCTTGCGTAGGGTGTTTCTCTCTTCCCATCCCTCCTCTCACACCCCATATTGGAAATTGGGTTTTACTGTCAATTTTTTGATTGAAAGTCATCTCCGAGCCTCCTCCTAAATCATCCTAACCCCCGTATCAGGCCTATCCTACCCTTCAAGTGGTCATATGTTTTGTGTCAACTTGTCCATAGGTGATTTAGGGATAATAAAAATCATTCAAGTACTTCTAAGGCAAGTATCTCTCAAGGCAAATTTTCAAGAAGCTTAGGAATGACTATTTCTGGTCTTTCTAAGCTTGGTGCACACCCCCAGAGTGAAATGAAAGGCTCAAATTCATCAAGGAGGTGTATTGAAGAGATAAGAATGTTGTTATACTGATTTTGGAATATTTTGGAAAGTTTCAGAGGTTTTGGGACAGATTCAATTCAAAAGCGGGTCTTAAGGGTGAAGCAGCTTGCAGTGCAAAAACAACACCTGAGCTTTGGAGGAAGTGATTCTGGGAGCTCCATAAAGATTTGGAGGTAAAAAAAAACATTGTTGGAAAGGTATTTCAGATCTCTAAATTATGGTGGTTTCACATCTTTCACAAGATAAGAAATTCTTCCCACAATATGATTTCAACATACATAATCTATGAGACCGAAGAAAAAGCCTATTTTTAGGAGGTTGCAGGAAGAATCAAAGGCATGAGACCCATCCAATTCTTCTCAAAAATAATTTTCAGTTCAATTTCATATAAAGGAAGTGCATGAAAATACCTCCGGATGCTCAAGTTATGCCTCTGTCAAGTTTCTCCCCAAGGTATGCATCTAGGAGTTAGTCAATTTTTGGGTGGACACATGTCACTCCCAGGTGAAA
Organism: Taxus chinensis; assembly: GCA_019776745.2. Classification (NCBI taxonomy): domain Eukaryota; kingdom Viridiplantae; phylum Streptophyta; class Pinopsida; order Cupressales; family Taxaceae; genus Taxus; species Taxus chinensis. Next base: position 24,727 of record JAHRHJ020001776.1, read on the forward strand.
GCGCATTTTTTTACATTAACCTGTCCCAAGTTTTTGGGATGGTTGGGACAAAAAAATTCCTCCCCCCAATTTAGACCCCTGGACCCTCATATGACCTATTGAGCTCAAACAAGCCAGTTAAGCCCATTGCACCATTCTTAGCCCACGTCCTCATTAAATCTTGACTCTGCCACTTTTCAAGCCCAAGTGAGGGTGCATTTTTGCACCAACCATCTCAAATTTTTTTCACCCACCTTCCTTGGTCACCCCATGACCCCAATTTCAGCCCCAGGTTCTTATTACTCATCTTCTCTCTCTCCTCCGGCGGCCAAATCCCATACACCACTTGTCCAATTTCAACCTGAGGTGAGCTCATTTTCTTTTTGTCACCAACCATCCCAAATTTTTGGGACCAAGTAAACATTTGGGATGGTTGAAAAAAATTGCCTCCCATGCCAAGGATCCCTGAGAAAAAACTAAGTTTTTGCATTTTTGTGATTGTTTAAATCTACTTCTTCACAAGGTGCCACATGTACACAAACCCTCATTTTTGTGCACCAAATGAAATTGGGACACAAATTTTCCTCCAAGAATATTTGAAATACCTACTTGTTACATGCTTCTTCCCCATTGTGCAAGAACTTCATGTCAGAAGAATCATAAAAATCCATTCCCATTGCTTCCACCACTCCATTCCCACTTTTCCATACTCCACTTCTATCATAACACCAAAACCTTGCTTTTTCAGCTGTCACCATGGTCCATTTTTCAATCAGAAGCTTCCATGACCAAAAACCATGAAATTCTTCATATCTCATGATCTAGTAAATTGGGTGTTGCTCTTGAAATTTTGTCCATATATCTTCCTCCTAAATGCCTTCAAGCTGAAAAAACAGAAGATTAAAAGAGGTTCCCCCATTATTTACATAGCATAAAACTCCAAAAATTTTCCTAGAAAATTCTTCTCTTCAATTTCCCATTGATCTGGAGAGCGGGTGAATCTAAAATTTTGAATAGAAACATCTAGAGAAAAACCCATCACAAAGAAGTTGATTTTTCATCAATCTAAGGTGGAGAAAAGAATGTCCAAAATATCCTAGTGACTCCATTAATGGCTGTCATGGTAGCTTCAGGCCTGAAACTCTCACCAGGCAAATTTTTTTTTTTTATTTCCAAGCGTTTCGGTGGGTAAAACAAAGTGAAATTTGGAGCATGAGATCAGGACGAAAGCTGAATCTAAAAATATCATCCCATCACAAATGAGGCCATTTTTTCCACTTACTAAAAATTAGAATATTCTATGCTCCTCCACATAGCTAAAAATAGTAAGTCCCTTGAATTGCAAGTATGGATCATCCGGAACAATAAAAAAAGATGCAAAATGAAAGACATGGAAAAAAATGTCAATTTTCCCAAAATAACAGGTTAGGAAAAATCAACCTGCTAAAAATAGAAAGTTGCCAAAAATCCCCCACAATGCATCATCAAATGAGGAGGATGAAGTGTGCCAGAAGGTTCAGAAGGTCATGTTGAAGTAAAATGGGTGATATCTCCCAAAATAGCAAGTCACGGTCCTACCTGCTAAAAATAGAAAATCTCTATTTTGGGTGTAGAAAGTTGCAGATGGCCTCGTCTTCACTCATCTTTCCACTTTTTGAACTCTTCACATGGTTACAAAATGATCTCATAGCTCAAACAGATAAATGAAGCCTCCATATGGTCTTAGAAGCATGATCTTGAGTTCAGTTGTGCCCAGAGAGCATGGTAAAGCATGACATAGGAATGTTCCAGACCACCGAGCAGCTGAAAAAATTCAAAGAGCGTCAAAGACTCATTAATTCATCAGTAAGTCATCATGTTTATCATATGGGCTAGAAAACATCATCACCTCATCAAGCTGAGCTTGGTTAAAGTGATAAGATTGAGCTAACTGAGTTGATCTCGGTGAGTTGGGTGAGTTGGTGTAGCGAGATAGTTGGCTAGTTGGGTGGATTAAAGTAAGTTGAGTTGAGTTGGAAGTAGTGAGTTTGATTTGGGCTAGTTGCGGTGGTGAGATATGTCATGAACTCATCCTTTTTCAGGAAGATGCCTGTGCTAGTAAATCATGTCAAGCAAGTTGGGTGAGCTAGTTGGATCACAGTGAGATGAGTTGGTAAACCAAACGAGTTTTGGAAATATCGATGAGATGGTTGGAGTGAGCTCAGTGAGCTCGATGAGATCAGTGAGATAAGGGAGTTGATCAATCGAGCATCAAGAGGATCATCATGAGCAAATGCAGTCATCTTGAGCTTACATTTGAGGGATCTCTCAACAGTGTTTCTAAACACTCATTCGGCAACCCGAGGCATCCGTGCATCATGCCAAAGGAGGAGATTGTGATCGTCATCGACAAGTTCTTCATCGCAGGGAGCCTCTTCATCGGATGTGACAACCTCTCCTTTCTCCTCTCTTTCTCCCTCTTCTTTCTCCCCCCTTTCTAATTCTTTGTTGGGCGTAATCATTGTATTTTGTCTCATTCACTTCAGTAACTTCATACATTTACATTGTAAAAGTCCCTTTAATTTATGAAAAGGGAACTTATTTCTCACTTCCTAGGAAGGTGAAAAGTCACAAGTTGAATGAGACCATGAAGAGTCATGTGGGGGGTAGGCGAAGAGTCAATTCACATTGCTATAAATTGGGATGGCTTCTCCATTCCAAAGGATCTTGAAATTTTAATTCTTTGTAGCAATGGATTGTTGTTATGCATTTTATTGAATTAAGCTACATTTCTTCTTTTACTCATCACTACACATGAAATAAAGTCTACATTTCTTTTCAAGATCATGAATGTGTTTTGTTCATGTTTCCTCTTTTCTCTTATATGCACTTTGTAAGCATATAGTGATCTCTTTTATGCACTTTGCATTGGAGAGGAATGATTTACGAATCCTTGATAGATGAATCTTTGTGTCTTGTTTTAATTCATTGGTCTCACTAGCTTGATTGTTGCTTTCATCTATATTGAATGTTTAACTACTCTGGTTACTGGTTGTGAACTCTGTAATTAGCCTACTCACAACAGTAACCTTCCTTTCCTAATTTCTCTCCTTTCCCCTCATCATTGTGATTTCCTCCCTTGTATACCCATACAAGCACTTTGCCACAGGTTCAGTGGAGTGTCCCTGTGTGATCCCCGACCTATTTGGCCAACCCACAACATTTATTTTAGGATTAGATTAGTTACATTCAATAATGGGAGCTGCACCATTCAATGTAGAGGGGCGTAGCCCCGTGAATGTTTTGTTCCAAATTTAAACGGAATAGGTCTTCATCACTCCATCATTGGCATCGACATCCGTTGTTAGGAGCGTGCCTTATATTGATTGGATATTCCCTCTATGTAGATGAGCTTTCCAGATTACTAACATGATCCACCGTGTTTTCCTCATCCTTACAAGATCACATATATCTTCCTTTTTGGCTCATGCATAGTGTTCTTAGGGTGAGTAACATACATGGAGCGATGTTTCCTGAACACAAGCAAAGCCCTTGAGTTGAATTTCTCCAGTTCACCATCCCTTTGAAACACCCTCAAATCTCTGGAATAATTGAATAAAAGCTTCAAACCTCTCATGAACCAGTTGAATTTCTCTCTTCAAAGTGGTCACTTCTTCTTTAGCCAGTAGACCATCTTTAATACTAGGTTACGAGTCTTTCCAGGATGGGTATTGTTTGGCCTTGAAGATCCTATCCAAAATTCATTAGTAAATTGCCTCATCCTTAACTAGATAAGATAAGATAAGATAAGATAAGATAATTATATTAAATGTCCAACAAGTGACCACAAAGATAGGTCAATGGGACTGTACAATACAAAGCAAAGCAGAAACAACAGGGAAAACCCAAGAGGGTCTCCGAAAACAACAAAAGAAGAAGAAAAAGAAGAAGAAAGCACAAGGGGTGAAAGGAAGGTGGAGGGAAAGGCCTCGACACCAACCCTCACGACTGTCACCCAAGGTCAATTGTAAAGAAATTAGTGATGTGCTGCTGTCTGGTATCAGGGATTGGAAGCTGTTGGAGACGCCCATGTTCCGTGGAATGTCGAGCTCTCTGGGTGGACCTAGTGGTCTGTCGTCTAAAAGAGGGGGCTCTTGGCTGTGAACGAATCCGGAAGTCTCTAGTCAAGGAAGAAGCTCTTCTAATCTTGACAGACCTAGCCAGGAGATCTCCACTAGGGTCATGCCCCTGCTTAGTGCCCCTCACACCCGGGAGCAAATAAAAAAAGACGTGATCTGTCGAATAGTAGCCTCCCTGGATGGAGGATGAAGGGCCTTGTCACAGAGCTTAATGGTTTCCTGTAAATAGAGAGCAAGACACCTCTGATCATAATACCTGAAGAAGGTCGTGAACGTAGGATGTTCACGGAAGAGACAATGAAACCTCCCTCTGATCTCATAATAGATGGGGCATCAGAAGATGAAATGTTCCTCTGTCTCAACCTCCTAGAGGGAGCAAAGTTGGTAGATCCTCTCAGAACAAACCAAATGGAGATCACTCTCGACTCGAAGCCTGTGGGATCCGACTCTGAATTGGCCCAAAGATATGCGAAGAGCATGCATCCAATGACGGGAGATATAGGTGGGCCGAATGTTTAGTCCGTTGCTGACTTCCAGGAAGTGATTGGCGTAGAAGGCCATTTTCGGGCGTAGTTCCTCTCGGGAGTTGGTCCACGTAACCTGGGTGAATAGTCTGTATATGTTGTTTCTGATAATTCTGTGCAAATCCTGCGTGCTCGGAAGGAGGTGAGTAGGAACATCCATGGAACACCTAAAAGGGGGAAGACGGTCCATGTTGATCCGAAGAGATCGAAGAAGACGAGAGGTCTCGGCATACTAGCACCAAACATGACCACTACAGTCGGAGAGAGTAATGGCCTTAGAAGAGCAATAAGCAAGGTAGATGTATCTATCCCTGCCAGTGGAGGAGTCTGAAAGTCCCTGGATGCGGTGTAAGAGTAAGATGAGACCAAAGATGACCTCTAGTTTGAAAGGGCGAGCCCCAAACTTGGCAAGGATGATATGATGAGAAACAGTCTCTTTGCATCTGATGATCCGTCTAAGCAAAAGGATCTGAATCTGCTCAATAGAGGCCCAATCCGACTTGAGCAGGGAGGGGCCCCAAACCTCAGAACCATAAAGAACAGTGGGTCTCACAAGAGAGTTCGAGAGAGACATCTTGGACAACGTGTCCTGAAAGTGATGGCGGAAGCATTGTCTCTCCAAGATCGCGAGGGAACCATACCCCTTGTTGATGCGGGGTTGAATAGTCGGACGTAAACTGAACCGAGGTCCAGAGAAGAGAACCCCCAGATAGGTGTAGGAGTTGGTGATCTCCAACTCCTCCCCCCATAGAAGAAATGGAAATCAGAGGTCTTCAACACATTGAAGACCATAACCTTGGTTTTACCCATGTTGACTGTAAGCTGCCTATGATCGCAGAAGAGGGCTAAAGCATCAAGTTGTCTCTGTAACCCATCCGCTGAAGAGGCCAAAAGGACCACATCATCTACGAAGAGAAGAATGTAGATCAGAACATGGTGGAGAAGACAACCGTCCCCGTCCTGTATGTGGTCTCTAAGAAAATCCTCCAGCTCATCAATATAGATACCAAACAAAGTAGGAGAGAGAGGACAGCCTTGTTTGACCCCGATGGTGCTCCTAATGAAATCGGAAAGTCCAGCAGCAGTGCGAAGGCGACCCAAAACCTCCTCATATAGCCGGGTAATGGCAACAAGAAGGGTTTTTGAAATACCAATGTCTCTAAGTCTGCAGAAAAGGGCTTCCCGCGGAACAGAGTCAAAGGCTTTCCGAAAGTCCACAAAGGAACATAAGACCCTGCACGAACGGTGACGTGCTTCCTTGATGATAGCATGGAGGGTAAGAATGTGATTAGTAGTCTGGTATCCTGTCCTGAAGCCAGCCTTATCCTTAACTAGAGCCGACTGGTTTTGGTTGAAATCTTATTTGTTAGAATTGCGAGTCTTCCTTACACTAATATTACCAATTCCGTCTTCGCCCAAGACCGCCTCCACCATTGCCATTGTTGTTTGGTCCTTTATTTCAAATGTCTATAAGACGTTGCCCTTGCGTAGGGTGCTTCTCTCTACCCATCCCCCCTCCACCCCCACCCCATCTCATCCATCTTTCTTAAAGAAACAATTAGATTAATTGCACACATGTTCATATAGGTAATAAAATTTCTCACATTGTGCAACATGATCAAGAGAAGAGAAGTAGATAGGAAATGTAGAGGCTAGAGGCAACCATCAAAACCACGAATGTTGGAATTGTGCATGTGTATGAACACCATCAACCTTTGCCATCTGTGATGAAATGCTTAAAGAAAACACACAGTCGAGAATATATAGCGAGATGCCAAACAACTCTTTAATAATCATTGCTTGATGATTTTGCGAAAATATATAAAGATATGCCTCCCTTTTTAATTCATGATGGTGGGCGGAGGAAAGTTGGAAACGTTATGATAATAGTAGACTTCACCTCTTCACCCCTCGATGCTTTGGAGCGGTCTTTGGAAAATTCAAAGTCCTAGCATGTCATTAATGAGAAGGGGTTGTATGCCTTCCCATTGCTCCAAATGGAAGCTTGTTCTTGATGACAACGTGGATTTCCTTATGTTAAGATTTGATAGTGAATCTATTGGTATGTTTATTTCTCTAAAACAATGTTGGAACCTTATTATTATGAGTTCGGGGAGGATATCCCGAACTTCTCCGGGTATGCCATCTAGTTTCCACTTGAGCGTGGATCCTCTCTACATCGCATTGATTATGATCATTGAGTCCGCCTCAATCAATAAGGAAAGGAATCCTTGAGAAACAGTTAGTTGGAGCCCCTTGTCTAGACTAATTCCTTCCGCTTCTTTATTGGATGCTGAGATATCAAGGACAAGGAAGCACAAATGAAAATGCTGTTAGATCCCATAGAATACACCCTACCCAACGATTTTGTGGTCACCCTTGGAGGCGCCATCAAAAGTAAATTTTTCAAACCTAGTAGGGTGGGCTTTTGTTTATCTTGTTGACGAATGTCCTTTTGGTGGCTTGGCCCATTAACAAGATTTCATTGTCCAATTTTAAGCATTTTGACTTGAGTGATATTAGTAGATTTTGATTCATTGTCTATTCATCTCAGTTGATGTTGGAATCGTAATCATTGTGGTTGGTATTGTTTATTGATAATAGGGACTTCTGTTTAACTTGTTGACGGATGTCCTTGTCTCTTGGCCCGTTGATAGGATTTCATTATTCAATTATAAGCATTTTGACTCGAGTGATATTTGTAGATTTTGATTCATTCTCTATTCATCTCAGTCGATGTTGGGATTGGCATCGTTTTTGTTGGTATTGTTTATTGATGATATATAGAGTATTGGAAGCCACCCTTATGATAGAATAGTAGACACATTTTCCCCAAAATATAATTGTAATGGTAATCTACCTTATTGCATTATCTATATTTGGAGAAACATAGTATAACATTTCTATTATTATCGTTATTATGATATTTATTAAAGTGTGTGCAACGAATTCCACAATCGAACGTTTGAATAGGAAAACACTGTAGATTATGTAGTTATTGTGCTATTTAGTGTAGTATAATATTCTTCTACTCTTTTGGATTTGTAATCTTTGAGAAGGACCCAATCGACAATAAATATCCAATGTTGCACACAAAGGCATCATGCTAGTCTGCAATGGGTGTGCTTTAGGGAAAACATTATTCACCCCCTTTGGCAGCTCTCCCAACTTAATCTTGGACAGCTGGTCAGAAATCACATGGATCTTTCTAGGACGTACAATGACCTTGAAGGTGAACTTGTGCAATAACATTAGCTACTAAAAAACTCTTTCCTGTATGATTATAGGCTTTCTCACCACGTTTAAAAGACTAACGGTCACCAAAGAGTGTCTGAACATCTGTATGGTGTAGACCATCCATGTGGTCTCGCTTTCTGTTGTGATATGGTTTGTCTTGGCTGTAGACAATGGCTGAATTGCAAAATAGACGGGGTGGTCAAACTTGTGGTTCCCTTCCTTTGCAATGTGCAACTAATAGCAAAATTGGATGCATCCAGATGCACATGGAGCTCCTTGTTCCGATTCAGATATGGCATTATGGGTGCACTTCGAAGGCTTTCTGCTGCCTTTTTTTCCATTCAAATTTCAAACACAATCCATTCCTAGACAGTAATCCAGGGGTATAATGGTTGGGTGAATTTGTTAGTGAAGCGCCTTTAATACCCCACATGACACAAGGACTTTACTATGGTCACAGCATGTAGAGCCTCCATCTCCACCACCTCTGATAAGCATTTTTCTTCAACTCCTGTCTGCCTACTACATGGCCCAATAAATTGCCAAGGACAAGGAATCATAATTTCATTGGATTGGACCACTTTACTTCACTACGTTTCCTCATGTAGTCAGTCAACGATCACAGATGTGACTCCTTGAGCTCATATATTGGCAACTGTTGCATGGTAATTGCTAAGTATGTCTTCTGCCCCTAGCACGTCATATGCTGAGTAAGGAACATATGTTCCTACAACACCTTATTAATCAATATCTTCAAAGGACTAAGAGTCCCATTAAAAAGGACATGTGCGGTAAGCTTGAAAAGCAATAATGTTGTTATTGATAGTATAACTTGTGTCAACGCTTGAATCTTTTTACCTTTAACCATCGTGTTATATGAACCATGAGTTTAGTGGGTCGAGTTCAATGTGTGTCGTTATACTCATCTTGTACCTTAGTGATCGTCCTTCATAGAATATCTTGGGTATAACAACAATGGATCATCAGGTGTAACCTTTAATTAAGAGTTCTTGAACATGGCATCTGCTTGAATCTCAATGCTCCCTCATCCTGTTAATGAGCCTAAGTTTAGGACATCCCAATGGTGACCTTGTGAAAGGGCTCCTAAGTATCGACCTTGGAGGTTACGATACCCTTCCCTCTTGGAGTCGTTAGAAAACTTGTTTGATGAATCCACTTAGTGGTTCTATGCTCTCGTGAGTTAGATATGTGGTAACTGTCCTAGTATTGGCATTGTGAAAGTTGTTGCCATTGCATTGGTTTTTAACTAATTCCATGACTTTTTAAGAGGTCGTTTGTGGAAGAAACATGTATTTGCAAACAATCACTAAAATGATGTCTAATAAGATGTTATTGGAAATGTAAAAAGTAACCCGAGCCATCCCTTTTGACTTAAAGTTAAATCCTTTTATGTTGAAAGATAAAATGATATGTTTCGTGCAGAAACATTACCTCTAGAAACATGTATCACTAACTTGAAGATGAGTCGTATGAGAATTGTAGGTATATGAAAAACGATTCCATTGGTAATTGAGGTCCGATGTTAGCTATGATAAAGAATGTGAAAAAAGTATACTTCATGTGGGTAAAGGTGTAAATGATAGGGGAAGTATGTAAATTTTGAGACAAGGGCATACAACTTGTGTATGTTAAATGTTGTATAATGAATGAGGGGAAACAAAGGAACTCAATTGTAATAAAGATGTAAGCTATGGAAACTATGTTCATTGTGGAACATGTTCTTTCTTCTAGTTCTCATTTGTGGTTATATCATTGTGTCGTGTTTCACTCGTTTGAGCAAATGTGACATCGATATGAATCTTTTGTTGTCATGATGGTGTGCAGGATGGACCCTTATAATGTCTTAAGGATATGAACATATGTTAGTGACATGGAAAATATTGGTTGTGGAGGTAGAATTACTCCTCCCTTAGTGCCGTTGTAGAACTTGAAAGTGACAATCTTATAGCATGAAACCTTGTAAAAAGGTAACACCTATGTTTAGGAATCGCTTATCTAACCTAACAAGGATTTGATGATCCAAATCTAATCTCATGCTAGGGGGCCATCCTAGCCTTTTGGTTGGCGGGTTGCATTGAAAACCCCTTCCTCCTTTTGCTTCTAGTTATTGTCAGAATTGGTCTAATCTCTTGTATTGTTTAAATGTTCCGCAAAAGCAAAAGAAAGAAATAATTAGATAAGTTGCACTAGTTATGTAACTTGTACTGTACCCATGGGTTTTGTAAGTGAGGTAGGTTGCAAGTGTGCTGTGGTAATAAACCCATCGGTTGTTGTGGTGTACCTAATGTCATTAATGTTTCAAAAAAAAATTGTTACCATGGTTTTAGAGGTGATTTTGGGTTGGGAAATTTGAAATTTCATGGGCGTTAGAGGAAGCAGTCATTAATAGTTTTACTGTTATACTTACCACAGCTCAAATAATTAAGAATACCAACTGTTTTGTCGGACTTGTTTCTTCTTTCATTTTTTCGTCATGGTAAGCAGTCCATTAATAGTTTTACTGGTACACTTACCACAGCTAGAATAATCAAGGATACTAAATGTTTTATCAGACTCGTTTCTTCTTTTGTTTCTTCTTCCTCATCTTTTCTGTTGGGTGGTTGCCCCGTTATAGTTTCTAGTTGTGATGCAGTCAAGTAATTCCACCCCACATTACCCGGCTGTTTATTCACCTATTTTACAGCCTGAATTGCATCATGCAATCATGTTTTTTCCTACTAGCATATCTTTCTTCTTTGCTGCCCTTGTAACAGCTAGCAAGTAGTTGATTTCTTTTTATTGCTCAATTTCAACCATATTCATTGCTTTTAATTTCGGGGAGTTGTCATCATCATTCCAACTTGGACTGCACTCTTTAGCAAGGTGCCTCCACTTACTGAACTTTCTGCATTGTACTGCGGGTCTTCCATGTCATGCTATGATGTTGGGTTCACCAGTGATAACATAGATTTACACTACTATGTTCTTTAACAACTATGCACAGAAGCTAAGTAACAACAGATTTACAGCAGTACTTTAAAATAATGATCAAACAGATATGAATGCAACTAACAGCAATCGATATTGTACTCCACAACTTCAAATGAGTTCACATAAATATGACTATAAGGTTATCATACCATCTCAAAATAATAACTAACTAATTTCCAAATTATATATAGTGGATGGGAGGTTGCCAATTCTTACAGAGTCTGCAGCAATCGTATCAATGACATATAAATTTTTATGTCCCATGTTGTTCAAGGCAAACAGAGCACAAGGAAATGTTAGGAGGCCAAATTGAACTCGAAGCTTACGCTGGCCACCGACTCATTTGCAGATAATCGAGTGTCAATATTTGCAACATACGTCCGTTGTCGTCAGATGGCAGTAAGCCGTCAATCTTTGTTGGTGTCTTACACACCTGCCCCTAGTTTTGGAATCTGTGGTTGGTGCCCCAGTTTTGAAAGCGTGGTTTCATTGGTGAAGTATACAGAGAAGACCAATTTAAAAAATTAGAATAACACTGCAATTGGTGAAACTTAGGGATACACAAAGGGAAGCTGTCATAATTTTCAGGAAAATAGATAGATAAAATATAAAATTTTTCACAGACTTCTTCCAAGCGTGTATTTTGGAGGACACCACCAACATACCAAAGCTCTGAAAATCGGATTTGAAAAAACAGCAGAGCAGATCATTATGCATTTTGTATACTTTCAGCCTGTCCCAAAGCTAGAGAGCAGAAATGAAAATTATTATATGGCCTATTTGGGGCAGCTGGAGGATTCCTTGGTGATCGATTTCAATTATTACTGAGTGGAGAATGCATCGCCACCAATGTTTTAAAAATCGGAACTGGAGTCGGAACCGGTCGAGGGTTGGAACTTTATGAACCGGGATACTAAAAAACACATAAAAAATTACATTTTTAATGAAAACAATATATTTGAAAGATTAGAAACCATGATTCCAACAATTACACACAAAATATGCTAAGTTTTCTCATGTATATACTATATAACATGTAAGAAAGGTGTTTATAGCAAAATTATGGTTTAGATCGGCTACAAAGCTGTACTTTTAAGTAAAAAATTGTTTTTTGCAAAATTAATGCCGTATTATAGTGCTTTTTCCGGCTCGGCCGGTTCAGAGCGGAACTGGACCGGTTAGACCGATATGGTACTGAACTGATTGGTTCCTTACTTGAGTCGGTTGGTTCCTTACCTGAACCAGCCGGTTCTATACCAAACTGGTCCACCGGTCCAATTTTATCACCGGTTTCCCCCAAAAACATTGAGTCGGTTGAATCGGCCAGTTTCGGTTCGACTGGTTTTGAAAACATTGATTGACATCTAGGCTTATTGAAGAAGTGTGGGAGGTACAAATATATTGTGACATTATTAATAAATTGTAATATTATTAATAATGAGTTAATACAACTCATATTAATAATATAGTTAATAGTTTGTGTGTGAGTGAATTTGTTGAATAAACAACTCACGTAGCTATTTTGGAGTGTGAGTGATCCTAGGGATAAGCTTGAGAGATTCATGGAGAGAGATATGAGGAAGACTAAGTGATAAGACTTGACTCCTAGATTATAGGATCAAGCATTTGTATAAGAAGCTATCTCTAGATGAATACAATATCCCGGATGAATTAATTTCAAATTTTATTATTATTTTTTTGTTTATTCAGTTGAGCTTATTTATCAAATAAATCTGAACCAAATTTATCATTTGGTATTAGAGCAGCTCTGAATCCCACATGAGAGTCTGTGAAGTAATTTTGAATTGAACCATGCAGATATTCACATCAGCCGTTCCAGATCTTTTCTATCTTTTATTTTATACATGTAAATCTGGATTATCAAAGGAATCATTTTAGGTGACAGTGATTGATTTTAAGGTTGCATATATTCTGAGGAGTGCCTAAAAATTTACTGTCATTTGAAGGTTTTTCTAGATACATTTTGTATTCAGTGTGCATACATTGCGTGGAGATCAGTGGCTGTTCCATTTACAAGTGCCAAATCTACATTGAATATGGTTGATTTGGACTTGGCAGATTAGCAATCGTAAACTGCCATTTTCAACATGAAATGGTATTTGCACAATGCACTTATCAAAACAACTCTGACATATTGTTATCATCTCCAAGATCTCAGGACTGTGAGTGGTGCATGTTTTATTTTCAAGATCTGATCATTAAGTTCTTCTATCATGTTGAACAATTTTGCATATCCAAAATATGGATCTCAAATGCACTTGGCATTGCATGTTTGACATCTATAGTGGCCAGTTGAAAGAATCATTCTGTTGGAGAATATTTAAGATTATTCAGACGTTTAACAATAGGTACATATCTGCAAAAATACACGTGGCAATAAGTAATTACATATTTCTGTCAGTTTTCATTATTTTCATTCAAAGTTTTTGTTGGAATTTGTACCTCGTACCATTTATTAATGCCGTGTCAGTTTTTACTTCCATTGTAAAAGTAAAAAAAATTGTTACGTGGTTTAGGTTACAAGTTTTAATTCTATTAATTTTTTTAAAGTTTGTATGTGTTTTTTTATTATTTATGTTTATGTTATTTGTTTTAGTTTAAAAATTAGTTTGTTTAAAGTTAAATGCTGAGTAATACAAAGTTTTTTTGGATTATTCAAACATCCAAGTTTTTTAAATATAAGTTATTAAATCATTGTTTCTTTTAAAAAATTTTTTTATCATGACATTTAAATTGTCATTATTTAATTGTTTTTAATTTGTTAGTCAAACATTGTAAAAGTGAGATTGTAAGTTTTATTGTTTTTCAAATTTTAATTAGTTCTAATGTTATTTTTTTGAGTCAGCAGTTAAATTGTGAAATTTATTTTTTTCTTTGTCAAAACAAGTTTTGGAGAACTTGTGATGTAATAAGTATTGTAGTTTATTTTGTATTGTCTACCTTGTCATAAGTCGAAATTTATTTGTCTGTCAATTTGTCATCTAAAAGTGTCATTTAGGTGATTATTAGGAAAATTGTAAAAAAAAAAAAAATTGCCTGCATTTTCTCCTGGTCGCATTTTCGTTTGTACGCGACGACCAAGTTCAAATTAAGGGGGAACATTTCATATTGAGTTGTATTTTAAAATTTATTAAGTAATTAAGCAGCTTTCACATGGAGGAAGGAGGCAACGGAGGAAGGAGGTCAATCAATGACCTCTCGTCAGCCGCAAGCGACGGGGCCGCACAATGTTGTTGTGGCATTTTATTTCAGTTGTGTGTTTACTTTCTACAAATAAGAACAGATGAATCATACCTGTTCAACTATTGTAATAAGTGAGCTCATGCGTGAGCAATATTTCCTATATTTTCTCTTGATGTCAAAACATTGCAGAAGATCAGAAGCACCAATGTAAGTCAGTTCATGGATCTTGAAAAGGTTTGTGGAAGATCCAGAAAACCACATGAGGTGGACAGTTGATGGTTCCTGTCACGTCAAGGTTTGTGGTAAACCTGTTTAAAACCATGGAAGGAGAGAGCCTTTCTTTTGATCAAGGTCATGAGCCAAGTTGGGCATGCCACATGGGTGAGCATACTGCAGATAAGTGTGTGAATGTTTTTTACCATGTCAACATTAGGGGAGTGTATATTGGGAATTAATAATGTTAACAATAGGGGAGTGAATGTTACAAATATATTGTGACATTATTAATAAATTGTAATATTATTAATAATGAGTTAATACAACTCATATTAATAATATAGTTAATAGTTGTGTGTGAGTGAAGTTGTTGAATAAACAACTCACGTAGCTATTTTGGAGTGTGAGTGATCCTAGGGATAAACTTGAGAGATTCATGGAGAGAGATATGAGGAAGACTAAGTGATAAGACTTGACTCCTAGATTATAGGATCAAGCATTTGTATAAGAAGCTATCTCTAGATGAATACAATATCCCGGATGAATACAATTTGAAGATTATTATTATTTTTTTGTGTTAATTGTTGTGCTTCATTTATCAAATAAAACCAGGATTAACAGTTTTTTGGTATAGTTATTAGGAGCTTGCATCGTACACAAATCCGGAAGTGATTTGAACCACCATGTTCATCTTTACGAAGGAAGAGCAAAAGCCTAGAATAAGATGGAGCCTTAGTAATTCGTGGGAAGTAAAGTGTCCTTCCTGGGTAAAGTTATGTCCATCTTTGTCCATGCCCCCAACGGAGCACCAAGTGGTCGTCTTTGTCCATGCCGCTGACTTGGAGCACCAAGTGGCCGTCTTTGTCCATGCTGCCGACAGAGCACTAAGTGGCCATCTTTGTCCATGTTGCCGGATGATATCTGTGTCTCTAATTCAGCTAATATTATTTGGGTGGGAGGAATTTGATTTGTGGAATAGGTGTGGGACATGTAATATTTAATTCCCGCAGTTTTCTTTCCAACTTCGCATTCATGTCTTCGTCTTATCTAACAGATTAAATGCTGTCCAATCAAAAACCTTGAAACCATAAAAAAATAGCAAAGCCCATTTGTCCCATATTTTCTCAAAATTTTCCATTTCTTTTAGTTGTGTAAAGGTTGAAATTATTGGCGCCCTACAACTGATGGACAAGCTAATGGTGCTAACTATGGCAATCCCTCCATATGGCAAAAAAATGCAATCAAGCATTATTCTTAAGCTCTCGTGTTGTGCAAGTTCAAACATCATCTCTCATCCCCAAAATAGTGCAATGAATGGACCCACTATAGTGTATTATTTTTGATGTTGACGTACATGCCCAAAAGCCTTTGAAGAAAATAAATATAAAATTTCGTTGCTTTTTTCAGTTAAGAAAATGATGGTTGATGATGTCCAAAGCTTACTCAAGAAAATATTTTAATGTTGAGAAAGCATGTTCCTCTCCATAGGACAACATCTCGTGGATCTATATGAGGTCCTCTAACTGCCATGTGAGATGGTATCTCCTTTTCATGTTGTTTTGTTATGTGATTCCATTTGACACTTTTCAAACCTGTGTCACCATCCTCCCAGTTGGGCCAGAATAGGAGTTTAGAGTAGGGCATATGCAACCATTGAAGCTTAATGGCAGGTAAATTTTTTAGATGTAGTTGTCATCACTAGGGGTGGAAAGGCCCCAGTGCTAAATTTTTGTTCCACAACCTGTTACTTTCCGAAATATAATAGTGACATCCCACAATTCATAAATCCTCCATTATGTCCACTTGCTACTCCACCAACTTACAACATCTTACTTTGCATCTTATCTACTCGTTGGTTGCTGAAAGCCCAAGTTAAGGAAAAGGATGAATGCACCCCTTTGTAGAGTTGTTAGGCTTTGAAATTTAAAATACATCTGGCATGTGGAAGTTATAAGAGAATGCGTAACAATGCTTTCCTAACCAAAACCACGCCAGAGATGGGAAGAGCCTTGGTTGTTTAAATGTCCATGATAGTATGTGTTTCTGTTTTCCACTAGATTGAGTGGTCATTATTGACGCTCTCTCCTTAACTATTTTAGAGAGCTTATCATTTAGGATAGGACGGTCCCATTGAAGGGTCCTGCGTTCCTCCTTCCACCTTGGAATGCACCTTTTGCTATCTTTCTTGACTTGTTCTCCTCCTTCAACCCCTATAACCTCGTCTCCCCCTGCGGATTATTTGGCTTCGTGCTAGCATTGAAAATTGTACTTTCATAGAGCTCGACTTGATCCCTTGTCTTCTATCTATAAGTGATTTGCACTTGGTTTTCGGACCAACAAACATCGATTTTTACATTGAGGGTCCTGTGAGCTCGACATCGGATTGCATCATGGATCCCATATTGAGTATTGTGATTCAAACTTTCTAGTACTTCTAGCAACTCCTTGAACAATTGATAGGATCACTTGAATTTGTGTCTTCCCTCGTCTCACCCATCCTTTTTATTTGCATGCAATGGTTAAACATTGCATTGGTCGACTCTCCAAACGACTCCATGATGCAAGTTTACATGTGTCCCCATGCCTCGACAAACAGGTTGACATCTCATTTAACTGACCTCATCCCACATCCATGCATTAGGATTTATCGGCTCAACAACAAATTTTAATCTTCACCCTAATCAACCGAATTATAATCTGCAGATTGATCAACCAAATTATAGTCTTCAGACCTATCCTGAATTATAGTGTTTAAACTGAAACGTTCGCTCTTTATAACAATGGATCTTCTAGAGGATCGAAGGAGGACCCATATGTGCACGCAAAAAATAATTTTCCCCCTTTGCCAATGCCTCGAACATTAATTATGCTGATAGGCGTTTCCAAATGGGAGTCTTTGTAGCTGTGCCTTAATGCATCAGGGAAATGGAAGGTTGAGGTTTTGTGTTGATGGTCATTGATTAACGACATCAACAAGATTGTTAATGAGGGGAAACACTAAGCGCTACCGTAATTGCTAAAGCGAAACCCTAGTCGCAAATGTGCATGAAATTGGTGACAGAAGGAACCCTAAATGCACCGTGCTTTTGTAAATAACATCTGTAGAGTTCTGAATGTCAAAATGGCAGTTCGCACCAACGCCCTATCTCTCCACTGGTCATTAAGAATCTGCATAGGATGAAGTGTTGTATCACAGAAAACTTTGCCTTCCTATTCAATACTAATGGAAACTCTCTATGTACACACCACTCATTTTCATCTCCCATCATGCATGTGATCTTGCACTCCCGCAAGTTTAACTTCTTAGGAATGCATCTCCTATATGGCGTTTCCATAGAACATTGGCCGTGCCATCACTAGGTATACTGTAGAACAATCACTATGTCAGATACTTAGTTCTCACATTGAGTGCTCCCACTATGTTGTCTAATTGGGACGCATCCGGAACCCAATCTGCTGCCAAAACACATATTAAAAATAGAATCTATGAACCTCATGATTAAGGTATTTTATCTGTCCTTGTCTCTTAACACAATAGTGCACTGTATCTGGTACACTTTTGTAACTACTGTTAAAAAAAATTGCCTAACCTTTGCTTCCATTCTATGTTCAAGAAGTCTTCCGCCCTAGCATTAAATGCAACTTACTATAGGTGAGTAGCCATTTTGGTTTCATGTGTCAGTAATTTATTCCTGATGTTTAAGGTGTGACTATGGCAATTTTGATATTCTGAATCGATTATGGCTTGTTATCCTCTATATGTTTCTCTCGTTACACAGGTCCCAAGTATATTATATCTTCATATTGTATTCGCGCAACCCAGTTACTCTATCGATTAATTTCCTACGATTAAGCTGTAATCCTGTCTTCCTGCAAAGTAGAATTAATCTTCATGGAGTGCAGCTGGGACATCAGCCACTTATACAGGCATGCAGACTTGTCACTAAGCAAGGGTAATATATATAGTTGTAGTACTCCAAACCATTCCAATGTCTTGAGCACTATGTCATGGAAACAGCTTATCTTCCCTCTCGGATTGTCCTCTGGCACATTTCCTTCGAACACATCATTCTTGAGGAGTTTATTTTGTGACCTAGTGTGACAGCAAAGACTGGTTATACTGGATTAATAGTTGCATTTCCATTTTATGTTGTTGACACCCATTGTTTTCCCAAAATCACTTCTGTATTGATATTGTCATTTTGGAAAGCACCGGTAAATTCAAGATACTTGCATTTTGAAAATGGTCATTCTTAGGTCCTTAAGTACTTTCTTTTCGTGCCATTTTTCTCCTGTATAACACTTAGCTGACAATTAGCATTTATACTTCCAAATTTGTGTGGCCTATTAGATAAATCCTCATATTTTATTGTTGGACTTCAATATTTAAACCCTACCCTAGGATACGAGACCTTATGTTATGAAATAGCTCAACTTCATAATCAATTCGAATGGGGAAATACCTGGGGGACACAGCTTCAGACTTCTTTCCAGTGGAGCTCTCATTTTGATTCTAGAGGTTCATATGTTTGATCTCTTTCTCTGCACTCTGGTCTACTTTGGTTTATGCATTTTCACAGTTTATTGTACAGATATCTTGCAAGAGCTCTTTTACGCACTAGTTCTCAATAGTAGGGTAAGAATGAATACACTTTTATAGATTTTCATTTTTTTACCACATTAAATGCACTGCACCTACTACCTTTTATCTTAAGATAATTTTTTTGCATTTTTCTGCTTTGTTTTTGTGATTTCCCAGGACTTGATACCCTTAGACTATCTCCTACACACGTTGTTCAGTTCATAACCTTCATTTCATGCTATTATTTCCCAACAGAAAAACAGTATGTCTGCATCTAAATGTATCCTCTATGCATTATACATTTATATTATTCCTTTGTTCCGTACTTTTGAGTCTTGATGTTTGAATGCGCTTTATTTTGATCTATTTGTTCTTCTCGTGAATACCCTTTTAAGCCAACTATATGCCTGCCTTCTGAGGAGAAAAAGACGAAAACCTTTATAGACCCTGATTTCAGGCCGTGTTTCTTATTTTTCCCCACAGACAGTGGGATAGGATCGTAGACATGCTTGATTTCTATCAAGGAAATTGGTATCCTGTTTTAGAAAGATAAAACTAAATCCAGCATGTGCTGGGTTCCTATAATTGCCATAATGTTTGCCTTGGTTCTCTCCAGACATAATAAAATGGGGTAGAGAAGGAAATCTAACAAGAGGGACTGTGAAGGGATATTTTGATTACTATTTTTTAAAGAGCAACAGATCAATGTAGAAGCATTTAGCAATCACTATAAACTAGGTTTTTTAGTAGATACATGAGAGGCAAACTTAATATCCCTCAGGTTTATTGATTCTTAATTAGCAATTGTTGCTGCTTTGTTATTTATATTAATCTCTTTTGACGAGTCCAAAATATTTTTGCATTGAGTTATGTTCATCCTGCCCTAAATAAGAAGAGTTTTACAATGCAATGATAGATTCCAGGACCTTGGTCTTCTTGACCACCTTATAGTATACAGTCTGATTGGAGAATGAAGAAGTAGATAGGATCATGAGATTTTTGCGTATCCATGTGTATATATCTTAGAATTTGTCGTGAGATGTTTTTTTGTTACTCTTCTTACTGGGGAAATGACTCAACATCTAGTACTGCAATTTATATGCTGGCTTCGTAGGAGTGTATCTCTTGATTGTTTGTTGACAACAGATGAAAAAAATAAATCCTCAGAATTGTTAAACTCATCTATTAGTATTCTGTGTATGTAAGCTTGATAATGGTTTTTTGATTCACAATACTCTTCTCCAAGGTAATATGTAATTATAATTATATGGTTTTGTTTTTCATCTTGATTGCAGGCAGTTTTTATGGTTTGTGCAATAGCTGCGATAAATCCTTCACACAGGTATATTCTGTTTGTTTCATCAGGTCCAAAAATTGTTTCTTTACTTTTATATTTACTGCATTTTTTGAGACTTTATACTGATGTTATTTGATATTAGGTTATTGATATGTGCCATACTTGATCGTCTTGCAAAACAACTTAATTATGCTACGAGGTTCAAGGTGAGTGTACTAGTGCAACTATTAAGCCGTTTCAATATTAGTGTTTGTGGTCTGATAGATACAAATTCAGTTAAATGGTGGTAGATAAGGTAATAAGATGATATCTATTTTTTTACCTCGGTGTTTTAAATTCCATGGACCATACATATGTGATGACGAATGTGTGTTTTCGTCTAGTATTTGGAGCAGCTAATGAAGTCAATTCTCTCACGTTGGATAACAGCACAATTGAGCCTTGCAGCTTTAGTTGAGGTAATGGCTATGCATATTTTTCTATTGCTATTTAGATATCCATGTTTACTAATGCCATGTCGAAGCATGCTCATATTAAATAAGTTCACACTTCACATTCATCGTTATTTCTGACTGGTAAATTGTGGGGGATTGAATTGGGGCCTGTTGGTCGTCAAATAGGACTTTACGAAAGAGCAACAGTCAGGGGACAAGAAGTCCCTCCTCTTTAATGGGAGAGGTTCCCTTATTCAGAAACGAACCTATTTACAAATATACAAAACATGATTTTCTGGTTGAACTTGGATATTACGAAAGTGTTTTCTATAAAGATCATCAATTACAAAAGGACTGAGGAATAAGAGTACGAGAATGAGCAGAAAGGCAACATGCAGAATTATAGATAACAGAGTAATTCTTTATGTATGCGAAGTTATAGTGAATTGAAACAAGATCATTTGTATCATATAAATAAGATGGAATTTCAAAGACACAAAGTTTTGTAAATAACATCTGCCAGAACACAAAGTTTCTTAACATAACACAGACAAATGATCTTCACAAAAATTAAATGAAAGCTTAGGAATAACAGAGATCAGATAGACAAAGAATGGAAAGCCCTTATGTATTGATTTCTTTATGATCTATTTACACTTTCAGAAAATAAGCCAAGTTCTTCCTCCTTTCAAAATGGCGTGGAGAGGCCATTATATAGCTTACAAATCAGTTACTCTTTGTAACTACTTCTTTTAACTAAAGATTAGTTAAGGATTGCCAATCGCAATACCTCAACTAATTACAATGAATTCGAGAAAAAGAATTAGGAAGAAGAAGAGAAGAAAACGGAGAAGAAGACAGGTGGTTATGACTGGGAGGGACCCACTGACTTCAAAATTCACTGCCTGAATCTCTTCAATGCCTCGGCTATGTCTCTGCCACGAGGGACTGACGTGTTGGCTGTAGACTGACCCCAAAATCCGAGACACTTCTCCATTTCTTTATCAAACTCGACATGAGTATGATAATCTTTATTTGCTTCTTCAATGGCAGATTGAAGAGAGCAGATCTCCTTCATTTTCTCTTTGGAGATGGAGCTTTCCTTGAATAGATTATCTTTGACAAAAGCTCTGAATTGAGCTTTGATTTCTTGCAAGGAAAGGGGCACACCAGAAGTTTCATCTTGAAGATGACAATGTATATCTTTGAAAGCAGATACAACCAGTGTCTTGAAAGCTTCACCCTTCTGCCAGCTATTCTTCAGTTCTCCCAAAGCCTCCTCCAAGACTTTGATCTTCCACTCCACGCTGTAAACCCAGGTTATTGACAGATTATCCTTTGCATCATCAAAAACCTTATTCGCCAATAAAATGTTCTCATCTGTCTGTCCCATGAGACGGAGGTCTACTATGCAACTGCTCCAGAGTTTGAGCTCTTTATCTATGACCCCGATAGTGGAGGAGAACTTCTGTTGCAAATTGTTCACCTTTCCGTGGAGTTTGAAAGCTTCATCGATGAAGTTCAATCCTGCAACAAGCATATCTTCCACCATGGCCTCCATAGCTCTGCCATAGACAGAATACTTGTGCATGTCTTTGATACTCTGTACTTCATCTTGGCTCAAAATTACAGGTGGTGGAAGAGTAGTCAATGGGGTAGGGTCCAAAACTTTGTCCTTAGACAAAAGAGATTTGATGAAACCTGTGAGAATCTGGGCCTGTTCCTCCAACTGTTCAATAGTTTGCTGCCCTTTCTCTACCCTCCCAATGACTCTTGTGACTGTTTCCTGGAGGTTGTGGATCTCACCTTCAGGAGTAGACTCTCCCATTGGAATTCTTGAGAGTTCTAAGTCAGATGCCTGCAAGTCCTGCTCTGATTTGTCTACTGTAGGCTTAGCAATCTCCAGGAATTGCTGACCTTGAGCATCAGACACTATTCTGGAGGTGATTTTGGCTTTCTTGGCACGAGAAGGAGTAGTGCCCAACAAGGCTGCGAAAGCATCAAAATTTGACCCTGAGCTCCGAGAGGAAGATTTCCTCTTCCTACTGTCAACAAAAGGTTGCACACCCACGCAAAAGAGGAAGAGGAATCAGCAGGAGGGGCAAGAGGACCAAGAGACAGAGAGCTCATGACGCTCAAGGTTTGCACAGCTGTTGATTCAAGTTGAGATGTGAGTGGGGTGCTTGAGACAATTGCGGTAGAAGAATCAATAGCACTTGGAAGTTCAGTGCTCTGGACTTCCTTATCTTTATCCGTTGGATCTTCAGGAGCATTTGCAGGGGCTGGCATTTCACTCTCTTCACCTTCACTGAGAACAATGATGTTCTCTAGTCCCAAAGGCACTTCTACCTGCTTTCTTTGAGGATCTTTTTCAACAGGCTCCTTCTTAACCTCTTTGAATTTCTTCTGGTACACTTGAGTGGATGAAGAAGGGGGTGAAAGCCGTAGGTCCTTGCGTTGATGAGGCAGGAGGGGTTTGCACAGGTGTGTCTGATATGGGAGTCGATGCTTCCCTCCTTGGTGTTGAAACATCCTTGGAAGAGGATTCTCCTGAGTGCCTTCTGAGCTCTCGAACTTTCCTGTCAAACCAGACCTTAGTCCTGACTAAGACTGGAGCAAGGATCTCAGCCAGATCATCTTTCTCTTTCTTGTTCCAATCCAAGTCCTCCAAGGGAGTGTGCTTAACCACATTGTCATACTCATATGAGTATAGATCAGAGTTGTCATCCTGGAGTCCTTCAGGAACTTGGTACAAGCCGAGTTCTTGAATCAATTGCAGAGAGAACCTGCCATAGTGCCTCCTTCTAGCCTCAAAATCATCTGCACAGTTAGCCCAGTAGTCTTATCTTATATTATCTCACTAATTGGAAGTTGCTGTTATAAAATTAAGACTACTGATTTACAACTGTCATAAAAAACCAGTTGGCTGATATAAAATATGAGTTTAATCATTTGGAGTTTGTGTGATTACCTCCTTTTTCAGTTTCAGCTTTAGAAAGGGACATTACAATGGTATCAGAGCTTCGGTCTTCCCAGCCTTAGAGTTTGATGCAAGAAGGCAACAAGGGGTTTCATTTGCTATCAAAGGAGAGAAAAGAAATCAAAACAGCCAAGAGAGTACAATATGGCTCACCAGAATGCCTCAGAAGCCAAGATTGACAAGCTAATCGAAGGACAAGTAAGATTGGCAAACACCATGGACCTCCTAGTGCTAACCCTTCAGAGAATTCATGAACTTGGGTTTCATAATGGAGAAGGAAGTTCATCCGGAGAAAACACTTCACGAAAACCCTTCAGATCAGCCACTAGGCCTACTTTTCTTCCAAGGGAAGAAACCATTCCTGAGGCAAGAGCAAGGCCCTTTATGGGGCAAAGTATTTCCACAAGCTATGAATAATATATGGCACTTCCAAGGGAGATACGGGAGGCCATTACACTTGCCGAGTTCATTGGTGTGAGCAAAGGGAGGTTTAGGCTGGAGCCAAGACAAAATGCGCCACAGAAAGAGGTGCAAAATGTGTTGGGGAAGATGACTTTCTTTACTTTTGATGGATCGACTAAGGGGACAACTAGGGCATTTATCCAAACGTTGGATGCATATTTGTCCTTGAAGCCTATGATGGAGGTTGTTGCCATCAAATTTGCAACCCTTCACCTATAGGGGATTGCTCATGAGTGGTGGTTCCATGGATTGGTGACACAAGGGCACAATGATATTTGATAGTGTTGACCCAGAAGTTCACTTTCGAGAACTTGCACAACTGAAACAACAAGGCTTGGTGGATGAGTATGTGGCTGAGCTTCAAAGACTTTCCGTAATGATTATGAATGTCACAGAGAGGAGACTTGTGGTTCTTTTCATTATTGTTTTATCGAACCACTCAAGGGTTTGGTTAGAGCGTTTGATCCTTTGTCTCTTCAAGAGGCGATCAAAAAGGCTTTGGACCTTGAAGCTGCTGCCCCAAAAACAACAACGATCAGCAGACATCCCAAGGTTAATTTGAGTGAAGGACAACACAAAGGACCCTTGGGACAATGTAAAAGCCCTCCCTTGGCCCAGCCAAGGAAGCCCTTCCAAAGGATGCCTATTATTCACAAGGATCTGTTCAAAACCAACAATGGAGGTGAGTCTAGAAATGAGCTAAGCAAGAAGAATTTGTGCTTCTCTTGCAAGGATCCATGGACTCCTGGACATTGTTGTTTAGGTAAGGGTAAAGTGCATTTAATTGAAGTGTTTTCAAATTGTGAAGATGATGAAAATAGTGTTGATGAAGCCAAGCAAGATAGTATTCCTGAAGAGGACTCTGGAATTTTAGATGGCACTCTTGCTACCTTGTCCTGTGCACCAAGATATCATCCATTCCGGGTGAAGGGTGACCTACAAGGGCAAAGGGTCACGGTTTTGATTGATAGTGGAGTGTAATGTCCCCACTTTCCTAGTCGATCACTTAGATGATGAGATTTTCCTATTATCCATCTCCATAGGTAAATTCAGTGGATAGGAGATGATTCCCGTGGCATGATATGTTTTTCCACGGGATATAAAAGGAGGTCGCTTGGCCTCATTTGCATCATCTTTGGCGCATATACACTTATTATTCTAGTTTTTGGGTTGATTGCTCAATACCTTTCCACTTGAGGACGAAAACCCTTTTATGTGGCATCCAAGGAGGACAAAACCCTTCCTTGTGGCATATTGGAGAACAAAAACTCTCCATATTGGCAAATTGAAAGCATTTATTGAAGAGTCTCTTGCTGATTTGGATCTATGGCATCAAGAAGAAGACCTACAAAGAGCTTTGGCACATTTTTGGAGCCCCTCTCCTAGGGAACAATTAGGGTTTGAGTGTGATTTGGTGCCTTCTAGGGTACTTAACTCATTTATTCTTTGATATTCATATTTGGCATAATTTATAGTTCTAAAATCTATCATCTTTTGTAATTATTGGGGTTTGGAGACCTCCATTTTGATCATTTTTATTGGCTGTACATCTGCTGTTCTAAATTAATTTTCCAGCTGAGTATTTTATCAAGTTTCATGGTGAAAAGTGACTTCAAATCTTCCTAAAGTTTTGTCCTATGTTGTGGATGAGTTCTTTGATGATATTTGTGTGATTTCTCACCATTTGCAAGCTGTTATAAAAATCAGTCTGGTGATTTACATCTGTCATAAAAAACCAGTTGGCTGATATAAAATCTGACTTTAATCATTTGGGGTATGTGTGATTTTTTCCTTTTTCAGTTTCAGCCCTAGAAAGGGACATTACACAGCTAGTGGTAGTTGTAACTCACAGGAAAAGAAGAAAGAGTAGTTGAGGTAATGAAGAATCTGGAGCCTCACCCCAAAAGAAAAGAAATCGTCTCAAGATGCTTTAAAGAGGAGAACTATGCTAACAATTACGGCCCTGGGCATAACCAACACCAAGACCCAACTGGAGGAGAGGATCAAGATCTCAATGGAACATTTCAAACACAACCCAACTTCCTTCTAGGGCCAAAGCCCACCAAAGGAAAAGGAGAAGAAAGAGAAGTGTTTGTTTTGCAGCTTCATCGACAAGAAGAAGGTAGACTAATAAAATAAAGGGTGAGTAGAGAGGATCTAAATCTTGGAAGAAATCCACCAGATTAAAAGCTCCTAACCTTAACGAAGTCCTCCCAACACAACCAATGAAAAGCTCCTAACCTTGATGAAGTCCTCCCAACACAATCCATCATTATTCAAGAGACAATTACAAAGCCAAATGGAGGGGAAAAGAAGAAAGAGAGGCTTCCCCTTTGCATCTTTCATCGATAGGAAGAAGCTAGCCTATAGAAGACGAGGGCCCAAAAGGAGTGTTGAATCCATGAAAAACCTATCCAGAAAAAACTACCTTTGCCCTAGGAGAAAGAGGGGGGAACACGACAACTTCCATGAAGTAGCAAGGAAAAGAGTCCAAGCAGAGTGAAAAGGGAAAAAGACACTAAGGTGCAGAAAAAACACTTAGCACAAACGAACTTAGAAAGGATTGCTGGCAAAACAACCACACCTAACAACTTTCGCTCCAATAAACCTAGCTAAAGTTATGAGGGTTGGGGCTAGTGCAGTGGGGCAACTTGAGTTGCTTGAAGTAGAAGCAACCGTCAGATTTGCGAATATTGAGCCTAGAGTCACTTCAGATTGAGGAGGGAGTTACCATTATCAACCACAAAAACCAGAGGGGAGGTGCACGGAAACATTTGCAAAGGACATGGTTTGATGAGGAAGGGAAGAAGACAACATGAGATGAAGTCAGAATATAGCAAGGGACAAAGGGCCATGACGAGCTGACAGGAGAAACCAGGACATCGGGTGAGGCACAAGCCACCAAATGTGAGAAGCAAAAACACAGACATGCAGGGCCAGAGAGTATGAAAAGACATTGGATATGCAAAAAAGAAACTGCAACAATAGCAGTGGTCATAAAAAAAAGGAATGACTGAAAGTAAAAGGCCTAAAATATAGCACTAAGAAGAAGACTTGGACCGCAACATGCATTGTTGAAGAAACTAGGGGGAATTGAGAGAAGCAAAGCGGTGGGAGGAAGTGCGGAAGATGAATGTTGCAGGAAGTCATGGCTGAAGGGAGCCATCTAAGTTGATGTTGAATTTCTTTCTCATTCACAGTTAATAGTACATCTGATCTAGATTAACCACATGGGATACCATCCTTCGAAAATATATACTAATATTCTTTATCATAGTATATATACAGTGGTGTTGGTGATAACTAGTGAGTTTGATTACATTGACAATGCTCTCTTTCAGCTCTTGCTATACAACTACCCCTCCCCCCTCTATAGTTTTTTGATAGTACTCCTAATTTCTCCGAGGATGCCCAAAGAGTTTAGAGGAATTCTCAAAAAGATTAAAAATGCCTAATTGAACTTCTCATGGATCAATCCAAAGGAGTGTTAAATGCCAAATTCCCTAGGAAAACCTTATCCCTTCTCCATAATGTATGAGGATGTGTCTGGCTTGAGGGTCCTTATGACTCAACTTTGGTCACTTCCCATTAATTTTACAAGGAGACAAATCATAATCTCCAATACAACAAGTGTACTTGCAGATTTTATATTTAGCAACTTAAAACTTGAGAAAATTTTATTTGTAATTGCACTATTTTTACTAGGTCCATCAATTGTATTATTTTTTATTGACATATTTGCATCGCACACTAAGGTTGATAAATGTCTTTCCCTGTTCCTATGAGAGGTGTCACACCTTTGACAAAATATCCTCCATGATACACTCCCATATTGCTTACTCGGGGCTCATCATGCCCTACATTCAAACTTTGAATGGTTCATGTTGAAAGATGCCTCGTGACCGGAGTATGACGTTGAGATTGGTTAGGTGGTGTTAAACCTTAGGTACCTTATGAATAATAAAGTTTGATATAACTATAGGAATCATTGATGATGTTGAAATATCATTCAATTCAGGTTTGAGTAAAGGGTATGGTGATAAAAGGACAAGTCAGCTAGCTGACAGGAGGGATGAAAGGTGTAGGGGCCTTAAATCCTCCCCTTGACATCCAAATGGTCTGAAACTTGGATGGGCTGTTTCTTATTTGGGTTGCAAGGCACATAACTAGTTTTAGGTGATAGTTCCATCATATTACCTCAAAAAAAATGTGGAACAAGTTGTCTATTTTGGTTGTAAGTTGATCATATGAAGTTGAAAGGACCTGATTTTTTACTCTTACCGTGAAAACGCATCCCCGTGTCCTTACAAAATTCTGACCAAAATTCATCCATTTGACCCCTCAAAGGCTAAGCGGGCGATGTTGCTACGATTATGGGTTTAGGTGCACCAGCGTGGTAAGGTTTTTCCCCAGGTATGACAGTAGGAAAAAAATTAAATGTTAAAAATCTAGCCAAATAAATAAAATTAACCACATAATATGCATAGAGTAAATGAAATAAACTAAATAACTGACAATTTAATGCCAAATGTCATGGTAAAATCCAAATACATTAATAGACTAATAGGCAATGGTTGAACTTAGAACAAGTAGATAGTTAAAATGTATGATCAAAAATCAAGATAAATCAGCCTATTTCTCTTCATCGAGATCATCAACATCATATGGTTCATTAGAATAACAAGGTGAAGAAGTGCGTCTCCCACTGGTTGTGCCATGCAGGTCTTTTAAAGAATTCTATAGCTCAGTGTCGAGTAATGAATAGTGCGAAATAGAAGAATTCAAGTTAGGATGATCTGGTTTCACTTCTCAACCCTTCGTTGCCCCTTATTTGCACTTGGCTTGCTTGTGTGATAGAAGGCGTAGGTTGGAATGCACATGGCAGCTCTTGTGCCTTTTTCTGCTAGCTTGTTTTGCTTAACTGAGTATGTATCTCCAGTTCCCGTCAGCTGAAGCAAAGTAAATGTAAAATTAAAAATTATAAATCTAAGAAGTTAAAACAAAAAGGGAGTTATAAGTAAAAACTTACTTCTGATAGAGTTTTCATTACACGATGTTGGAGGTGCGTGGATCCTTGCCCCATGGAGGTCCCCCATTTATGAGCATTCTTCTTGTACTTGTCTTGTACATTTTGATGAATACTCAGAAGACAATAGATACACAAATAGAGATTTGCTACATTTGCGAAGGGTGAGTATGAAATGGTGAAATATTCCTACTTTGTGAATTGCATTGAACAAGAGTCACTTATTGGGAAACAGACACAAATTACGACTGTTGGAAAATGAATCCGGATGGCAATTGTTGGACAAAGAGAGAGATGTGATTGTGTGCAGTATGCGGTGGATGAAAAAGTTCAATGATATTTACCAAAGTACAATGAGCGAGGGAGAAAGCATAATCACAATTATAGCTTGCCAAACAGATGAAACAAATAGTGACCATTGACAAACAAAGGGAGGAGGATGAATTATAATTAAATCGTATGGGCCTATGAATACATGGCACATATCAAATGAATGAATTTCATTACTGATTGGAGAAACAAATAATAAATGAAATTAGGTGCAATCGAGTTGATCAACTACTACTGAAAGAATCCAATAATCAGTGACGATTGGATGAAATAAGCATTTGTAAACCACATTCTCATCTTTTCTTAGTGAGTGTGCCAAGAAAGTTTGATGAGGCATTAATAAGGGAAAAACAAACAACGACTAGGGAAAAGATGTGGAGAAAATCTACAGATAAGACAATAAATACAAAGGATGGTATAACTATACACATTATACATTTGCAA
Organism: Taxus chinensis; assembly: GCA_019776745.2. NCBI lineage: Eukaryota > Viridiplantae > Streptophyta > Pinopsida > Cupressales > Taxaceae > Taxus > Taxus chinensis. The sequence goes on from JAHRHJ020001776.1 coordinate 54,551, forward strand.
GTTAGCATCTAAGAAGCACCCAAGCAGGTCCCAAGCAAAATACCACAGGGTCCTTCAGCTGTAGCCACTATCCAATTCGATCCATAACAGAAACATAAATACACAAAGATAAAAATATATAAATTAAATACACAACGTACTAGAATGCTGCTATTCCTGTTGCATCTTGCTCTGATTAACTAATTGCTGATTTGATTTTCTTGTTATTGAATCTGACTATGACCACTCACTATTCTTTTAATTTCATAAAAATAATATAAACCTATTCATTATATCATGTCATGACTCATGATATTTTGAATTGTCAATTATCAATAGTGTTTTGTTTTATTTGAGTTTATTTCATTTTAAGCACATAGCATCTATATTAGGATTAAGTTTATTAATATTTTTTGTGATTTTTTGTCATTTTATCATATGGATGTATAAGCCACACTGAACCTGGGATCTGAAAAAATGGCAAACCTCCGTACCTGAACCATTTACACATTCAAACCCATACCTGTAACTTCTCACACAACAATTGTACCGCCCCACTCTGCAACCTGAATAGTAGATACTCAGGAGTCTCTCTATTTTTTTCAGTTGTGGGATGGTGTAGGAAGCATAAGGGGTACTTGGGTGCATTTGACTACCAAGTACATCAAGTCTAATCAGGCTGTTAACTAAATCTAATTTAGTTGAGTATATTAAAAAGGTATCATCAAAGGTTGCATCTTTTGATAATAAACTTATATTTATATGTACGTGAACTCATTCCACTTTAAGAAATTATCAAGATATATTGTTCTATAAATTGCCTTAGTCACGTGACCAAAATAAATCGTTATGTGCCTTAAGTATGGAACTTTAGTCCCTTATGAGGTTGGTTTGGTGGTAAAAGGTGAAGGTAAAGCTGTTTTGTGAGGTCCTGACCTAGCCAACATGCCAATTTGGCATATCAGACCCCCCATTTTGGGAACAAGGCTGATTTTTCTTATCTTAGTATTTATTTCAGCTCAGCTTCTTGCAGTTAGTGAAAACATATCTTAGAGCAGTCTGTTAGTGACAAAAACGATGACCATCTCAATCAACCGAATCATGATGTTTTTGCATGATCTCAATTATGACCAAGATGCCTGAGCAGCGAATGGTTAAGAAATATGACAAGATGTGCATCCAGGAATTGTTTTCTTTGACATGTATGCAAATCAAGTCAAAGGAGACCACTCTCCTGTACATTTAGGGGAGCTTGATTGTTTGATAATAGATCCAGAGGGCCATGTTGTGACCTAGAATTGATTTTTTTAGATAATATGCTAAATATTTGCAAGTCGATGCAAGGGGAAAGGTGCTATCTCTCCTTGCGTTTGTGAGGGAAAGATCCCTCAAAGATGACATTTCAGTATAAAGTTTTGGTGTTTAACAAATTATCTTGAGGTGAACAACATATATAAAGTTTAACTTTATATCCTTATCTTTAGTCTCATATAACTTAGAGATATAGCAATTTTGTCAATGTTTATGGTGTCGTATAGAGGCATTGAACTGTTTTTCTGTTGATGCAACATGTATCTCTTACACAATTTCTCTATTGGATTGTTTTAGATGAGAAATATCTTCATTCTCAAGGCAGAGCCAAAGAGTTTTATACAACTTTGTTGTCCAATGCTACTTCCACCATTGATCTTGAGGGGGAATGAGTCCGATTTAAACTGGATTGCAACGGTAAGGAGCATTGTTTTTAATATGCATTTCTCTTTTTGACTTGTACAGCTTTTGTCCTAGTGGTTTTGATTGGAGAAGGCACAACTGTTAGATTTTTTAGTATAGCTCCGACATGCTCTGAATTACACGGTACTTGCCTTTGTAAATGCTCATTCATACAGAGCCAAAAGTATTTCAAAATATCATTTATTCTTCATCTTATATGGCACTGTGCTGTTCATTCCTTGGTTTATTTCATTTGATATCAATTTCATTTCGTTTGCCTCAATTTCTTTGTCAAGAGCATTCATGAAATGAACTAAACTATGCTGACGACTCACATGTTGTCCTTGCTCCCTGATTTGTTTGATTGGAAGTTTTACTGAAGGGACGACTAGTAAACCATCATATTGTTTGGGGTTTTGGAGATTCTATCCTATTAGATAAGACGGAGGATTCCCTCGCGTCCAATTCCTTAGGGAAATATATAGGGTGGAAATCGATTAGGTGCTTTGTTCAAGATTTGGGCGATCATGTAGATGCCATTGTCAGTCTTGGTAGGTTATGTGTCTTAGATTAATTCCTTTCTTTCCAAAAGATATTGTGATATTTTAATGGCTATACGTGGCATTGAATTTATTGTACAAAGCTATTTTGACAACATGCAATGTAGAAAATGAAACTTGTAATATTTAAAATAGGGGCTGTTCTTTTGACATATTATTTGAGGGATAAGATTTACTAGCTCTTTATTTTTTTTCGCGAAGTATAGACCTTAAAACTGGGATAAGTTTTCTAGGTCACAATGGTTTCTATGCTATGCAATCCTGATTGCGTCTGTTGCTGCTCTAGGGAATGAATGCGAAGATTAGGCCATGAGCCTCACTAGTATCTGTTATATGATGTCAAATTCAATTATTTATCTCATGTATCATTGTCATCTTGGCCAGGCTGCAATTTAATGAAATGCAAAACATTAAGCGCTACAGTACATCGGCTGACAATCATGGGAAAAGGAAACATAGTTCATGAGAAACTATGGCAATTTTGAATATATCAATATTTCACATTTAGACTAAATGCAGTATTATCAGCTATATATTAGCATTCAACATCCACTCATCATGAATCGTTCAGTACATAGCAAGACTACAATGCAATTGTTATGCTAATGTACCTTGGGCTTAGATGAATTGGAAACACTTAGAATGAGGGTAAGCTTGGCCAGAGGATCATAACCTAAAGAGGTACAATTTGAACAATAAATTAAGTAAATGGAAGAACAATCTCCTCGTGGGCTTTTTCAAGAGAGGTCTCATACACCAAATTGTTGTCTTGCATGGCGGTGACCTAAAAAAGCTACCTTTTCCTTGAGGAATTCATATGATTGGGTACTAAATGCAATGAAATCGAATGCAAACTGTATCCAATGACATATGTCATATTGTGATAACTTTTGTTTTCTCACTTTCCACTGAAGAACTAAGTATGCATAATATGTGTAAATGATCAATCATTGTATCATATATCTGCAAAATAATGAAGTCCATTAACAGAATGATTTTTTTACCCAAAGTTGGGATCATAGTTTAACAATGAGGTTTTTGCCAAAACTTTGCAGCCCAAAATTTTGACTCAAACTCTTGCTAGGCGAAAGCTTGGAAAATAAAATAACTATTGAAATTCATAAAATAAACTTAAATAATAGTAAAATAATTATCAAAAGTATAAAACTGAATTTTTCAATTTAGAGAACACGACTTTTTATTATTATTAAATTTAGGCAAAAATAAATAAATTGGACAATATAATATCATACGATCTCTCTCAATCTGGAAGTGGAAGGTAAAGCATCCTCCTCGGGAATTAATTTATCATATAAGTACGTCATCTACCACTGTTATTGATACTTCAAATTCTGACACTTCCTTCTCCAATTCTTTGATCTGCTTGTCAGTAAACATAGTCTTCACATCCTTGGAAATCTAGTTAGAATATGAATGGATGTTGTCGAAGTCAATTGTGTCATGAGAATTCTCCCCCTCCACATTTTTAACACAAAGGCAACAATTGTATAGCTAAAAGAAAAGGTATTGAGGCACTCTTGGGTCAACCTACTTTCTTGGTGCAAATGCTCTCAAATAAAGTTCATTTGCACTTATTAGACATAAAAGTGTTATAGGGCTGGCACAAAGCTGAAAGCACAGATAGCTGGCCTCAAAAGATTTGTTGTTTGAGCACCATAATCATTCCACAACAAATCTAAAAATAGGACATTTATAACTTTTTAAGTAATCTAAAATTGCATTTATTAAAGAAGTCTATGATGAAAGCCTGAAAGGACTTGATTTTTTTGCGTAATTGTTGGGTCGTTCTTCTTCGAATTCATAGAGCTGAAGGAAAGAGCATCCCTTCTACAACCATGTACACCGGCAACTCATCCAAAATTTCATGTTGAAGGGTTTTGTTGGGCATCATTGTCTCTTTGCATGTGCTGAGGTATGCCATAACACCATTGTATGTATCAGTCGGTGGAACTACTTTTTCGATATCCGATCAAATAAACGCCAAATGTGTCATTTACTCTTTTATGTTTTCTGTAAGAATGGTCTATGACTTCCTTGGCCATTTCCATGGTCTTATTTTTTTTAATATCAAAGGAGCATTAGCAAAAAACAAACAATGTCGACTCAAATGATGAAGTAGATCAAAGTTATCAACTCTCAAAGAGGACACCTCAAAAATAATCAAGCCTGATATAAATATCAAATACGCTCACCATATAGAGTAGTATAAAAAAATCTTCAATACAAAAAAACCATTTAAACTCAAAATATCGACATAGGACTCCCCTAGAGGCAACCAGCTAATAGGAGCAATAAAGAGAACAACAGACCACAAGAAACAACAAGAGTTAACAGGGCATCAAATTCTCCAGTCCCATATGTTGGAATTCCAACATCCATTTTGTCAACCTCAGGTCCTAGGTGAAGATCACCAGGTCCCTCCTTGCACTGTATCCATTGCCACAATCACTTGTTTCATGGATCATTGGATTCCCATCACATTCCTTTTCCAAATTATCAACCAACTATTTTGTTACATGTCCCACTTTAAAGTGTTTCAGCTGCTGAATCATTTCTTTCTTGTTCTGAGCATTGTTACCAACAATTTCTTTGAGTCTGTCAATGATATTGTTCAAATTTCCTTAAATAGATTGTCATTGTTCCATCCATAAAAGCAAAGCACCGCCATATCTAGAACTAGGCACTATCTGAGCGGCCACAAAAGAGTCCAAGGAAGTCTCATAATCAACAAGCTTTTTGCCCAGATTATCTCCATTCTGAGCACTATCATTGCTTGCATTTGAGGTAGTATGAGCTTGTTCATATTCATGTAGTGACCTTTGTAACACATTCAACAACTCTTCATTGCTGCCCATTGTATTCTTATCATTGTTTCCTTCAAAAGAAGAAGATCCCACCAAATCAGGGTATAGAATGATCAACCTGCTCCATACAGGCATCCTTGATAGTTGTCCATGGTCTTATACAAAAACCCATTGGTATTTACTATTTATCACCATCAATCCAAACATAGAACCTTGACCAAAGGTTTTGTCACCTAGAAAAATTGTGGGAATGTGGAAGATTAAAATTAATAGAAATATCAAATTTATACAGAATGAAAACAAAATCCAAGAATGAAAAATTCAAAAGTTTTACAAACTTACAAAGTAATAAACTTTATTACTTTGTAAGTTACCTTATGGATCTCTTCCTTGCTTTTGAAAAACATATCATCAAAAGTTGTCCTTGTGACTATTTACCCTTCTATCTTCTAGGAATATGGAGATCCAACCATCGAGTGCTCACAAAGATTGCTTTAGAGATGTTAGTGCCATTGCAATGCTCTAAGAGTCTAAAATATTATGAAGTTTGTGGAGAGTCGTGTAAGGACCTAAACATGATTGTAGATATATATGGTAATGTTCCTTACATCTTCTACCACACTTCTCACCCATCCTTTTTTCTCAATGTCGTCAAGTATGGGAGTAATGCATTGCAATTTGTAAGGGCTTTGAAATATGGTTGTGTGGCTCTCCTTAAGCTCCTTGATGTTACATATGTTGCAGCATTGTCAGTCACAACTCAGACAACATTCTCAATGACCATTTCTAGGATCACCTCCTCTAAAACAATTACATATTTTTTGTATTCTTTACTTTGTGGGAGGCATCAATAGACTTAAAGAACACCATTGTGCGAGTAAAAAATTTATCAATGCCTAAGTCTTTCCGCCCACTACCCATAAGACACAATAGTGCATCCCTTTTGGTGGCAAATGTCAATTTGTTTTTTTTCTATTCTATTATGTCCTTTTTTTAGAATGGCTTCCCCTAGCAAGGGCACATTGAAATCATTAGGTGTTGGTGCCTTGAACCATCTCTCAACAATTGTCAATGCATTTGCCCGATGCTTCCCAATATGGGATTTTAGCCACATTGAATGGTATGTTATTGTAGTACCAAAAATTAGTTGCAGCCATTCTTGCTTAAGGATGCTGCTCCCAGTTCCAAGTTGCAGCCTTCAAGAGCAGGTTGTGCACCTAAGTTGCCGCATTCGAATTCATGGATAATAAATAAAAAAAATTGTTACTACAAAAAACAGCCATAAAATTCATGATTAAATTCGACTACAAAAGTATTTTGTTTGTATTTTAGATTAAATATTCAAAAAAGAAAGAATGAACTTGATTAAACTTTAATGAATTTCAACAAATTTTAATAAATTTCAACAAATTTTAAATGAATTTCAGCAAATTTTATATGAATTTCAACAAAATTTTAAGTCAGATTTGGTATTTGGCGAATTTGAGTTTTTTACATCAAATTTGCCGAATGCGGTTACACAATTCTGCACTAGGAGTATTGCGAGGAAGAAAGAAGCCTCGTGGCTTTATCAATTTGTGCTGTCTCTAGTGGAGGAAAACCGAAATGGTCAGCCACTAGTTTGGTATCGTTGTCTGATTCACGGGGGAGTTCATGACGGTTGCTATTGCTTCCCTCGTCCTCTTCCTTTCTGTCTTTTTTGCCTTATAGCTAAAAAGGAGGGCATTCATCCCTCAAGTCACTCCCTCCACCATTTGACCATAAAATTGCATATCTCGGCCAGGGATACATGTGAGGTGGTACTTGACATGATTGATGCCTCCTCTCACTCAAATCAACGATAATTGCATATCACTTTGCCTTGGATTGAACTTGGTAAAGCCATATTTCCAAGCGGTGTCCCCACCATCATGCATAGTGTTTTGTCTCCTCGTGGATGGAATTCTCACACTACAAGCTCGAAGAGAAAAAAATAAGCAGCAAATGATACCCTAGAAAAGAAAAGAAATGTTTTTTTTCTTCAAAAAACCTTAGAGGAGAAATGAAGATAAGATAAGATAAGATAAATATATTAATGTCCAACAAATGACCACAAAGTAGGACAAAGGGACTGCAGATAACACCGTGAGCAAATACAAAGCAGGAGAACCAAAAGGTTCCTGAGAAAGAAAAGTACAAAGCCAAACAAGCTGGCAAAACTGGAAAGAGCAAATCCCTGAACCCAAAACTAGGGGTGGAAATGCAAACAAGAAGAAGGAAGGGGGAGATGGCCAAGGAAGATGTTTAGGGAGAAGCAATGAAGAAAGTCTATCAGGGAATGGTAGATCCAACTCTCCTAACATCCAAGGCCGACTGGAAGAAACTCTTGATGGAATGACGACCAAATGAAGAGGTGGTAGAGTGTAGAGAACACCTACAATGCTGTTGTCTGGACACCGTACTATATCTCAAAGGCCTGGTAGGTCGTGTTTGTCTCCTGGTATAGGACCTTGTATGGGCCTGTCTAAGATGGCTCGAGGAATTATGTATGGTTTCCCTAGGCCGAACAGATTTGGAGTAAGAAGTGGAGCTGGTGTCACCTTGGCGCTTAGTGCCTCTCATTGAAGGTAGCATTGTGAAGAAGGTAGTGATCTGCCGAGAAGAATTTGGTCTGGAATGTGGCTGAGGAGTGTGCTCACGAAGCCTCAGAGTCTCTTAAAGCTTCAAAATCCTAGAATAATGGATTTTTTTCTTCAGAAATTAAAGACAAAACCCAATATAATGAAATGTCTCTCTTATCAAACTCCAGTCATGTAAAAATCCATCAAATTCAATGATGATACTTCACGGCAGCTGAAAATTATTGGACACGTGTTAGTAGTGCTGAAAATGACAAAAAAAGAAATTTCCTTTTGGCAGTGCTTCTGTGTCTTTTGGTGTCGTTCATTTTTTTCTGCAGACTTTCTTGTTTTTGGCAAGTAATCGACAGAGACTATCCTTCAAATCTGATGATGATCACTTCATTGCAGCTGGAAAATTGTTAAAAGTGAGTTACCAGGGCTGAAAAGAGCTTGAAATGACTAAAAATGAAATTTCCTTGGCAGTGGTTCTTTGTCATTTGGTGCTGTTCTTGAGTTTTTCTGTGGACTTTCATGTTTTTGCAAGTAATCACCAGAGACTATCGAGTGAGTCGTGAGTTACTCACCTCGTTTATAAACTCACAAGTCAGCTGAGCACTCACTGAGTTTTTGAATGATGTTGTGGATAACATTGATTGTAGAAACTAGAAACAGGTTGGATGATTGACGTGTCCAAAGGAAAATCGAATCCTGATAGGTAGAGGGTATCTGCAACAGGACATTGAAGAGTTGATAGAAACTATTAATTTAAATTTGCAAAAATATCTCTTCTTTAAGAGCGTAGGATGTTTATGAAATAAGAAGGATGGGAAAAATAAGAGCACCTGCAGTAAAGTTCAACATTTTTATACATCTTAATGATAATTTATCCATTGTGTCCAAAATGTATTAGGTGGTTTATATGCTTGAAAGTTGGTCTAAGATTGGGAGAATGAGCTTTTCATCAGTGTCTCCAATAAAGAGCCAGATTCAGAAAGACCATAGTGATGTTGAATTGTTATTTTTTATATGGAAAATATTTAATATTTTAAAGTGACTTTTATTTACCTCTTTTTCTTTGTGATGTGCATGTGTATAGACTTTTAAATTCATGGTGGGACTGAATGGTTTTTATGAGATTACTAATTGATTCTTAATTGGCTTCAGGTTTCTTCTGAACCTGTTGCAACTCTGGTAAAGCATCATTTTGCATCTATTTTTGCTGCGTGCCTACCTCTACATTGTGGTAACGAGAAAGGTGACCGGGAGAAGGCTGCATCTGTTCTTCAGGGCTTCATCCTGCGTGTTACAATGATGTCAGAAGATGAGAGAGATGCTCTGATAAAGAAACAGATGGTGATCAATTAAATAATTTCAACCTCTTTTTGTATGCAGAATAGTTATTGTGACTAATATGATGTTGGATTAGTTGAATGTTCCAAACTTCTTCATCATAATAGAAGTATTAGGAAAGGCTTTTCAGTTGTATTGATTTAGATAATATTTTTTTGAATAAAAAATAATGAAATGTAAGTCGTCAATAGAAAAAAAATAGATAGAACCGACTCTTTCAGTGGAGTCCTAAGTATACTTGATATGGTTACGTTTTATTCTTGCACATGGAAAATAAAATTTCACATGAAAAACAAAATACTGGCAGCCAGATTTTGAAATATCTGACAGCATCAAGGGGAACTGTATGAGGTGGTAGTCTGAAATATTCCTTGTAGGATATCACTCAAAATTCCCAAATTTATAAATTTTTAACAAACTGAAATTCGGATTTTCAGGGCAGCAAGGTACAGAAGTAAAAAAAATTATTTCTTCCGAAATATCCACTTATAGAAATACCCAGAAGCTTCAAAAAGCTTGGAAAAATATGGAGAACAATAAAGTACTGGGAAGTAATTTTTTTTTGTTTGCACACAGATCTGATTTTATTTATTTATTTTAAATACATAAACTGCATCAAAACCCCAATATTCACGCATGTCTGAAATCGATCAAATCAGAATCTGATTTTTGGACAGCAATAAATATAAATTTTATTAAATAGATCCAACTTTGAACAACTCAAAAACTCCCCACGAAACCCTAGGAAATCACTGCTGCAAATTGGGAGGGTGACGTCATCCTAGGAGGACAGCCCAAAACAAAGCAAAATGCACACTGAGAATTCGCCAAGCCTGTCCCAAGCACTGGAAATGATCTGATTTGATGGTGGTTGACATGCGGATCAAATAAACTACATGCGGATTAAATAAACTCTCGGGCACTGAACAAACCCTTGAAATCCTCTGAAAACTCTGTCTGAAAATATGGACTAAGTAATGCTCCCAAATAGCAAACTAGGGATGGATCTTTCACCACTGAAGAGTGCTCTGCTAGCTAGGAGTGGATCTCTCACCACTGAAGCTAGGGTTCCTGCAGAATCTTACTTCCACAAGCGAAGAGTGCAACCAACGAAAGCTCCAAATATCTGTATGATTGAATGCACCTTTCCTCTCCCCAAGTGTTTCCTTTTATAATTTCTCATTGCAACAAAGGGCCCCAAAACGCCCTAATCGCCCCCTTGCGAAAAATTCACATGATAAAAGAAATAAGTTAAGTGACTTTATCACCCATATGCCAAAAAGTGCACTTAAGTCAACCCAATGAAGAATTAGAACATAAAGTACCATATATTCACCCATCACTTAAGTTATCGACTAAATATAACATAAGGTACCTTAGGGGAGCATTTCACAACCTTATTTCACTTAAGTCACCTCATAGTACATGTCCAACTCCAAAACATAACATGTAAGTGAAATGAAGGTACAAACCACACCCAATAACCATCGATGTCACTAGCCCCTTGGGCATAACCAAGGCTAAGACGGATGAAAAGCCTCCTATGCCATCTGCTCGGAAATGGGGACATTACATAGTCACAATGGAAAATAATTATTTGTGGAGGGTAACTATATCAAGCCATTGTGTAACAAGAGTTTCAAAAACAAATTCAAAGTTTTTCCTCCTTTAGCTTCTACATTCGATTTATAAAATAACAATTTCCCTAAGATTATTTAGTATTCACTCAAATGCACAATGATTATTGTGATTATTGATTATGATTATGTGGACAGAGTGTAGTGAGAAATATTTAGTTGAAAAGTACAAATATTGAATACTCCATTCAGGCTGTGCGTCTACCACTAGCTCGTACTCATATAAATAATAGTATAAAATGCACTGATAGGTGCACTCCCAATATATTCATATCGATAATGACGATTTTCATGATGGATGGGTGGACACCAAGGATTTGGTGTGAGCCTATTGGTACATCTCAGACTTGTATTTTGATGGTTCTAATCTAGTGTTATGGTAATTGTTGCGAAGGACACTGAAGTAGGTTGGCAATATTACTAAATCGTATATTCTAAATTTTTATCATCAATTCATATGAAACGAACTTAGAATATTCAGTAGTTTGTAAGGTTAAGAGTATAGTTGATGCTCTGTGCATCAGTACTCTGATATTGTTTTCCAATGGTATACAAATCCTGATGGTCGGTTTGTTTATTTTAAAATGTTAATGTAGCCATGCTTGTGTACAAGGTTGAACATAAAATCAAATAGTCCAAATGCATTTTTGCTAGCAATGGAGTTTGGTGCCTGGGTTATACTGCATCGTAGATTATGTTTGTTATGGATCCAACAAAAGATGAAAGTATGATTGAGTGACCTTGCATCTAGAAGAATTAAGGTGTCTATCTTTTCATATCTAGTGTTGTAGCAGATTAGTTAGAAATAGCCTAGAAATAAGCTAGATTGTAATGTGTCGCTTAAGGGGAATCTTTAGAGTTATAATACTTTTCTCGAGTTTCCTAACACTCTTTAAGTATGGCTTGGTTCTTTAAGAATATAAACATAGACAACTCTTTGCTCAGGTATATTCGAGTTTCAGATTAATTATGAAATTGATATGAAACCTAAACATTAAATACCGTAGTTAGTTCAAGTTGGTTGGTTTGATCTGGCATTCAACAAACTTTTAGTTTGGTATTGGCAAGCATTTGTGATCCAGATGCAGTTAGGGGTCCTAATGAAAGGTTGCCTTTACCTGAGGCGTTGACAAAAGTACACAACATATTCTTAACAAACTCACTTACAGCAACAACAATGAAGTATTTATTCAACAAGGTTACATCAATAAGAGACTGATCGCCAATGATTCAGTCTTAGTCACACACTTACAACACTGTTCCTGCATGCTTACAACACTCAAACACCACAGTGTTTCCAAAACGAATCTATACCAATAGCCTTCCCTTAGACCTGTGCACAGATTGATAATGTAGTACTCCTTGCAACCACGTACTCAAACTATATCATAGGCTTGCCCCAACTTTTGAAGAATGATTTGTGATCAGATTAGTACAGAGGACCTCTCTAGATCATACTGACAAGACAATTCCGCACACAAGTATGTACAAACACTAAACGTAACATACAAGTGCTCACATGCTCCAAAAATCCACGTAGAAATGCTATGTGCAAACAAGGCTTGTGCAAAATAGAGAAAAAAAGTTTACACACTATGGAACATTGCTAGACTTAACTTATTTTCCTATTCTATCATATTTTTTTGTTGAATCAAGATTAGATGTGAATGCGGATGCTCCTGTATAATACACTCCATGTAAAAAAATGTGGGAGCATGATGCTCACACATGCGGGCTAGGTGGTAGAACCACCCTTTTGACCTTCAAATAAGGTCTTTACGTGCTTCGCGTGTCAACAGGTATTCCCCATCTTCCAATAGTTGGTAGCAGCTGGGTACAAAACCACCTACCTTCTCCAAAAGTGACTCATATCTTCTGCACTCTTGTCCCTATCCTTGTGAGGCCGACTTCTTCCGTCTACATGGGGTGTTTCTGTTCTTCTCCACCTATCTTTCCTCTGTGCAATGCTTTTGCACACCATACTTGTAGACAGAAATGTCCACTGGTGATCCTCTTGCACACTCGTGTTGGGGCAACATTGTCCCATAATGTCGTGTATATTTCCCTTGTCATTCCATCTTCTCCTTGAACCTAGCTTCTTAATGTTCTTGTGCGTGCTCCATCTCATCTTATTTTTGCAATACTCTATTGTATCTCTATACAAGCTTTTCCTTCTCTATCTTGCAAGATTTGCTTATCCTTGTGTGTAACCATATATCTGGTGTGCTCCTTTGTTTTCACCTCTTAGTGGTTTCAAAATAGGAATCTATCCATCGTTTTGAACTCTAATGGTGTTTTCTCTTCCATCATACAACATCTCTCTGTCAAATTGCCAAGGCCTCCCCAACAATACAGGGCATGCATACTTTGGTAAAATGTTATACAAAACCTTGTATGTTAAATTGCCAATGTTCATCTCCACTTTACAATTTTTTGTTATAATACCTGCCTGTCCTTGCATCAACCATGTCACCTTGTAAGGATTTGGATGTGGCTTTTGCTCCAATCCCAATTTCTCACCATCTTTGTGGACATCAAATTGTTTGTACTTCCATTATTAACTACCATTATGCAACATTTTCCCTTGGTCTTACATCTTGTGTAAAAAATGTGTTGCCTCTCTTGTCACAATCATTTTAGGAGGAGATTTTAATACTATTTTACATCTCTCTGAAAAACAAGGAGGTAACAATATCCTGGATGCTAGTTCAAATGAGTTAAATCAATTCATCCTATCTCATAGTTTAGTGGATGTGCCTACTAAAAATGGGATAATGACATGGTCTAACAGAAGACAAGGACAACATTGTATTCTTGAAAAGCTGGATTGTTTTCTGATATCTGAAGAATGGTGGTTAAATGGACATGCTCCTAAAGCCTGGATTTTGGATAATAGTGGCTCTGATCATTGGCCAAGTTTGTTTGCAAATTGGGAAAACTCTTCATGTCAAAACTCCTTTCAGATTCCAGCTAATGTGGCTTAGCATGTGTCTATCTTATGACCTTGTTAAGAAATGGTGGGGGGAAGGAAATCCTAGGCATGAAACAAATATGTTTAAATTTGTCAAAAAGCTCAATTATCTCAAAGTCCAACTCAAGAAATGGAATTGGATAGGTTTTGGAGATATTGCTAAAGAATAAGAGAAAATATGCAGAGAATTTGGAAAGATAAATGAGATCCATCGTACGACAGGTAGTTCCTTGGATCTCTTTAAGAAGGAGTGTAGCCTTAAGGAAGATCTCAATGAATGGGAAGTTCGTGAAGAAATTTTGTGCAGGCAAAAATCTAGAATTCAATGGCTTAAGGAAGGTGACAAAAATACCTCTTTTTTTCATAAGACTTTGTTATCTAGAAGAGCTCATAATTATATTTATTCTTTGTCAAAAGGTGGGTCCAAGGAATCTTCAATGAAAGGTATGAAATAGGTAGCTAGTCATTACTTCCAGGAATTATTTACGGCACAATCTTTGGATATGAGAGCTCAACAGAAGTTTTTTGATTTGCATCCCAAACAAATTAATCAGCATGATAATGAGAAGCTTACTCAACCTGTTACTGAAGAGGAGTTGCGGGAGATTATCTTTAGTTTGCAAAAAGGGAAAACTCCGGGGCCTGATGGATTTATGATTGAATTCTTCCAAACTTGGGAAATTTAAAATCTGATTTGTTACAGGTGGTGGAAGAGGCGAGAACAGCTAAAACTATTTTGAAAGAGTGGAATAAAACATTTATAGCTCTCATCATGAAAGCTAGAGAGGTTGAAGATATATCTGGTTTCCACCCTATAGCTTTATGTAATGTGGTTTATAAGATAATTACTAAAATCATAGCAGAGAGATTGAAACCTTTGCTTACTAAAATTATTTCACCTGAACAAGGTGGTTTTGTACCAGGGAGACATATTCATGATGAAATTGTTCTTGCTCAGGAGATTTTACATTCAATGGAAATTCAGAAGAAACCTTCAATGTTCATCAGGCTGGATTTGACTAAAGCCTATGATAGGGTGGACTGGACTTTCCTTAAAAAAGTTTTGGAGCAGTTTGGCTTTTCTATGGATTGGATTCAATGGGTCTTTGCATGCCTCTCAACTGTTTCCTTTGCTGTTTTAGTTAATGGATCTCCATCGGAATTCTTTGGAGTCTCAAGGGGAATAAGACAAGGTGACCCTTTATCTCCTTTTTTGTTTATCATTCTTGCTGAATGTCTGGGTAGAATGTGTCGTAAGGAGTGTCAGGAGAAGAACATTAAGGGAGTTAAATTGGCAAGAAATCTTCAGCCTTTGTCTCTTCTTCAGTTTGTGGATGATTCTTCAATGATGAGCAGTGCCACTATAGTAGAAGCTAAACATATTCAAAAGACTCTTCAATCTTTTTCTTCTGCTATAGGGCAGAGTATAAATAAAGGAAAATCCCATATTTATTTCTTCTATTGCTCTCAAAGACAAGAAGAACAAATCCTACATATTCTTCAATTCCAAAAAGGAGTTCTTCCTGTAAAATACTTGGGTATTCCTTTAACACCAAATAAACCCAAAGAATGGAAATGGTTAATTGACAGGTTTGAGCAGAAAATTCAAAAATGGACAAACAAATGGCTATCTTCTGGGGGAAGGATGACTCTTATTAAGGCAGTTCTTCAAGCTATGCCTATTTATGTGGCCTCTGTTTTGAATATTCCTGCTACTATATTGAAAAAGCTAGATTCCATATGTCAAAAATTTCTTTGGAGTGGAGCTCAGGAAAAGAAAAAGTGGGCATTGGTGAAATGGTCTTCTCTTTGCAAACCAAAACAACAAGGAGGTTTGGGATTCCGATCATCCTCACAACAAAATATAGCCTTGGCAACAAAATTATACTGGAGGCTCATAAGCCATCCTGATGATCTGTGGGCTGTTAATTTCAGAGGAAAATATGCGGAAAGTAGTCAACCAAAGAGAATTATCAGGACTGCTCTTCCCAATAATGGCTCTCCTGCTTTAAAATTCATTAAAAGTGGTGAAAAATTGATTAAAAGTAAGTTGTTCTGGATCATCCATAATGGTCAGTCTGCCAATTTCTGGATGGATTCTTGGGATGGTCATTCCCCAATTCTTTCTATCTTTCCAGACCTTCATGATATTAAGGATCAATTGCATGAGAAAGGATGGATCAAGCTAAATCATTATATTCAGACTTCTTCTCAGCCTTGGGGTATGGAAACTCATTGGAAACCTCTCAGGGAATGGCCAGTTAGGATAGAGCAGGAGAATCTAAATTTGTTGGCTAAAATTTTGAATGATAGATCTATTCTTTTTTCAGATGCACCTGATGAAATTGGGTGGGGAGGTAGTTCTTCAGGGAAATATGATGTGGCTTCTGGATATGCTATCTCTCATTACAAGTTGTATTCATCCCCAAAATCTTTGTTCCAGTGTATATGGCAGCCACATATATGGTCTAAGGTAAGTTTCTTTCTTTGGCTTATCATTCATAGAAGATTGTTAACTGGTGACAGGCTCCAGAAAAAGGATTCAGAGTACCTGTTAGATGTGTTCTTTGTTATCATGATGAAGAAACTTTGGACCATCTTCTCTTTCAATGCCCTTGGGTTTCTGTTCTATGGACACAACTAGCTTCGTTGTTTAAAATACAATGGAATAGTTTGGGTTCTCTGGCACAGATAAATGAAACCTGGAAGAAAGCAATTCCCACAGGGCAAAATTTGTTTCCAGCTGTGTGGAGTGGTATCTCTTTACTCCTTTGGAATACGTGGAAAGAGAGGAATTATAGAATATTTCGCCAAACTAGCAAAGAAGTTTTATATGTGTGGGAAAAGATTAAAAGTAACTTGTGTGAGAGCCTTAAACATAAGGTTTCTATACCTGAACAACCAACTCAAGAATGGCAACATATCTTTCAACAGTTATCTTTGGATCCCCAGCTTGCCACTATGCCACGTTTTCACAAGAAAAAGGAAAAGATAGCCATTCAGTCCAACCAAGGTCAGGATAGAACAACTTTTGATGGGGTAATTCATATTGATGGAGCTTCTAGGGGCAATCCAGGCAGAGCAACTATGGGAGTTATTGGACACTATAGAGATGGAGAGGTCTAGTTTTTGCTTGCTGAAAATTTGGGCATATTTACAAATAACATGGCTGAAATTAGAGCTACCGTAGAGGAATACAAGAAGGTATTAAAGTAGGATGGAAAAAGATCAAAGTCCAATCGGATTCCAGAATCATGATGAACTTATTGAGGGATTCTTGTAATGGTAATCCGCCACAGTGGAGAATTGCCAAGGAAGTGTGTGAAATTCAAAAGCTTCAGCATCAGCTTCAGGAGATTCAGTTCATCCACATCCCAAGACAGAATAATAAGGTTGATGGATTGGCTAATTGGGCACTTGACAACAAGTACATCATCTGTTATGGGCTACCTACCCTTTGGTGGTCAACTAAGATACAAGAAGAAATCAGGAAAATCATAAACCTTGACTCTTCTCAATGATTATTCATATTGTTCTTTTTGTTTATAGTGCTAGAGATATGGCTAATAGCTTCCATGCTTGGCATGATAGAGTATGTAATCCAATATTTTTATCAATATAATGGTCCTTGGCGACATCTTGTCTTTGAGGATCGTAGATCTACCATCACACTCGTTGGTAATCCTATGTAGATCACACTCTTGCTTTTCTTTGTCCTCTACCCACCTTGAAAAGATGGAGAACCTTAAAAGCTTCACTTCTGAGAGTTGTGTTCGACTTTGATACCAAATGATGCGGTTGTGGTTAGGAGTCCTAATGAAGGGATGCCTATAACAAAGCCACTTATAGAATTACACAGTAGAATCTTAACAAACTCACCTACGACTGCAATTATGTATTTATTTCGCAACAAGGTTACATCGACTAGACATCGATTGCCAATGATCTAGTCTTATTCTCTCTCTCAAACACACTTATAACACTATGCCTCTAGGGTTACAAAACTCAAATACCACAATGTTTCCATAATGAATCAACGTGAATAGCCTTCCCTCAGACCTACGCATAGATCAATAACACAATACACTTTGCAACAACAAACTCATACTGTCTCACCTCTATTTGGAATCGAATACCTTCCACAAATGCAATGATGTGTTTATATAGATACAATGAACTACTTACAATGTATTCCCCAAGACATCTTTACCCATAAACAATTAATTATGTTGTAAACATTAAATGGAAGAAAAAGCCCAAAAGATCCACCTCATAGCTGAACTTGATGCAAACGTAAGTAGGTCCAATGAATGCAATTTGAAAGTTGGTAAACCATTGTAACTACCTTAATGATCTCAATGTAACTACCTTAATGATTCGTCCCTTTGTGTCATCAGGGACCTTGCATGCTATAATGCGAGAAGTTATGCACCCCCCTCAAGAATTCCTTACACAATAATACAATGACTTCGTGGTTTCTCATACAGGTGCACAATATCAATATGAGCTTTCACTCAGAACACAGGTTTTTGGAAATGCTTCCTATAATACCGCACACATTTGAAGGTTCCTAGTTCAGTTCCCTAATTTGAAATGGTTGCACAATTGTTTTGGTACTACGCCAAGGTTTAGAATCTTTGTGCCATTCACAGACGTGTGTATGCATAATATGGAGGTGCTGTGATGCATTTTGAACATCCTTTTTGCTTGCATAAAACCCTTTAATTATGAAACCATCTTTTCTTGAAGACCTTGGGGCCCCTTTCTACCTCCCGTGGGATTTAAGGGAGAAAATACGGGAAGTGCATTTGTGCTATAATTGTAATGTTCTATTTTTAGCTTTGTACTGTTTTGTAAAAGGAAAATTGCCAATTTTAGTATTCAAAATATCCTATGTACCAGGGGGACGCGTTCCCTGCATTTTTGGGCCTGTCCCCGACAGGGGACGTTTCGGGGACTCTGGGATGGGTAGGAAACATCCCCCTACCCGTCCCCAATTTTTTTGAAAACCAGGAACATCCCGGGGATGTCAATTTTGAGAGAGGGGACGGTAGAGGATGCCCAAACATCCCTAGTATGGCCAAGGGACTTTTACAAGTCCCTCAATCGTACTGGGGATGTCTGGGCATCCCCTACGTCCCAACAAAGGTAAATTTATTTTAGTATTGCCTATTTGTTGACATTCCACTCCTCTGTCCTGCCGAAGAAAGCCAATAACCTTGAACAACTATATTGGAAGAAACAATTGGACTATTCAATACCGGAATTCGTGCCCTAGGTGGCTCTTATGCGTGTCGCATTTGATAGCGAGCAAGTAAGCTAAATGTAAAAAAATGTAATAGATGTGTGCATGGAATAGAATGAACTTCCCTCCTATGAAGTGTATGCAGAATAACCAACCCTTGTGTCCCTTGGATGGCGCTAGATGGATGCAATGGAGCTCTTAGATGCAACCTTAGGTGGTGATAGATAATGCTTAGTGTTTGGTTCCTTATTATGATCACATAACCTTATATTTATATGATTCCCTTGTTTGAATTTCTTAACTAACCCCAAAAATGCCGACTACCAAAAAGATAAGATGCTCAAACAGCTCGAAAGGACCCAAAAGATATGAACAAAGTATATTGAGGTCAGGGATGCCTGACGCTGGTGTCCTGGCTAGGCGCTGGTGTCTAGGATGATAAAGGCTGAGGTATAAAAAGGCAGACTAAGCAAGTAAGGGTGCAAGACCAAAAGTGGCAAAAGAAAGAAAAGAAAGGTGGCCAAAGATGTGGGTTAATTAGTACTTTTCTTACTTAGGAATCATATGAATAGTAGTATGTAATCAGGATTAGATAATTACCGAAAGTGCGTGATTTTGTGTCTGCATTAATTAATTCTTTTCAAACCCTAATTAAACCTAATCCTCTTCACATGTCATCATTTTCCGTGTCTCCCCACTTACGAATTAATAATTCAAGTTTAATCCTCACCCACTCTTCATGTCCCTCACTCACCCAATCATGCCCACTTTTTCAAACTACGGTTAATTAAAATCCTCTAAGTTAATCCATTTTCCAGGATATAAATAGTGCCGAAATTGAATACAAATGACACATACTCACAAAAACCTTACATTCAAATAGAGGCTTATTTCCATCTTAGCTTTGGTCATACCCAAGGGGCTAGAGACGTTGGAGGTTATTGGGTATGGGTTTATTTTATTAACACCTTCACTTTGTGTTATATTTTGTCATTGACTTAAGTGATGGGCGACTAGGTGGTACTTTATGTTCTATTTCTTCATTGGGACAACTTAAGTGTATTTTTTTAGCATGTGCACAATAAAGTCACTTAAGTTATATTTATGTATATGAGAAAATTCCCAAAGGGGTGCGATTAGGGTTTTTGGAGGAAAAAGGTTATAAATATACCTTTGGGGTCTTTTGGAGATTCATTCATACATTCAACATTTTCAGCTATTGCTATTTTCAGTCTTTTTGCTTGTGGAGGTCAGATTCTACAGGATCCCTAGCTTCGGTGGTGAGAGATCCATCCCTAGCTGGTAGAGCATTCTTTGGTGAGGGTTTTCCACCCATATCCCTAGCTTGCTATTCAGATTTTTGGATCAGATTTGGAGAGTAATCAGAAATTTCAGATTCAGAGAAAGAGGACAACCATTCTTCATCAAGGGTTTCAGTTATTTTCAGATTTGGGGTTGTTGGGTGTCTTCCCACAAGAGGAGCGATCTACTTGGGAGATTGGACAAACATTTTGGAAGGGTTTCTGTGGCCCGTTTCCGGAGATTTCATATATGAAGATTGTTCTTATCATATCGATGCCAAATAGAATTATTCCAATCATTTTCCCTTGATATTCTAGAGTTTACAATCAGCTGTACTTTCTCCTCATTTGTTGTCATAAAATAAATAAAATAAATTCAGATCTGGCTGTTAAAAATTATTTCTCAGTTGTTTATTGTTCTCTATATTTTTCTACATCTTTTGAAGCTTCTGGGTATTGTTGGAAGTGAATATTTTTGAAGATATAAAATATTTTAGATTTTTGTACCTTGCTGTCCTGGAAAAATCAGAATTACAGTTTGCAGATTTTTGATAAATTTCTGAGTTTTAAAGTGATATCCTAAAAGGGATATTTCAGTGGTATCAGAGCCACCTTTCTTCCAGCCTGTTGGGTAGTGAATGAAGGTATATTCCAGGAGGAATACACCCGAAAAGAAGGTCAAAATATGGCAGATCAGGAAGAGAATGTGGAAGAGCTCAATGAGGATTTTATGAAGAAAATGTTCATCAACATGGTGAAGCAACAAGAGACAACCAACCTCTACTTGAGTCAGCTCACACAGAACATGAATCAGATCAGATCTGGGAATAATAAGGAAAAAGGTGAGAGCAGTAATTCAGGGCAGCGATCCCCCCATTCTTCTAACAAGCCTTTGAGTCTTCATGAGCCTTCTTTCTTGAGAGATTCTGAAGCGTCACATGTAGGGCAGCCAACAGAGGTGATTGATGAGGAGTCTTGTTGGGAAAAATACCAATCTTTGAGCGAGGGTTTCAGAGATAATATGTCATTTCCAGATTATTGCAGGATGAAGATTGGTAGCAAGCCCAAGAGAGATCATCATATGCAGGTACCTGAATTACAAAGGCGTTTGGGGCAGATTTCTATCCCACACTTTGATGGCTCTAAGAAGTGTACCGCACGGTCATGGGTTCAAAAGTTGAAGACCTATTTTGATTTGAACCCCATGCGTGAGGAGGATGCAATTAAGTTTGCAATCCTACATCTTGAGGGAGATGCACATGATTGGTGGCATCATGGACTTGTGACACAAGGGCACATGCACATTGCTACATATGCAGAGTTCACACGGAGGTTAGAGGACAGGTTTGACAAGAGAGATCCTGATAGATTCTTCAGAGAGTTGACTCACTTGAGACAAACAGGTTCCTTGGATGTGTACATTGCAGATTTTCAGAGACTCTCAGTGATGGTTCCTGATATTTCTGAGATGAGGTTGACTTCATTATTTATAGCAGGATTGACAGATGCTTTGGCTGGATTTGTGAAGGCATTTGAGCCTCCTTCATTACATGAGGCCATTAGGAGAGCTCAAGATTTGGAGTTGTCTACTCCAAAGTCTAGATTCCCACCCAGAGTTCAGCAGAAAATGCCTCCACCTAGACAGGATGACAGGAGACAGGACTCGGCTAGGAAGCCAAGCATTGCACCAGAACTTAGGGAGGAATTTAGAAGGAAGAAACTATGAAACTCCTTGAAGCCATGGGCAATGCCTCCGTGGACATAATTGACAGGGAAAGGGAAAGGACTCGGCATTGAGGTCTAAGGAGGACAGTGAGAGCTTAGGGAGGAATTGAGGTAGGAAGAAGCTATGCTGATGAGTGATGTTTGCCATGGGCACATGGACATAATTGCTCTAGGAAGGGCAAGGCCCATTACATTGAGGTCTACGACTTTTCGAGGGAGAGGAGGTAGTAGACCCTCATGAGCTTGATGATAGTGATGCTTTGGATAGTGCAGGTGTTGAGACTACAGAGGAGACTTTTCCCACTGAGACCATAGCTACATTGTCTAATACCCCCAGGTACAAGGCATTCAGGGTTCGAGGAGTCATGCAGGGACAACGTGTGGTAGTGTTGATTGATAATGGGGCCACCCACAATTTTATTGATGCCACTTTGGTAGAGAGACGAGGTCTACAGCAGAAGACTTCGAGGGCTTCAACGTTGTTGTTGCCAATGGGGAGTCCATGAGATGTACACGGAGGATCCCACAGTTAAGCATCACTATGGGTAACTATACAGTTACCGATGATTTCTATATTGTTGGTATTGGAGAGACCAACATAGTGCTTGGAGTACAGTGGCTTCACTCACTTGGTGAGTTTCGGACTAACTTTCAGACGATGGAGCTGAAGTTTAAGTCCGAGGGTAGGAATGTGGTCTTGAGAGGATTATCTTCAGATGCACCCAGAGTTGTCACTACCAAACGGATGGAGAGGATATTCAGGCACAATGATGTGGATTGGGCAGTTCAGTGCTTGGTTTCGACCAAGGATTCAGGTGAGGATAGACCAAAGTATCATGTTGATGTCCAGGCCCTACTGGACAAGCACAGTGCAATTTTCAGCGATATACCTCCAGGTGTACCTCCAGATAGAGGATTTGAGCATGTGATCGAGCTTGAGGACAACAAGCCCGTGGTCACAAATCCTTACCGTCACCCCAAACGGTTTAAGGATGAGATTGAGAGGACCATACGTGATCTTCTAGACATGGGACATATCAGGCCTAGTTCCAGTCCCTTTGCTTCTTCGGTAGTTTTGGTGAAGAAGGATGGAACCATGCGGATGTGCATAGATTATCGTGCCTTGAATAAGAAAACCATTAAGAATAAGTATCATGTGCCTCGCATTGATGAGTTGATGGATGAGCTACATGGTGCAATCTATTTTTCTAAAATAGATTTGCGATCTGGATACCATCAGATTAAGGTCAGAGAGGAGGATGTGCAGAAGACAACTTTCAGATGCCACTATGGTCACTTTGAGTTTCTTGTGATGTCGTTTGGATTGTCTAATGCACCCGCTACATTTCAGTTCTGTATGAACCATGTGTTCAGGAAGTTCGTGTTGGTATTCTTCGATGACATTCTGGTCTATAGCAGGACATGGGAGGATCACATGAGACATCTTGATGAGGTATTGGGTATTTTAGAAACTAATTCGCTATATGCGAAGGTTTCTAAGTGTGAGTTTGGCATGACAAAGTTGTTATACTTGGGCCATGTGATTGGAGGAGGCGGAGTCAAGGTTGACAGAGCCAAGATTCAGGCAATATT
The DNA here is from genome assembly GCA_019776745.2 of Taxus chinensis. Lineage (NCBI taxonomy): Eukaryota > Viridiplantae > Streptophyta > Pinopsida > Cupressales > Taxaceae > Taxus > Taxus chinensis. Next base: position 78,050 of record JAHRHJ020001776.1, read on the forward strand.
AGATTGGCCACCGCCTAGGACTTTGACACAGTTGAGAGGGTTCTTAGGTCTATGCACTTACTACAGGAGGTTTGTGAAGAACTTTTCTCGATGGACTGCACCTTTGACAGATTTGACCAAGGAGGGGGCTTTTGCTTGGTCAGAATCAGCGCAACAGGTTTTTGATCACCTTAAGGAGGTGATGAGCTCATGTCCAGTTCTTGCACTACCAGATTTTACTCGGCCATTTTTACTCGAGTGTGATGCATCAGGTGAGGGCATTGGATCAATACTTATGCAGGATAGGCATCCCATTGCCTATGAGAGTCGGAAATTGAGTAATGTGGAGAGGGGATACTCAATTTACGACAAGGAGATGTTGGCCATTATGCATGCATTGGCCAAATTCAGGCAGTATCTTGTGGGCAGTAAATTCGTGGTTCGTACGGATCACAACAGTTTGAGGTTTTTCTTGGGGCAGAAGGATCTCAATGACCGCCAACAAAGATGGGTGAACAAGGTACAGGCTTATGACTTTGACATAGAGTACACAAAAGGTAAGAATAATGTGGTAGTTGATGCTTTATCTAGGAGACCTTACCTTGATTCTATGATTAGTTCTATGTCAGAGATTTCAGCTGATTGGAAGGCTCACATACTTGTTGAGTATTCCAAAAATCAGTTTGCATGTGAAATCATGGATGGCATTATTCAAGATGACAGATACAAAGTCTTGGATGACCTCATATACTACAAGGATAGGATTTTCCTTGTACCTGAGTCCAAGATGAAGGAGAAGATCCTTCGAGCAGTGCATGATACACCTCTAGCAGGACATCCTGGGTATTTTAAGACCTACAGGTACATCAGAGAGAGATTTGCATGGAAAGGGTTAAAGGACGATGTCCTTAACCATATTAGGGAGTGTTTGGTTTGTCAGCAAACCAAGGCCGAGCATTCTTTTCCAGCAGGACTTCTACAGCCTCTTCCCATCCCTGAGCAGAAGTGGGAGAGCATATCTATGGATTTTATTACAGGCCTTCCCTCAGTGCATGGGCATGATTGCATTTATGTGGTGGTCGATCGGTTGACCAAGTATGCCCATTTCTTTTCTATGCCTTCTGGGCATAAGGCACCACAGGTAGCTCAGACATTCTTCACAAGTTTAGGCTTCATGGCTTGCCTAAGAACATTGTCAGTGACCGGGATAAGATTTTCATGAGCACATTTTGGTAGGAGATTTTCAGACTTGCAGGTATGGAGTTAGCTCCTAGTACTAGCTATCATCCACAGACAGATGGGCAAGACAAAGATAGTTAATAAGTGGATAGAGGGCTATTTGCGTAGCTATGTTGCAGGACATCAACGTGCATGGGTTAGATGGCTACACATGGGTGAGTATTGTTATAATACCACCTACCAGATGAGTATTGGCATGGCTCCCTTTCGGGCATTATATGGATACGATGCCTCATCATTCGTGGACCTGGTATTATCAGATAGCCGAGCTCCCAAAGCTCGTGATTGGTTACAGGAGAATCAGGATATCATGAAGGCCCTCAAGGAGAATCTGCAGAGAGCGCAAAACCAGCAGAAGATTTATGCAGATAGACACAGGGTTGAGAGATCTTTTGAGATAGGAGATTTGGTCTTTCTGCGATTGCAGCCCTACAGGCAATCCTCACTTAAGAAGAGCGGTGCTGAGAAGTTGAAACCGTGGTTCTATGGGCCATACAGGATAGTACGGAGAGTTGGGGCAGTTGCATATGAGTTGGAGCTTCCAGAACAGAGCAGGATCCACAATGTCTTTCATGTTTCGTGCCTCAAAAGGGCACTTGGACAACATATTGTGCCTTCTACAGATTTGCCACCTTTGGACGATGAGGGAAAGTTGGTCTTAGAACCAGAGACTATCATTGAGGTGAGGCAAAGGAAGCTCAAAAACAGGGTTATTACCGAGTATCTAGTGCGGTGGAAGGATTTGCCACTTGAGGATGCCACTTGGGAGGGTGAGCAGATTTTACAACATCCTGGTTTGCATTTGCATTTGCTTGTGGGCAAGCAAATTTTGGGAAGGGAGGACTGTAATGTCCCCATTCCTACGCCAGAGGCCTAGAGGCTTATTTCCGTCTTAGCTTTGGTCATACCCAAGGGGCTGGAGACGTGGAGGTTATTGGGTATGGGTTATTTTATTACCACCTTCACTTTATGTTATATTTTGTCATTGACTTAAGTGATGGGCGACTAGGTGGTACTTTATGTTCTATTTCTTCGTTGGGACAACTTAAGTGTACTTTATAGTATGTGCACAATAAAGTCACTTAAGTTATATTTATGTTTATGAGAAAATTCCCAAAGGGGTGCGATTAGGGTTTTTGGAGGAAAAAGGATATAAATATACCTTTGGGGTCTTTTGGAGATGGATTCATGCATGCAACCATCTTTTGAGCTCTCGCTATTTTCATTCTTCTTGTTTGTGGAGGTCAGATTCTACAGGATCCCTAGCTTCGGTGGTGAGAGATCCATCCCTAGCTGGTAGAGCATTCTTTGGTGAGGGTTTTTCACCCATATCCCTAGCTTGCTATTCAGATTTTTTGGATCAGATTTGGAGGGTAATCAAAATTTCAGATTCAGAGAAAGAGGACAGCCATTCTTCATCAGTTCGTACAACATAATTCGAGGAAGTAAAAAGGATAGGGAGGTCTCCAATGTAAAGCAATCAACGGGTAGCTTGGTTGGGTTGCTCAACAGCCTATAAGCAATATCCGCCCCCCCTCATGACTAATGGTGACCCTCACAAACATTCCACTTGTTGTTAAGGCCCAGGGAAAGGTTGGGGAGAAGGCAATCTTTTTATAGAGTTGTTTGGAGGTAGCCTCTTGGAGAAGGGGCCCTTTGAGCCACCTCATAGTATCCCAAAAGTCATTCTCATCCTCCATAATTAGTCTAGTAGAGGGAGCTGTGAAAGCATTTATGAGCATTGTATACATTCTGAACTGAGATTGAGGTAGCTTATAGAAAGCTTTAAGGTCTGTCCATTCCATCCACTTCCCAAATCTGTACAAGTCATGAAATATTTTAATTCCTTTCTGTAAAACCAAAGGAGGGCAGAGCAGCCTCTTGTCAAGGCAAGGATCTTGTCATTATATTTCAGATTCACCAAATCGATTTGTAGGCTTGGCATTCTGAAGGAGTGTCAAAGGAAGAGAAGATAGGCTGCCCAACCACCAAGTGCTTCACTTGTTCCCATGCCTTCCAAATTGACTGAAGAATAAAGGACCCATGAGGAGCAACAAGAAAGCCCCCAAAATGGTAAGTCAACCAAATGAAGTACTTTTAATCTCTTTACCCTTGGGAGCCTATTGACAATATTGAATCTCACATGAACTTTCCAAGGTTCAAGCTTATAGGGGTCAAAGCTATTCAAGTTATTATTAATATTTTTTTGCACTTTATTCAAAAAAACTTTAGGGACTGATTTTATGTACCCACAGGCCCTTTCAAGTCCAATTTACAGTTTTTCATGTACTTTTTGGAAGTATAAACCTACAGGGTTTGTGGGTATTTTACCTAGTAGACGTACCTCTCAAGTCCCCAAGTCCCCGATTTCAGGGACTTTCACCAAAATCTAGGGGACATGTCCCCATGTAACACTGAATTTTTAGTTAGTGAACCAAATCACAAGGATTTTCATGAGAAAGTTGACCCAAAGTGCGAAGAACCTATTGGAAAATTAGGTCTCTCATAACCTTTCCAAGCTTGGAGAATTTAGTCAAAGCCCTCCAATTTTTGAGCTTATTTATTTTGCACTTAAAAAAGCTAAAATAGTGGGGTTTGAAATGGGATTCCACAGGCTTTGGTATTCTGCAGATAAAACATCCCTACAATTAACATTCCATGAGGGATGGGTACCCATACCTCTAGCAATGAAACTACCCGTTACCCGGTAACAATTGAGAGTCCTTGGTAAATGCTACATGGCAACCATTAGACCATTGAAGGTCTTTAGTTCAATTCTTCTCAGATTTACAAGGTTGTTGGGTTTCTTCCCCAAGTGGAACAACCTAGTGTGATAGATTCTTCAGAAAACATGAATTTGGAAGGGTATTATGTGGCTTTCTTGGATATGTTCTGGGATTGTAGAAGATTGTTCTTATCATATTAATGCCAAGCTCCTAAATCTTTTCGAATTCATTTTCCCTTAGATATTCTGGAGTTTAGGTAAGCTGTACTTTCTCTGATTTGTTGTCATAAAATAATAAAATATTCAGATTTGGCTGTTAAAAATTATGTTTCATTTGCTTGACAATTCTCTACCAACACTTCTATATCTTTTGAAGCTCCAAGGTATTGTTGCCAAGTGAATATTTTTGAAGATATTAAATATTTTATAGTTTTGTACCTGTGATGTCAGTTGGAAGAATCAAAATTATCTGTCTGCAAAGTCTTGAAATCTAATTTCTTTAAGCTAAAGAGATATCCTAAAACGGATATTTGATACCAAGGTCTTAAACTTGTGCTTTGCAGCTCGCCAAAAAAAAATAACTGATACATAAGTGCAAACGTAAAAACATACTACAAAAATTGGATCATTAAAGTATTTGAACCCCTGTTCGTCCCTTGGGCATTTTATTGTAATTGAAACTTGAATCTTATGCGCAACTCTTAATTCAGCTCCAATGTTATGTATCAAGGTTCTTTTATGTGTGATGAATGTTTAAAATTGTTATCATATGAATGCTTTAAAAGTACCAAATGTCTAACTAGGAAAATTTTGACAAATGCATTTTAAAAGGGGAGGTAAACTTTAAAGAGGGAAAATTTAATGCTAAAAAAGAAATTCTAGAGGCCTACATGGAGCGCTCCACAAGAAAAAAAGAAGAAAAGGCCATAAAAGCAAATGTTGGGCCTCATTGTAGCATCATCTTGTGAATTATATACTTCTCTTTTGGAAATTAAAGCATCCCAAAGATCTTATTTCAACCTTCGAGGATAAAAAGTTGGATCCTATTGGAGGCGAAAGACCTCAATAGTTACAACACTTGGGGTCGAAAACCAGTCATTTGTTGCATTGGTGGCTTCATTCGGGAGTCACATATTGACTCTAAGCTTCCAAATTCAAAAATCTTAGAACCATTTCTAGAAGTACCCTACCATTTTAGCTAGGGCATGGTGTTTGGGGCTGCCACATTCATTTCTAGTTTGATCTCCCATTTGGAGATTTCAATCACTTTTCAGTGGGTGATTTGTGGTTGGAAAAATATGATTATGATTTTATTTGATAGCGGCCTTTTTGTGGTCATTTTAGCTTCATTTGCATTTTATATTCAGAAGTATTAATGAAGATATCAGAATTTTGAAGTTTCAGCTATTTTTGAGCAATAATTTTAAAGTTTTCGTAGTATTGCACAAAAACTCAAGTCATTGAGGCATTTTTGAGTCAAGTTGTTGTGCTTTCTCGTGTGAATGCCCTGAAACAAACTCTGGTTGCATTCACATCCAAAAGTGCTACAAGGTTGAGATAAAATTGAGGGCTAGCTTTTGAAGATGTGGGGTATTTCCTTTCCGATCTTCCCACCAAGAACCTACAAAGAAGATAATTAAAAGGCGGTAAGTAAATAAGTCGTTAAATCTGTAACTTGGCATATAAGTAACTTGTAAACATTCTAATTTTTATTACCTGGTGACAGGCATTGTTCTCCTTAGACAATTAACAGCCGAAGAAAAGAGCCTCACCCCTAACATCTTGTAATTCTGCACTCTAAAATAACGAGGTTCGTTGTCTCAACATCTGGGTATCATCTTCTTAATGCATGTTGAAAAGTCCTGCTCCAAACCTCCTCGGTTCACATCTTTGAAGCCATCAAAGAAGATAAACTTGGGGTTGAGGTAGTACTTGACTGCATGAATAGGTTGGTGGAGTTGATTGTGCCACCTTCGATCAATTATTTCCCAAAAGGGACCAAATCTTGATATACCCCCTATAATAGGTTTTGGATGGCATCTTTGGCCCTATTCATGGATTCATAAATGTATCCCATAAGGTTTTACTCCCCATCAAACAAGCGAAAAACCCTCACCAATGGCTCTGACACTTACACCAATTAAACTTTAATGTTACAAACTTACAAATAAAATAAATAAGTAAATAACAATATATTTATAATTTGACAAACTAAAATAAAGGAATCAACTTGAAATTATAAATTGAAGTTTGAAATTACCTTGATGATCTCTATAGCTCTTTTGTAAAGACATCATAAAAAACTATCTTTGCAGTCCTCTCTCTATCAACTTTTTTGAATATTGTGAGTCTAGCAATGTTTGACCCATAAACATTTGCTTCAATAATGACAACAAACTAGAAATACTTTGCAACGTCAAGAAGTTAGTTGCAAACCTTGTGACACCGGCTCACACAAGCTCTTTCCCCTTCGTGTGTTCTCTCATCAAGCTAAGAACCCAAGGGTGATTATATATGTACTTATTTATATTTCTTGCATCTTCTTTAAGCTGACCTCACCCAATCAACTTTGCAAAAGAGTATGATGCCTATCTTGTAGAAGTCTGATCCTCAAGCCACAATGCTGCCATACAAGGAGTCGAATCCAAAAGAGTGATAGATGCCTCTCTTGTAGTAGTCTCCCAAGCTGCCACATATGTTGTTGCATTGTTTGTGACAACTTGCACAACATTCTGGTTACCCACCTCTATTAGCAACCTTCTCCAACATAAGATTCAAATTCTCTGGCATTTTTAACTATGTTAGAGGTGGCATCAATTGACTTCAAAAAGTCCATCTCACCATTTGAAGCCACTAAAAAATTGATGAGGGTTTGGTTCGTTCCATCTGTCCGACCCATTCTGAAAGAATGGTGCATACATATTTCTGCCAATGTTTCTTCTGATCCTTTAGGATTGCCATTGCATTTACAGCTACACCCTTAGAGCAATTTCTCATTCAAGTCTTTTAGAGAGGGTGCCTTGCACCCTATCCTGCAATTGTCATTGCTGTCACCAAGTACTTTTAGTACAGGTTGTTCGCCAGATTGAAGTTACACATGGTTGTTTTAGGTTACCAGAAATTCTCTCATGCTTTATCTATTTCCTCGTGCGCATCCTTGTTTCGGCCCGTACCTTCCAACAAAGGTTGTGCCCCTGGTATGTTTCTTTGTACAAAAAAACTATGTATTCCTTTTCTCAAACTCAATGTGCCTCTTCTGGTTCATATTTGTGGACCACGAGTACAGATCCCACAATTGTTGCAACGTCCTAAATCCTCTGCCAATCCAGGTCTAACAGCTATTTGCTATGACTGCATAGTACCCTCTCCCTCTCTAGGGCATTTCTTCTCCTCCAATTTTGTAATGTCCCTCTTTCTCGAATAGTTTGATCGAAGACCTTTGGTCCCTTTTGTCTACCCGACGACCAAAGGGTGAGTTCAAGGGTGACTAAGGTTTATTAATTTTATTATATTGTGCTTAAAATAAAGTATAAATTATCACTAAAAGCACATATAATGAATTAATAGACTTAATAAGCGATTTCGACTTAGGAAAGTACATGGGAATAAATTAATAAATTATTTAATGTGCTTTCCTAGGCAAAAAGTGCAACTTGCTTTGGGATATGATTAAATAAGCCAAAAAGTGCGACTTGCCTTGGGAATGGAGAAAATTATTTAAAAATAAATTATATTCCTTGGGAAAAGTGCAACATGCATTTTTGAAGGGTTTCTTTGGCTTATAAGGCAAAAGTGCGACTTGTGCCGGATTCATTCAGATTATTATTATTTTTCTTCCTTGCAGTTGGGTCTGAAGATTTGCAGACAAAACCCGAGGACGAAAACCCTCTAGATTATTCCTCTTGTGGATGGAAACCCTAGGAGAAGTGAGAGGAGTTTCTATTCAGGGAACTTCATTGTATTAACAAGTTATTTATCATTTCAGCAGTATCAGAAAGAGAAATTAATTGCAGCGGTGGGCATTCAGACAACTTCCAGAGTGGGGCAACTTATTCTACAATTGTTTTATGCAGTATCTGAGGTTTTTTTCATGCTAGTTTATTATTGTATCTTCCAACCTCAAATATATATCAAATCGATTTGGTTTGAATAAATTACGACGGGGTTTTTGGGAATATTTTGTTATCTATCCATTTGCAGACTTCTGGTTGTTTTGCTGTAAATATTTGCCATTATAAATCAATATTAAATTCACGGCTGAATTATTTGTGAAGAAATATGCTTGTTTAAACCCTAGGCGCATTTTCTGTATTTATCCGGCTTGCAGGGTTTGTTTTATTTAATTTGTTTGTGTAGTATGAGAATGGCGTTCTATGGTTTCTTTTGACGTTACCAGTATAGTTCCAAGCCTGAGCAATCTATAAAACAAAAAAATTTCAGGCAAAGGGGTTTGATATCTTTCAAATTTTGCCTTCATCTTTCGATTTGCCTCTTCTTTAACATTGGGACATACTACAATGCCTTGGCAAACAATACATGCAAGATGATACCTCAGGCAATCGATGCCTCGAAAAAGTGTTTGCCGCATAAATTACAAACCATTGTTTCTTGAACTGCTCCACGTACACCATACTTCCAAGAATTGGCATGGGAGTTAGTGAGAACGGTTCATGTTGACCCAGCTGTTGAACTTGCTGCCGAGCTTGATGCTATTGGTAAACTCTAATCTGCAACACAATATACAATTAAAAAATTAAAAAACCTAAACTTTACTAAAAACTTAAAAATTAAAAAATTGGCTTTATAATCCTATTTAACTGTGATTTCAAATTTAAAATTGTAAATCCTACGAACAAGAATGCATTCTAAAAAAAGAAATTAAAATAACATTTATAAAATTACTACTATACATTCTGGGAATTTCATTCATTAACAATGATAACAAACATAAATAAATTGATAACTATTAAAAATTTAACATCATTCGCAATTAAATTGAATGCATTTAAAATTACAAATGTCAAATCTTATTCGGATTCAATATGAGTATACAAAATTAAATAATAGATAGAACGAATTTGTGAAAAGAATATAAAAAACTTACCTCCAAATGAAATTGTTCAAATTTGCTCTTCGAATTCACTAAAAAATCCCTCAACTCGTGCAAATGATACTTAATGGTTGAAATTTGAATGCATTTTAAATTGCAAATCATATTCGGATACAATACGAATTTCTAAATACAATAGAACGAATTTGCGAAAAGGAAAAAAAAAAACTTACCTCCAAATGAAATTCTTCAAATTTTCTCTTCAAATTTACTATAAAATCCCTTCAATTCATGCAATGCATGCTCAATGGCCATGTGATAAAAAATGAAGGGGTGTGTTTCCTTAAAAAGTGAAATTGAAGAGTATTTTCAGCGTTTTTTCTGCATCAGGCAAATAATGCACACGGACTCGCCGAATATTTGCTGAATATTCCCAGCAAATATTCACCGAGTTTGTTCGGCGAGTTTTATCGGCGAATATTTGATGTTTCAAATATGTGGTGAGCACTCACCGAGTATTCCAACTATGATGCATACAATATCTGGGATCATGCGTATCCATTCATAAATACATCTGACATTAAATGTTGATAGAAGGCATGCATTTCTATATTGATACATCTCTTGTACAAAATGCATACAACATCTAGGATCACACCTATCCATTCATAAATACTTCTTACAATAAATGATGATAGAAGGATCTAATTATAGGTTTTGGTTTTGCAGATGGCGATAGTGAGCTCATTGATTGCTCTTTGTAGCTCCGGATCTGAACCTCAGTTCCCTTATTTTGCCAAAGATATTATTGTTTTGGCAATTCGAACTGTTGTTGATGGTTTTTTGGAAATGTATACTTCTTTCATTTATATTGGTATTTCATTTTTTTATTTTATCATTTATGTTGGTGACATTTTAAACTTTATATCGGGTTACTGACCCCTTAGTTGTATTTGTGAACATTTACAGTGATCAGCTTCCTTCTAATGGTGTTGTAGATAAGATTCAGATTTTCCGGCCTGATAGAGTATTTATGGTGACTATTTATTTCTAGTTTCGAATATTTTTTGTACTCGCACCTTCCATGATTTTTTTTTACTTTGTTTAGTTCCTTTTACTTGGGTTACAGTCTTTGGTTGATCTTCTGAATTTTGGGGTCTTTTATTTTATGCATTTGCAGTTTCTGTTACATATACATTATCAAATTGATTCAGCTATTCATCCACGACACCGTTGCCACGCCTTATCTAGAATCAGTGTCCTAATTGATGTGATTAAGCACAGAGCTTCGATTCCTAGTACTTGTCGGTAAGGGCTGAATTATTTTACTTGTTTTGGAAATTATCAAAAGGTTTAAGATGCACTTATGTGGTTTTAATATTATTGACAGGTTTTGTTTAAGAGGTTACAAAATTGACGTGATAAGAACCTTGCATATAATAAATTAGTAAATTACAGAAGATAACAAAACACAAATATATATGGGGGTCCAATATGCCCTAATATGCAATATATTCAGAATAATACCCTTAATGTAGGGCAACACCATACAATGCTCCTTAAGGAAGGAGTAACTCCACAATCTCCCAAGATGGGAATCCACTTCGAGGGGGACACCTCCAATATACCTCTACCAAGTAGAAGACTCAACTCATACATCCATGACTTCCTCATAATGATCCTCACATCCTTTAAATAGGATGGGTAACACCTAATCCCAATGTAGGCCGACTCATTACCCAATATAACTAATTCCTATGTGAGCCCATATAACTAAGGGGGTGTGTGCCACATGTCAGCATCTCCATCAACCCATATACATTATAATATTATATCCCATGTGAACCCATACATATAACTAAGGGGATGTGTGCCACATGTCAGCATCTCCATCAACCCATATACATTATAATATTATATCCCATGTGAACCCATACATATAACTAAGGGGATGTGTGTCACATGTTAGCATCTCCATCAACCCATATATATTATATTACCATATCCCAAGGTACATAGCATGATGATGGCGCCCGAATGTTGTAAATGATTTTTAACATCATTCTAAGATACTCCAACTTCAGTTTTTCTTTTTCTTGTTCTATTATGTACAAGGGCTGTAGATTATTTCCTTGTATGGTTTAAGTTTGACAATAAATATTTTGGCTTAGATGCCATGACAAGTTTATCTGTTCAATCAAAAGAACTCGGGACTTGAATTTGGCATCATCCACTGATAAAATTAATTCATGGTTCGCTCGGATTTAAATGAATCTAAAATACTGCACGCTTCAAAATTTGTTCGTTTTGCTCAATAATGTAAAAAGACTTGGTTATAGCCTTGTCAGATTTAATTCTGTTGGAATAATATTTTTTTAGCTTATATGACATGGCAGGGGTATCTTTCCCATTAACATGGCTTTAGTAGTTTAACTTTTCTGCCGAGGAATTTTCAGTGCCATTTGTCGTTGTTATTTCTAGATTATTATTGCTTAGCTTATTCCCGGAGATTCTATGTTGCTTTTATGACCCAGCATCTTCCTCTGGTGCATTATTTCCAGTGTTGTGTTTTTTCTTAATTGTGTTATTCTAAGTGACTATGTTTGAATACTTCTGCAGTTACCTATTCCACATTATTCTTCAATCATTAAGGTTCCAACAGCTACAAGACCAATGCTGTTATTTACTGTCATCTTTACTTGACATATTTCAAATGGTGTCTTTGAAGGAGATCTCTCATGTATTGGGAGGGCAACTTCAGGTGACAAAGAAAACATGTTTCATGTTCAGTTTCTTGAATTTGCTGTTGGTAATTCAGACAAACAATATTGTTGTTTAATGGCATGAATTATGAACTATTTATGAACGGATAGGTTATAGACCCAATATTTCAGTTATGCTTATCTCACCAAGCTATATGTGGCTGCAGTCCATAGTACCAAAACTGGTAGCGTGCTGTGTTAGCTCTGATCTTACTAAATCCGGAGAAGGAATTGCAAATTCATCTGCTCTTTTATTGCCATTGGTTCATCGTTTAACAGTGGATGCTGATCGTTCATTGTATGATTATGTCAAAGTATGTTCATATTTTTACTTGTGTTTTATTAGCTGGGAATTTATGTCTAGGAAAATATGTGTTGTCCACACTCTACTATTTAAAAACTTTGTTTTAATTCTGGTTATTGTCATGTCATAATTCAGGAATTAGATCCTTTCCCTGATTTGGATTGCTTTGAACGTATAAGAAATTTCCATGAAGAGCTTTGCTTTGGTCAGACTCCGGCTAATGAATTTATCAAGGTTTATCCTAAAGAAATAAAAATTTTTACCATTAAATCACTACATTTTTTTCCTCACATTTTTGTATTCTCATTATTCTTGTTGTTGCTAGTTTGTTGAACGTATGTCAAGTCTGCCACAAGAGTTACGTCTCAGGAGGTATGTCCTGCTAAGACTACGTGTCAATTGTTCAATAGTTTCCTTAGAATACTGACATTTTAATTTTTTTGATAGAAATCTCTTCAGATTTTCCTCAAAATCTGGAATTATTTATTTTTAGTTGTTTGAGTTTATACTCCGTTATCTTTATATTTGCAGTCTGCAGAGACTTCACAAGAAATTGCAATCAAGGGAAGTAATCAGCTTAATGAACAGATTGGATATGCAGTCTTGCAAGCACAGAGAATGGCCATGTGACCCTGGTATAGTTTCAGCTGTGTGGAGGCTAGTTGAGTTATGTAATGACGATGATGATGCTAGTGATATGAGAGAGTTGGTTGCAGATTTCATTGCAAGAGTAAGCTCTATCTGCATTCCAAGTGAAATCCCAATTGCAAATCTAGGTTTTGATACTCTACTCGGTATCTTGTTTTAGTTTTGTGCTGGTTCTGAATTTTTTCCATAACAGTTCCGAAGTCAGATACAGTCCATCTTGCCTATTCGCGGTCCGACATCATGTGCAAGTTAAATAGCTATCTTTTGCTACCTTTTGTGAATCTGGTGGATTCAACAACTGCGAACGTTTTAGCACCACATCTGCCCTTTGTATATATTTTGTGCTGACATCTAGTTTTACATATGCAGGTTGGTGTTGGGGATCCATATGCTGTGGTTTTCCACTTACCGGATGATTCTGAAGGCAATGTTTTTTGTTTGCCAGAAGGCAAAAGTGGTGACACTAATGTAAGCATCAATCCTAATGAGGGTGTCTGTGAAGAACTTGTGAGCACTATCATTAAACTTTTACAGCAATATATATTGGATGACTCGGTGAAGATAGTGGACATCGCAGCAAAATCTCTCCGGGTAGGATATTTGAATTGCTAATAAATGCCCAAGTTTCTAAGGCGTTTCTATAATTAAATGGTATTCTGCTTTACTTATTGCCCCAGCTAGCTATATGGTTGAAAGTTTGCAAGGAGTTTCTGTATATTGCCAACTGAGAGGGGCATGAAGAATCGAGAAAAAGGGAGGTGTAGTGGGTGCAAATTTGCCGTATTTTGAAATTAAATGGAATACTGATATATTGGAGGGATAATATATGGTTTGTGGGTATTTTTAAGCTAGTCAAATCAGTGGTCATTATTTGCTCATCTTCTTAGTAGGTCAAATCAATGCTTCTTGACTAGTGTCCTCAATATTATTTTGTCTTTTTCCTTCAGGTTCACAATTTATATTTTAATGTAAAATCATATACAAAATCTTCGGACATCTGAAGGTAAGACTTTGTAATATATGATATTTTTCCTTGTACAGAAAATACAAGTGGTAGAAGGATCCTGACGTACATGACTCTCTTATGAATCACTGTGAAAATGAAATTTCTATAGATCTAGAAGATAGTTGTGAAATGCACACTGAAAGTTACAACTGTATGTACTGCATATGCTCCTGATTGAGCATCTCATCCGAAGCTACTGGTTACATGTTACAAAAAGTTTCTTTTTGTAAAGCGTTTTGACTACTTGGAATGGATATTACTTTCCGTGAGCTACTGATAATTGATTCTTAAGGAAAAAACCCTAGCTAAAAACTTAGGGAAACGAAACATACACATTTGCATAAACATCTGAACAATGAGAATCCTTTTTTGTTGAGGAGATAACACACGATTGAGTATATTCCAATCAACAATGACTATTGAGATTATTTGCAGATATACATCCCTATTAGACTGACCTGTTGTCACATTTCAATGTGAAAACTTAAGGATGACTTCTTAAAATATGGAAAATAGTAGCAACAGGCTGGGGAATGAGATATAGAAGTATAATATTCTGGTAGCAGGGCTGCATTGACCTCTTGGCTAGTAGACAAAAGTTATAAGGTGCAAGATAGGTTCTTCTAGAACCTAATATTCTGAGGCAGTTTAAAACATTGATGGGCCACGTAACTTGTTCTAGTAATTTTGAATTGGTTTGAAAATCTTCTAGGTTATTCATTTTAAACTTGAGGAAATTGTGAGGAGCTAGTTGATAAGGCTGCGGCTGCTAATAAATAAAGCATAGGTGATAGTGGTGAGGATAGACTTGTTGAAGAAAATATTTTGTAAAAACTGAAGATCATACTAACAATGGGAGAACCGTCAATGATGTTAAGAGTAGGCCTGACGGTCTGAAGATTGTGGATGATGACAAGGGAAGGCCAAAAGAGAAAAAAGGTCAAGAGAGGCTCGACGACGAATGTGAGGGAAGGACAAAAATTGAAGGAGAGAAGGCACTGGACAACAACTTTGAAACTGCAGTTTTTTTGGTGAAATCATGTATTGAGGACTACGACTGAAGGTTTTGACTTCAAATCAATATGGGTATGGTGCAAACACTTCCACTAGAGGATATGAGTATTATTGAACAAATGATAAAGGGAAGCTAGGCATGGCTAGTTGAATTAAAGGGGTACCACAACACTACTAAGACCCTCTAGAAAATGCGTTAGCATGGCAAGCACAACAGCACTAGAAGACATTTAGAAGTTACCAATGCCCACAAGGACGTTGACCAAGACCTTGTTTGGCATCATAGGAGTTGTATAGCTATTTGGGATGTGAATATCAAGATATACATGGGAGATATTGGTGAAATCCTTTTTTGGCAACCTCAAGAGGGGTAGGCAGTGATTGCAGTATGGCGTAGGGTATAAGCCAGTTGATAGGCACCTCTTGTGTTAAAACTTGTCAAAACTCCTTGCTTAGGTCAGCTCTAAGTCTATACAGGAAAAACGAGTTTTCCCTCGTCCAAGGCCTGAGGGCCAGTGCGAGTCCTAACCCTAGTCATGCCCAAGGGGTTACGGACACTATGAGCTATTGGGTATGAATATCTAGTCCAGTTATTATTTTCCATTGACAGGGTTATAAAGTGCTTTCGAAGGGACTAGATGTTATGTTTTATCGTTGGGAGGGGCCACTTAACTCCTAATGTTCTAATTTTGCGTTGGGGTCACCTTTTTGGGCCATGGCGCCTTGAAGGGGAAAAAGTAACTTTAAGTTACTTTATTAATTGGGCCCTCTCTAGGAGAAAGTGCGACTTGGGGGTTTTAGGGTTTCCTTGGCATGGAAAAGGTTATAAAAGGAGAAGAGGGGTGCAAGGATATTCATTCATGCATACACTTATATTTCTTTTCATGTGCAACTGCTGTTTGCAACTATTTAGCTTGTGGAGTAAGATCCCACGGGAACCCTAGCTTCGGTGGTGAGAGATCCATCCCTAGCTAGCAGGGCATTCTTCGGTAGTGAGAGATCTACCCTAGCTTGTCATTTGGAGCTGATTTCAGGGCTGTTTTACAGAGATATTTTCAGGGTTTTCAGAGATAGGGTTTTGAGGGTTTTTGGTGAGTTTTGGTGGAGATTTTCAGCTGGATTTCGGATCAGACCTACGGCAGCAATAAAGGAAGGGTTTGGCATCATCTACAGAGATTTTCACAAGGGTTTTGGCCATCTACCAAAGAGGGCGACTTGTTTGGGAGATTGCAGCCCTAATTTTAGGGTTTCCAGTTGGCCGTTTTCAGATCTGAAGGTTGGAAAGTCATCTTCTATATTTGTATATGTTATTTCCCAAGTTTCATAATTTTTGCACTTGTATTCGGGAAGATATGAATTTTAGAAGTTTTCCAGCTGTTTTAGGCACGCTGTAATTTTCTGGCAGCGTTATATTGACTGAAAAATTCCAAAAATATTTCCCTTGTGTTCTTTATATTATTATCTAGTTCTCTTTAAATTTTCAAGTGATTTGAGCGGATATTTTGGGAGTTATTCATATTTTACTGTTCGCTGCCCTAGCTGTAATTTTCTGCAAAAAACCAGATTTCTGTTCGGCTGTGTTTTGTCTATCTTTTGCATATTTTACAGTGATATCCTATAAGGGATATTTCAGTGGTATCAGAGCTGTTGTTCCTCCAGCCTGTTGGGGTTGAAAGATGGGAGACAGAGACAGAGACAGTGAAGAGATGGGAGTAGATCTGATGAAACAACTGTTCACCAATATGGTGAAGCAGCAGGAGACTACCAACCTCTATTTGAGCCAGCTTACTGAGAGGTTAGCACAGGGTAGGATTGAGGCTCATGCGGAGAAAGGAGAAGCCAGCAATATGGGACAACATGGTAATAGAGGTGAGAGTGGACATTCGGGACAAGGGTCCCCTCATGCTTCTACCAGGCCCTTGGGACTCCACGAGCCTTCTTTCTTAAGGATCCGGAAGTTTCGCAGACACGACAGCCCGCAGACGTTGTGGATGAGGAATCTTGCTGGGAGAAGTACCGGACATTGAGTGAGGGTTTCCGGGACAACATGCCATTTCAGGAGTATTGCAAAATGAAGATTGGTAGCAGGCCCAGGAGAGATTACCAGACACAGGTACCTGAGTTTCAGAGGAGATTGGGACAAATCTCTATTCCGCACTTCGATGGCTCTAAGAAGTGTACCGCCCAGTCTTGGATTCAGAAGTTGAAGACTTACTTCGACTTGAATCCCATGCGCGAAGAAGATGCAATTAAGTTTGCTATCCTACACCTCGAGGGAGATGCCCATGACTGGTGGCATCATGGATTGATCACACAGGGGCACATGCATATCACTACGTATGCAGATTTTACACAGAGATTGATGAGCAGGTTCGACAGGAGGGACCCAGATAGGCACTTCAGAGAATTGACCCATTTGAGGCAGACAGGTTCTCTAGATCAGTACATTGCAGATTTTCAGAGGTTATCAGTGATGGTATCTGATGTTTCAGAGATGAGGTTGACTTCACTCTTCATGGCAGGATTGACTGACGCTTTAGCAGGATTTGTGAAGGCATTTGAGCCTTCCTCCCTACATGAGGCGATTAGGCGAGCACGTGATTTGGAGTTGTCCACTCCAAAATCGAGGTTTCCCCCTCGAATTCAGCCTAAGGTATTTCCTTCGAGAGCTGATGGTTCACAGCCGAAGGGGCCCCCACCCAGGCAGGATACCGCAAGGAGACCATTTGTATCGAGAGAGGACAGGGAGGAGTTGAGGCGAAAGAAACTATGTTTCGATTGCCGCACACCATGGGTTCCAGGACATGATTGTAGAGGAAAAGGGAAGGCCCAATTCATAGAGGTCTTCGAGGAGAGCGAGAACAAGGAGGAGCGGTACGCTCAGGAGTTAGAGGATGAAGATGAGGAGGCATTGGATAGTGCAGGGGTTGAACAGGAGGAGGAGACTTTTCCCCATGAGACTATTGCTACTTTGTCGAGTACCCCGAGGTACAAGGCATTCAGAGTTAGGGGAATATTACAGGGTCAGAGAGTAGTAGTACTCATTGATAGTGGGGCAACCCACAATTTCATTGATGCATCTTTGGTAGAGAAGCGGGGATTACAGGCAGAAGACTTTGAGGGTTTCAATGTAGTGGTAGCCAATGGTGAGTCCATGAGATGCATGCAGCGAGTTCCGCAGTTGAGTATCACCATGGGTAACCATACAGTCACCGATGACTTCTATGTGGTTGGTATTGGAGAGACCAACCTTGTGCTCGGTGTACAGTGGCTCCATTCTCTTGGAGAATTTCGGACTAACTTTCAGACGATGGAACTCAAGTTCAAGTCCGAGGGGAAGAATGTAACCTTGAGGGGTTTATCTTCAGATGCACCCAGGGTTGTTTCAGCAAAGAGGATCGAGAGGATTCACAGACACAATGGGGTTGATTGGGCAGTACAGTGCTTGGTTTCTACCAAGAAATCAGAGGATGGACAGCCAGAGTATCATGTGGATATACAGGGGCTATTGGACAAGCACAGTACAGTTTTTAGCGACATACCACCTGGTGTACCTCCAGATAGGGGATTTGAGCATGTGATTGAGCTTGAGGACACTAGACCAGTAGTTACTACTCCTTACCGTCACCCCAAACGGTTTAAGGATGAGATTGAGAGGACCATCCATGAGCTTATTGACATGGGACACATTAGGCCGAGTTCTAGTCCTTTTGCTTCTTCGGTGGTGTTGGTGAAAAAGAAGGATGGGACCATGCGGATGTGCATCGACTATCGGGCATTGAACAAGAAGACAATCAAGAACAAATATCCAGTGCCGCGTATTGATGAGCTACTAGATGAGCTACAGGGGGCAATCTATTTTTCTAAAATAGATTTGCGATCTGGATATCACCAGATCAAGGTTAGGGAGCAGGATGTGCATAAGACCGCTTTCAGATGCCATTATGGACATTTTGAGTTTCTAGTGATGCCATTCGGACTGTCTAATGCACCAGCTACATTCCAGTCTTGCATGAACCACGTGTTCAACCGCCATTTGCGGAAGTTTGTATTGGTTTTCTTTGATGATATATTGGTCTACAGCAGGACTTGGGAGAGCCATATCCGCCACCTTGACAAGATATTGGGAATATTAGAAGCTAATTTGCTATATGCAAAAGCTTCTAAATGTGAGTTTGGCATGACAGAGTTGTTATATTTGGGATATGTGATTGGTGGAGGGGGAGTAAAGGTGGACAGAGAGAAAATACAGGCAATTTTGGATTGGCCTCCACCCAGGACATTGACACATTTGAGGGGATTCTTGGGACTGTGCACCTATTACAGGAGGTTCGTGAAGAATTTCTCACGGTTGACTGCCCCACTGACAGATTTGACCAAGAAGGGAGCTTTCGCTTGGTCAGAAGTGGCACAACAGATTTTTGATCATCTCAAGGAGGTGATGAGTTCATGCCCTGTCCTTGCATTACCAAATTTTTCTCGGCCATTTGTTCTAGAGTGTGATGCATCAGGTGAGGGGGTTGGAGCGGTGCTTATGCAGGATAGGCATTCCATTGCTTATGAGAGTTGGAAATTGAGCCTAGTGGAGAGGGGGTACTCGATTTACGACAAGGAGATGTTGGCCATCATGCATGCTTTGGCCAAATTTAGACAATACCTTGTGGCCAGCAGGTTTGTGGTACGTACAGATCACAATAGTTTGAGGTTCTTTTTGGGGCAGAAGGATCTCAACGACCGCCAGCAGAGATGGGTGAACAAGGTACAAACGTATGACTTTGACATAGAATACACTAGAGGTAAGAATAATGTTGTTGCTGATGCTTTATCTAGGAGGCCTTACCTTACTACTATGTTGAGTTCTATGTCCGAAATTTCAGCAGATTGGAAGGCTCACATACTTGTTGAGTACTCCAAGAATCAGTTTGCATGCGAGATCATGGATGGTATTATCAAAGATGACCGATACAGGGTGGTAGATGATCTCATTTTCTACAAGGATCGGATTTTCCTTGTACCGGGGTCTAAGATGAAGGACAAGATCCTTCGTGCAGTACATGACACACCACTAGCTGGACACCCCGGATATTTCAAAACATACAGGTACATCAGGGAGAGATTCACTTGGAAGGGGATGAAGGACGATGTCCTTAATCATGTCAGAGAGTGTATGGTTTGCCAGCAAACCAAATCGGAGCATTCTTTTCCTGCAGGGTTACTTCAGCCTCTTCCCATCCCTGAGCAGAAGTGGGAGAGCATATCGATGGACTTCATCACAGGACTCCCTATGGTGCATGGGCACAATTGCATTTATGTGGTAGTTGATCGATTGACCAAGTATGCACACTTCTTTTCTCTACCTAAGAAGCATGAGGCAGCTGACGTGGCTCAGGTATTTTATACAGGGATTTTTAGGCTACATGGGTTGCCTAAAAATATTATCAGTGACAGGGATAAGATCTTCATGAGCACCTTTTGGCAGGAGATTTTCAGACTTGCCGGTACCGAGTTGACTCCTAGCACGAGCTACCACCCTCAGACTGACGGGCAAACGGAGATTGTCAACAAATGGATAGAGGGCTATTTGCGGAGTTATGTGACCGGACATCAGCAGGCATGGATCAGATGGTTGCATATGGGTGAGTATTGCTACAATACCACATATCAGATGAGTATCGGCATGACTCCTTTCAGAGCTTTGTATGGATACGATGCCATGTCATTTGCTGATTTGGTATTATCAGATAGTCGAGCTCCCAAAGCTCGGGATTGGTTACAGGAGAACCAAGATATCCTGCGAGCTCTTAAGGAGAACCTCCAGAAGGCGCAGAATCAGCAGAAGGTTTATGCGGATCGGCACAGGATAGAGAGGTCCTTCGAGGCAGGAGACTTGGTGTTCCTACGTCTGCAGCCGTACAGACAGTCGTCACTCAAGCAGAAGGGGGCAGAAAAGCTGAAACCACGGTTTTATGGTCCATACAGGGTAGTCCGGCGAGTGGGTGCAGTTGCATATGAGTTGGATCTTCCAGAGCACAGTAAGATACATAATGTCTTCCATGTGTCATGCCTTAAGAAGGCCCTAGGACAGCACATTGTACCTTCTACAGAGTTGCCACCATTGGATGAGGAGGGGAAGCTGGTTTTAGAACCAGACTCTATTATCGAGGTCAGACAGAGGAAGCTCAGGAGCAGAGATATTACAGAATATTTGGTACGATGGAAGGGTTTGCCTCTTGAGGATGCTACTTGGGAAGGAGAACAGATTCTACAGCATCCTAGTTTGCATTTGCTTGGGGACAAGCAAATTTTGGGAAGGGAGGACTGTAATGTCCCCTTTCCCTCGTCCAAGGCCTGAGGGCCAGTGCGAGTCCTAACCCTAGTCATGCCCAAGGGGTTACGGACACTATGAGCTATTGGGTATGAATATCTAGTCCAGTTATTATTTTCCATTGACAGGGTTATAAAGTGCTTTCGAAGGGACTAGATGTTATGTTTTATCGTTGGGAGGGGCCACTTAACTCCTAATGTTCTAATTTTGCGTTGGGGTCACCTTTTTGGGCCATGGCGCCTTGAAGGGGAAAAAGTAACTTTAAGTTACTTTATTAATTGGGCGCTCTCTAGGAGAAAGTGCGACTTGGGGGTTTTAGGGTTTCCTTGGCATGGAAAAAGTTATAAAAGGAGAAGAGGGGTGAAAGGATATTCATTCATGCATACACTTATATTTCTTTCATGTGCAACTGTTGTTTGCAACTATTTGGCTTGTGGAGTAAGATCCCACGGGAACCCTAGCTTCGGTGGTGAGAGATCCATCCCTAGCTAGCAGGGCATTCTTCGGTAGTGAGAGATCTACCCTAGCTTGTCATTTGGAGCTGATTTCAGGGCTGTTTTACAGAGATATTTTCAGGGTTTTCAGAGATAGGGTTTTGAGGGTTTTGGTGAGTTTTGGTGGAGATTTTCAGCTGGTTTTCGGATCAGACCTACGGCAGCAATAAAGGAAGGGTTTGGCATCATCTACAGAGATTTTCACAAGGGTTTTGGCCATCTACCAAAGAGGGCGACTTGTTTGGGAGATTGCAGCCCTAATTTTTAGGGTTTCCAGTTGGCCGTTTTCAGATCTGAAGGTTGGAAAGTCATCTTCTATATTTGTATATGTTATTTCCCAAGTTTCATAATTTTTGCACTTGTAATTCGGGAAGATATGAATTTTAGAAGTTTTCCAGCTGTTTTAGGCACGCTGTAATTTTCTGGCAGCGTTATATTGACTGAAAAATTCCAAAAATATTTCCCTTGTGTTCTTTATATTATTATCTAGTTCTCTTTAAATTTTCAAGTGATTTGAGCGGATATTTTGGGAGTTATTCATATTTTACTGTTCGCTGCCCTAGCTGTAATTTTCTGCAAAAAACCAGATTTCTGTTCGGCTGTGTTTTGTCTATCTATTGTTATTTTCCTTTTTTCTATGCAATCTCTCTACATTTTCCCCAACATGTTTCTTTGATTTCCAACCAAAACATTAGGATTTCTTGCATCAAGCTTTAAAACCCAAAACTTGTAGAGAAGAAATCCACAAATCCTTTCGAACGTGACTATTAAAGTGTGTAAGAAACTCCTTATTAGTTTAAAATATTGCATCCAAAAAATGCTCACAAGTGATATGGTTCTACAAGGCTTAAATGCATTTTACTTTTGCAAAAAAGACCATTTGAGAAAAGTTTCCCCTAATCTTGCTTCATGACCTAGTAAAAATTATAATCCTAAGATGCAAGGTTGAATGAATAAATGAGGGTTTTATAGTAATCCAACTAAAGATATTTTGTCAAACCAAAGGTGGTTGTGACCTCGACTGTTGATGCTAATGATATTGTCTCAAACATAAAAGATTCAGTTCAAAAACAAGGCATAAAAGATTTAGTCTCTACTTGTGGATACATTCTCAAAGTCTTAAGGGAAAAAACTATACTTTTGGGAAAACAACTCGCTAAGTAGTATACATGTTTCAAAAAAAGAAACCATTATATCCTTAATTGATTCCAAGCATCCAAACCCTCTAAAGGTAGAGTTGGGGCTCAAGTCTTGAAACACAAGACTCTAAGTTGGATATGCCAACACATTTGCTACTAGTGGTACAAGAGATTAAAAACTAGTGTGTTTCAAACCAAGTCCCATAGAGAGAATTGGGAGTTGTTTAGGATGGTGGAGGCGCAAATCTAGTGGCCTCTGATGAGGAAGTTCTTGATGCCTCATTTGAATAAAGGTGATAAGGAAGACAAGTGGGACAAGTGGATACATGCCAAAAAGGGAATACCTGGGAAATACCTCTTCTTTGATCATATACATATTTAAAAATTGGGGGAGGGGGGACTACGGATGTCAAGTTACCAATTTTGTTATAAGGTTGTCTCACCTACGTGACTAATTAAAAACATCACTCATCACACCAAATGAAATCGATAGAATGTGAATGTGGGTTTTGGAAAACTGGTGTCCCCAGATTTCACCCTAAAATCTCGAACTACCCATTTTTAAAAAAATCATTCTTTTTAAAATAATGGGTCTTTCTGTGTTTTTATTACCAGAAGATGTTTGTATTACGTTAAGATATTCTTAGTGAATCATATGAGCCAATTTCGACAAATACCTAGATGTCGAAACTCAGTTTATCCCTTCGCCAAGTTTTGTCTGCGGGAATTTTTTATTTAATTATTTATTGAATAAATAATGCCCCGTTTGAAGTAAATTGTGCTCCGGTTGAATCCTTGTTAAAGTTTTGCATGTCAGTATTCACTCATCTCAATAGGGTTTTCACTAGGAATGAATTCAAGCTATTGTCTGCAACTTCTGACAACGTTTTTTGCTTTTATTTATTTATTTTGTGTTTTTCTCTAGTTTTCTCCATAGTTTCTTTATGAAATTCCCCTATATCTATTCCTTTTCCAGTATAGTCTGTTTAATTTCTTGAAGCATCTGGAGATCATCTATTGATGCAACACCAGAAGGAATCAGCCTCAAAATGTAAGCTTCTGACCAAAAAAGATGAAGTCATGCACAAAAAGTCTCTCTCAGGCAAGTCGCACTTTTTGGAATAAATAGATCTAAGCTGCAATGGGAATTTTGGTAGTGACATACAGGCGGAAATTTCTTACTTGCCTTGCAGGGTACTTTTTTCAAAGTCCCATGGGAAAGTGGCAGGCAAAGTCACTTGAAGTCAAAGTCACTTAAGCTACAATGGGAATATTAGAGGTGGCAGGCAGGTAGGAATTTCTTACCTGCCTTGCAGGGTAAAAATTCTCATTATAAAAGAAAAATCACTTAAAGCACCGGCAGGAATTTCTTACCTGCCTTGCAGGGTAAAAATTCTCATGATGAAAGTCAAATCACTTAAGTGAAAGAGGGGATTTTTGGAGCTGCAGTGCAGGGTAGAAATTCCCATCAAAGTTGACTTCCTATTTTTGGAAATTACCCTTACTAAAAAATGCAAGCCACCTTGGGTGAATAACAATGCATTTAATAATATTTATTAATGGTTTATTCACCCAATTTTGGCACCATAAATAGAAGGAAAGTCAATGCAAATAGAAGAGCTAAAGAGAAGTCAAGGATGCATGCTATAAATAAATAAAATAATGTATTTAAAAACAACCAGCAACATGCATAATTGGGCACCCAATTTGGGTGAATAAACATGATTGTTTATTAATTAAATTGCTAGAAATATGAAGGGCAATTACTAAAAATAGTATGCTAAGGATTATATAAACATGGGCTGCCATAATAAAGAGACAATTAATTCTTTTTTATGAGGATTGCAGCCCATACATGTTTTGGCGCCAAAAGGAGGATTTTGCATTAAAGTTTATTTTCCACTGCTGGGAAGCTTCCAGTTTTTGCGCATAGGGTTGGAATAACCTAATGTTGGTCATTTTGAGCATCTGCATGTTGGTATATGTGTTCGGGTGAATTAAATAATATTTTTTCTTACTTTGCATATAAGCAAAACCTCAAATTTTAGGGCAGCAGGCTTTATATGCAAATTTTGGTGATAAAAATCAAGTATTCATGTCATGGACTCCATCTTTCTCTCAATAAATTGCAGGTATTCATCACACGTGCTCAAATCAATGTCAAGTATATTGAATATATTTTCTGAATCTAAAGAAGTTTCTGGATCTGCACAAATGGATCCAATTACAAGGTGTTCTGGTAGATTTAAAAGAAAAAGAGTTCAGACAAAGATTGTTCCAACCATGTTAAAGGATGATGGAAGAGAAAGATCAGCAAAATCATGCATAGTTTCTTGATTTGTTGAAGTCAATGATACAAACATAGGCCCTGAACCTATCACCGATTTAATTGATAGATCCAGATCTCATAATTGCAAAGGCTTCCAGCAAAAATTCATCCTCTTATTTCTAACGCAGCCTATGTAGAAGTCAGTGCATGGAAAATCCCTTCCAGGATCTTGTGCATGTGCTCCCAATCTTTCAGTTGAAGCCTTCATTGAATTTACTTGTACTTTCCTTCACCCAGAGTGCTTTCCAGAATTTTTAATCGCTCATATGCAATTAAAAATAAAAGGTGATGCGTTTTGCCTGAATTGTTTACGGCAAGAATTTTATCAATGCATGTAATGAAGAAGAATTGCAAAAGTTTCAAGGATAAAAGGGAAAGACATGTTAAAGGCAATACCTGCAAGCAAATCACAATCAGCTGCTTCCAGATCTAGTTTTGTGAGAATCAAAGGCAAAAGAGTCAACCGCATGCAGAATATGGAAGAAGAACAAGACTGGGAGGGTTGCAGCTTTCTTCTTATTTCTTTTCCCCTTTCTTTTATTTTCTCCAACAAAATAATTGAGCAATCAATTAAATTATAAAACTTAAGTGATTGGTTTAAAATTCATTACTTGAAAAAGTCAATTACTTGGAAATCGATGGCAGACATGGAAAATAGAAGGTTCTATTTTTTAATTATAAATCATGCATGTCATGCAAAGAGGAATTCCAGGAGGAAGATTGTCAGTTGTTTCCCTTTTCATAGCTTCTGCATGCGGGAATTCATTTAAAGCTTCATATTTGTAATTGTCATTTATACACTATAAATAGAGGAAGAACCTACAGGTTAACGCATCGGAATTTGTAATCATCATTTTTGTGTTCCAGACTTTGAGTTGAAACCTCAAATAGCTTTCTGCAAGCAGAGGAATGGAGAAGAGATTTCCGGAGAACTGTGTCAACAGTGCATTCATCTCTTATTTCTTTTTAGATCTTTGTATAAACTTTGTGTTGTCTTAGATCTAAATCTGAAACTTTCCCTTGCTTCAAATTCTACATTTTAAGATCTATTTGTTTCATCTATGTGCATATGATCAACTCTGTCAACTATTGGTTAGGTTGCACATTTCCTTTCCTTTCTTCTCGCATTTATTTATTTCTCTTTCCTGCACATATTGCTTACAGTTACTTACTTGTAAAATTGTCTAGTTATGGTTTATGAGCTACATAGTTAAAGTAATACCAACAATTAGATATTAGGACATATAATTGACAAAATCTTACACGGGAGCCTCACCGGTAAATGAGGGAGATTTATCTCATGACTGCCTAGGTTTTCAGCTGTGCAGAAAATCTAGCCAACAAAAACCTTTATTTGGTACCATGTTAAGGGTCTTCCATCAATGCTAGGGCATAGAATCCAGGTATGATGCATGCATTTTTAATGGGGCTGCCACATTCATTTCTAGCTAGATCTACCCATTTGATAGATTTTGAGATCCAAGTCAGATTTAGGTTGAAATGTTGGGAAACTTAATTATTTTGTATTATTCTAATTTTATTCACCCTATGTCCTGATCCCTTCTCGTTGTCACGTTTGAGATATAGTCTGCAGTTGAGCTCCAAGTATCTATTGAAGCATATGAAATTTTAAAGGGGCGAGGTTACTTTAGCAATAATTGGAAGGACCAAGGGACAGTCTGAGGGGGTTGTATTGACAAAGTCATTTGATTTTCCATGCAATTTCATCATAGATGTTTCATGTTGTTATGCTATCTTATGCAAGAAAGAACTTGTATTAGTGTCAATTTGAGCCTCTGAATTCTGTCACCTAGGCCTTTGCTTAGGATGTCATTTGATTGGACCTACAAATGAGTCGCTCTAATTTTTGCTGTAACATCAGTTTGTCCTCATAAAAATCTAGATTATCTACATATGGTTGGCCTCTCTTGGGCTTACTTCAGCAATGTTCATTATGCAGTCGTTGGGGAAAATGACAGGTTATCTCTGAATCCATTTGCAAATAAAAGGGACATTACTACATGTTACTCCAACATATGAATTCAGTCATGAGATGAAAAAAACGACATGTTGGTTGCAATAACAATGAAAAGACCAACATAATCATTCAATGAAAGAGTGTGAATAAAGACTAAAAGACATTGTTTGATGGACATTGTCATGAGCATCGTCTGGTAGAGACGTTTATGTATTCTCACTAATTTGTATGACAATCTATATTGCCTTAATCAAAATTATAATGAAAAAACTCTCTTTTTAAAGTGAAACTTATAATAATGGTTTATATTTCTGCTGTGTTATTTTGATGGGTTGGTTACCAAATAATTTTCATTATGAATCATCATTATGCATTGCGATAAGCCATCTTCCACTTGCTTCAACTCAATATGTTGAAAAACACATGGGTTTATGATCGCACATGACTTCATCTCTAATGCACCATCTGAAATGATCTCACATATTATTTATCTTGTTTTTTTTTATATTCAAGATTTCCAAGAAACCTTGTGAAGATTTCACGTAAGCATCTCTTCAAAACCTAATTTATATGACCAGTCGTTCATGTAAAATGCAATATTGTCTTCAAAGTATATATTCAATCTATAAACCCTCAAGAAAATGGACCAATGCAAGGAACTTTCCCTATTTGATTACACTAACATGCAACAAATAGTCTTCATTTGCAACATTTTAAAAATGACAGTGCATGCTTAAGTATGCAATGGACATATTTTAAGGTAAACGGATTTTGCAATCCCAACTTTCAATGCAACATTCCATGACAAATTGCAGCCAACAGGAATTATACACAATGATTTTCGCAAGAAACAATATGATTTGTGTGCAAGCGTAACTAGAAAATAATATAACTCTCAAAGTACTAATACTTGGCAAATCTACTTGAAATTTTAAATGAAAGCATTGCTAGAACAATAACTGATAATATAGTAACTATTTATTGGAATTTACTGAATAGCAGAATGCGTTTATGCAGACCAAGCAATGCCCTAATATAGACTGAAAACATGCATTAATATGCTTTTGCCAGAGAAGTTTCCACTGAGCTAAAACTTCAGGATCTTGGGCCACAAAAATATGAAAGAGTGAATATGTCCAAAAATAGTTTTTCGCACAGCAAAACTGGATCAACAATTTTGCCTCTAAAACACTGAATCTGACAGAGTCCCATTTAGGGCATCAATCAGACTCCAAAATAGACAAGACTAGGGCTTGGATCTCTCACCATGTCGAAGAGTGCTCTATCTAGCTAGGGATATTCCCG
Source organism: Taxus chinensis (assembly GCA_019776745.2). Classification (NCBI taxonomy): domain Eukaryota; kingdom Viridiplantae; phylum Streptophyta; class Pinopsida; order Cupressales; family Taxaceae; genus Taxus; species Taxus chinensis. Next base: position 106,347 of record JAHRHJ020001776.1, read on the forward strand.
ATCTGTATCATCACCGAAGCTAGGGTTAGGTGCGTATTCTTGACATCCACATAGGATGGAATATACAACATCAAGAGTTGCTTCAATGTCAAAATATGTGGGTCAATAACAATGAAATAAAAGTGAGAATAAAGAGAAAGCGCTTCCTTTTAAAAGGTGGTCATTGCAAAACAAAAAGCCCAAAAGAACATGATAATCACCCCCTTGGGTCTTGTATTTAATTAATCATGATAACTTAAGTCAATTGATTCCCCACATGCCAAGAAGTGAAGCATAAGTGCACCCCAAGCTTGGTTATTGAACTTTATCATCACACTAAATTTTAACTAGTAAATATCTCGAATCCATTAAATGAGTCATCGACTAACTATATCTTGCACAAGTTCAATAGGGGGAGCATCTAAGCAACTATTATTTTACTTAAGCTCAACTTAAGGATTGATGAGTCCTCACCATACAAAACTTAGACCATCCAAAAGAAATAGATGCTAAGTGTGTTTATCATACCCAATACACCATTTAACAGTCACTAGCTCCTATAAACCTTAAACCAAATCTAAGACGGATTAAAAGCCTAGCTAGGCCACCGTACTCGAAGTAATTTCCATATACAGGAGGTTTTCGTCCCCAAATGTCCTTCAATTGGCGCCAAAGTACAAAAAGCAAGGCTGACCTGTATAAGAAAGGAAAACGCTAAAGAAAATATAAAATATTAGTAGAAAAACATATCATAAAGGTGCGTCACGGTTCTCCTCCATCTTTGCTTCTTTGCCACGGAGGAATGACAAGAAGATCAAATATCTGAGCTCTTAGCTGGGAAAAAGGGACATTACAGTCCTCCCTTCCCAAAATTGCTTGTCCCCAAGCAATTGCAAACCCATTACATTCCCTTGCCCCAACTTCTTCTTCCTCTTTCTTCTGAAGATCTTCATCTCCCAATGGTGAAGGTGGCATCCTTGACAAAGGCATCCGCAACCACATTTTGCTTCCCTTTCACATACTCAATGTCAAAATCAAATGCTTGGAGTCTACTCACCCATTTTTGTTGTTGGTCATTCAATTCCTTTTGATGAAGAAAGAATCTCAAGCTATTGTGGTCGGTTTTGACTACAAACCTTCCACAAATCAAATATTGCCTAAACTTAGTTAAGGCATGCATGATGGCAAGCATTTCTTTATCATAAATGGAAAGCTTCTTCTCATGATCTTTCAATTTCCGACTTTCAAAAGCAATGGGGTGCTGATTTTGCATCAAAACTGCACCTATACCCTCACCGGAAGCATCACATGCAAGCTCAAATGGTTTAGAAAAATCCGGAACAGCGAGAACCGGGCAAGAACACATCACCTTTTTCAGCTCTTCAAAGGCTACATGGGCTGATTTGGACCAGCTGAAAGCATCCTTCTTTGTTAGAGAAGTCAAAGGGGCTGCAATTTGTGAGAATCCCTTCACAAACTTCCTGTAGTATGAGCACAAACCCAAGAATCCTTTCAAGTGAGTAATGCTGGTTGGTGTTGGCCAATTCATGATTGCTTGGATCTTACTTTGATCTACATGAACCCCATGAGCATTGATAACATGCCCCAAGTACAAAATCTCATTCATACCAAACTCACATTTAGACTTTTTTTGCATATAAAGACCGCTGCTCCAAAATTTCCAGCACTATATCCAAGTGTTGGAGGTGCTCTTCCCATGACTTACTAAAAATCAAAATATCATCAAAGAACATCAAAACAAATTTTCTTAATTGCTTACCAAAGATGTGATTCATGCATGATTGGAAGGTGGCCGGGGCATTGGTCAATCCAAATGGCATGACAAGGAATTCGAAATGCCCAAAGTGACATCTAAAAGTGGTCTTGTGCACATCTTCTTCTCTAACTCTTATTTGATAATATCTGAACCTCAAATCTATTTTGGAAAAATAGATTGATACATACAATTCATCTATGAGCTCATCAATCCTTGGGATGGGGTACTTGTTCTTAATTGTCTTCTTGTTGAGCACACGGTAATTCACACACATTCTTAGAGTACCATCTTTCTTCTTGACCAGCACTACGGAAGAAGCATAAGGGCTGGAACTAGGCCTTATCAACCCCATATCCAACAATGCTTTGATTGTTTTCTCAATTTCTTCCTTGTAAATGCGTGGGTGACGGTAGGGGGTTGTTATGACCGGTTTGGTACCCGGTTCCAACTCAATGACATGTTGGAATCCCCTATCCGGTGGCAGCCCATGCGGTAACTCATTGAAAACTTTAGCATGCCTATCAAGTATGGGCTGAATATCATCATGAAAAGTAGATTGAATGGAAATAGAAGAGTTAGCTCTTACCAAACAATGGGCTGCCCAAGCAACCTGCCCCTTTTTGAAGGTTCTTTCCATGCTTTTCGCTGTCACAACTTGTGGAATTCCACCTTTCATGCCATGCAACACTACCTCTTTGTTTTCCACCTTAAATTTCAGCTCCATGCTTTGATAATTTTGGGAAAATTCTCCTAAAGAATGAAGCCATTGTACACCCAAAACCAAATCAGATTCACCAATGCTAATAACATAGAAATCATCCCTTACCATGTGCCCTCCCAAGGTGAGTATGAGCTGAGATATCTTCCTTGTGCAAAGAAGTATGAAGCCATCCGCAACCGTTACATTGAAACCTTTGAAATTTTCAGCCTTCAACTTTAATTTCTTCACCAAACTTTCATCAATAAAATTATGTGTGGCTCCACTATCAATCAAGACCGTTATCTTTTGACCATGAAGATCGCCCTTCACATGGAATGAGTGATATCTAGGTGGTCCGAATAATGTAGCAAAAGTGCCCTCAAACTTCTTTATGTCCTCATCTTCCAAAACATCATTATGCCTAGCTATATCAACAATGTCATCATCATCTTCACAATCTGAAATTACTTCAATATAATGAACCTTACCTTTTCCCAAACAACGTTGTCCTGGAGTCCATGGATCCTTGCATGAAAAACACAAATTCTTCCTTCTTAATTCATTCTTTGCCTCCTTATCATGGCTGGTTATCTGCAGATCCTAGCACTGAAGAAATAAAACATTATGTGAGAGAGAAATTCCTTTTGGAATAAGTGGTCTCTTTGGCTGATCCAAAAAGATGCTTCTAGGCTGCTGTCGGGGGTTGTTCCCCTCTCCCATTGATCTTAGGCAAAAACACTGTTGGAATGCGCTGATTTTGTGGCAGCACCTTCAAGAAAGGTCCTTCTTTATTGCCTCTTATAGAGACAAAGGAGTTCACATCATCGAACTAACCCCTTTAGGGAGCTCAAAATGCCCAAACCCTGGTCAAAAAGCACAATGAGTCTTTTTCAGTTTTGCGTCGGGCTTCATGACAGAAAGCATTCTGAAAATCAGCCATGTGTAGCTCCTCCACGGACATTGTTGTTTCAATTGTGCAAGCTACGTGAAATGTACCTTTTAACTCTATCAAATCTATCAATGTGCCTTTTGTTTGAATCTCATCATAGGAATGTATCTCAAAGTATGCTCATTTTCATTTCCTACAAAATTTCATGGCCCTATGATTGCTGATTTCCAAGATTAGCAAAGAAATTTTTAAATTGCATGGCAGTGCCTAAGAATATTGTGAGTTATTGGGACAACAGATTTATGAGTCTTTGCCTTGGCAATAATTATTCTGGCTAGTTAGGCACTTTCACTCCAAGTACTTCCTGCTTATCACCCACAAACGGATGGACAAACTTAAAATAGTGAATAAGTGGGCATTGAGAGATACTTTGTTAAGATTTTATGTTTCAGGGCAGCAGGTTGCATGGGTTAATTCCCTGTGGTTACATCTAGCCGAGTTTTGCTATAATACTACACATCATATGTCCATTGGTATGTCTCCTTTTAAGGCTCAACTTGTATGGTTATGATGCTAACTCTTTCATGGATATAATGATGACAGATAGTAGAGTGCTTCTAGTACACAACCTTACCTTGGTGCAACAGCTATACAAGTGTGGATATCATGAAAGCTCTTAAAGAAAATTTGCACCAATCCCAAAGTAGACAAAAGTTGTATGCGAATCAGCATAGGAGTGAGAGGACTTTTGAAGTCTGATGATTGGGGTGTTTCTTAGATTGCAGCCCTATAGGCAATCTACACTCAAACAAAGTGGCAAAGATAAGTTGAAGCCATGTCTCTATGGGGCCCTACAAGGGATGCTTCTAAGCAGATTTGGCTAAGATGGCCTACGAACTAGACCTTCCAGAAAATGGTAAGATTCACAATGTTTTTCATGTTTCTTGTATTAAGAAAGCACTTTGGCAGCATGATTACAGCCTTCTTTAGAGTTGCCTCCTTTAGATGAAGAGACAAAATTGATTTCAAATTCTAGAATACACCCCCTTGATACACGCTGAAAGAAACCCTTTACAAAAGACGTGTTATTAAGGAATATTTGGTGAAATGGAAAGATTTACCAATGGAGGAATGCTACATGGGAAAATGTTTCGGTTTTACAAGCATCCAAATCTAAAATTGTTTGTGGGCAAGCAATTTTGGGAAGGGAGGACTGTAATGTCCCCTTTTCTAATCCAATCTATTAATTGAGACAAGTTGAGTAGCCTTTACATCCACTCCCCTTAGGCATGTAAAGGATAATTAATTGACCTTGTGCTAATGAATTAAAAATTAAAATATTATTTATTTCGTGTAAGTCAAGATGTAAATGGGGGAAAATTGATTTATTATAGGCCAATTACATATCATTTGAAATAAATCGATTTTTTTGGAGAAAACAAAATAAATAAAAGACAAGTTGATTTCCTTTAGAGTTAATTAATTATTATTTATGGGAAAATCGACTTTATTTGGCAAAGATCGATTTCCTTTTGAGCATCAATTATTACATTTAATTCTCCCATGTATTTTTATTTTCAAATATTACCTTGGGGAATTAACATTTGCATTGGAGTTGATTTTCAGGCCATTTTAAAATTAAAAGCTTTTCTCTCTAGAAGCATGGCATGCCAAAAAGGCTCGAGAAAGCTTTGGAGATCTTGCACAAGGAAAAATCTACAAAAAAAACTCGACAAGAGAAATAGCATCACAAATCACCCGTGATAAGGCCTATATATTCCTCATAAGCTCTCTGCAGTATTTCTTCTTCCCATCGCTCTTGTGTTTTCTTCCGGGATGGCCTCCTCTCTAGGAAGGAAAGTGGGCCTAAAACTTGATCCTCGGGTTGATCCATTGGGTCACTTGGCATTATTGGCTCCACTCGAACTCCCTTCACCATTTTGAACCCTTGGTTCAATGATTCTTTGGAGAGAGAGCTAGGAAGGCCTTAGTATTGGCGAGACTCTTCTTGACGGCGGTAATTAGCTTCCTTAGAATCATGATCAACAATATGTTCTTCTTCTCTTGGCTGGTCCTCTTTGTTTGTCTTCTTCCTCCTTTGATAGTAGATGTAACCCTTGTTGCCTCCTTCCATAAACCCTAGGCCCTTTGAAGATTTGAGCTCTGATACCACCGTAATGACCCTTTCAAGGGTTTTAACCCCACATAATGGGAATTAGCCAAACACACAAATATGCAGATCTGATTTTTAATCGATGCATACTGTCAATACAAAATCAACGAACTATATCTTCCACAAATTATGCCAAAAACACCATGAAACACCTTAAATCCACTTGCCACAATTTTATATGTATTTCATGGAATAACTAGAGCCCAAAACCACGAAAATAGTGAAGAAACCCTCAACTGGAAATTAATTATAATCAGATTATTGCAGCCACAAGAAAATTATAGATCTAGGGCATAGAATCCCCCAAAAATCACCAAACTTCAGATTCCGGCCTTAGAAATAGTGATAAACAAGATTATCAATCAATATTGCACCAAAAGTCCACCAAATCTCCAAAACCCTACCCAAGGTAGGTCGCTGCACTAGTATTAAATCAATAACAATCGGAAAATGACAATTCTCTCTCCAAATCAGCCTTAAACATCAGATCCTAAGCCAAGGAGAAGGAGTTTCCGTCCTTCCCTCAACCTTAAGAAGGGTTTTCGTCCTTCTAGGCAAGTCGCATAAAGAGGTTTTCGTCCCCAAATGCAAGAACAAGCAACTTCAAGCTTGCAATGCTCCAATAAGATAGAAATGCGCCTCGGTCTAGAGCTAAAGTGAGGCTCTTAGATCTTCCTTTTATATCCTTCAATTGGTGCTAAAGTATAAAAAGCAAGGCTGACCTGTATAAGAAAGGAAAACACTAAAGAAAATATAAAATATTAGTAGAAAAACATATCATAAAGGTGCTCAAGGTTCTCCTCCTTCATCTTTTTTCTTTGCCACGGAGAAGGAATGGCAAGAAGACCAAATATCAGCTCTTAGGTGGGAAAAAGGGACATTACACCGACAATCTTGATATTTGTTACTTAGCAATGACTTTGTGTTAGGGCTCTTGTATGGGAGCCTTAACCAGATCTTATTACTTTCAAAAGTAGTCAAACACTTTTCATAGCTTAAGAAGACTAGTTACAATTACATCCCCATGGGTCACTATATAGTGCATGATAAGTGATAAATTTACATTCAAGTGCCAATTTTCATAATACGCATTGCAAAAGAATGGTACTCAAAAGAGTTTGTAGAGGTAGAAGTTTCAAAAAGTAAAATGATGGGATTGGAAATGAATCTGAGGAAATGAAAGGTAAGCATATTCCTTATGTGGAACCATTAAAGGCTTAACCTTGGTTAATAAAGTTCATTATAAAGTTTTTTAGCTTTACTATTGTTAGGGCTTGCGTGCCTTGTTCCAGACAAAGATTTTTGAGGAGACGCTGCAAATATTTGTGGATAAGATCTTATGAGAGATATTTTTGTGGAATGTATCTGGATTGTTGATAGAGGATGTGTCTTGTTGGAGTTATATTTGTGTTTGTGTGGTTGTAATCTGTGCATGTGGCACACCTTCCATCGCCTTTCTTCTGTTTAAATATTGTAAACCTCTCTATACATTTATTTTTCTTGTCATTTCCCTTGGAATTGTTTTGCTCTCTCAGGGGGTTCTTGCTGTTGCACATGGTTGTTTGTAGTGGTACTTTAATCACATGGGTTGGGGCCTTACTGCTTTGGGCTTACCTCTCTGTTATTTTTAGTGTTTTTATTCTTTTTTGTTTAGTTAGTCTTTGATCCTAAGGGTCCTTTTTACCCTTGCATTTTCTATTGCAATTGTATGTATTCTTGAGTTACATTGACCTACTTTTGGTCATTCATGGGCTTTAATATAATATAATTTCATTTAATTGTGAATTCATAGCCCTAGAGTTTGCTTTCTAGTTTAATGTTAGTTAATCTCTGAACTATATGCTATTATTTATATTTTTAAGCATTTACTCAGGATTCAGTGGCTATTTCTTTGTTCATAGTTTGAAGTTATATGTGAATGGTTTGGCCTTTTGGTAGTGCTGAATTTCTGGCCTCTGACATGTATGGAGGAGTTATGGCTAATATTAGTTTGTGTTGGGCGATTGCTGTGTGTTTCATTCATACCTTTGGAAGGATAGAAGGTGCACACTTTTTGCTGCATCGCATTTTTAATCCTGGATTTTTTCCTCACCCTTTTCATCCAAAGATTTCTGTAGAGGGTACTAGGATGGGGAAGCCAATCTTCCTTCTGAGGCTGTCCTAGATTAATATGTTTAGTATTTCCACAATTATAGAGGTCAATTGTGAAAATAGTATATGGTGAGCCACAATAGTTTGACACCATATGAGATGTACATAAAAGCGAGGACACATGAAAAGAAAAAAATGAAGCGTATAAAAAAGCACAATCTACATGTACCCTCACGATCTGCATATAAATATAGGGACCCAACACAATCCTAGGGCATTAGAAATACTGTTCCCATGCTTAGAGATTAAACATTATTTTTTTAGGGATTCCCATATTGTGAAACTCATTATCTCTCACATTAATAAGTTTTCTGAACTTCTTGAATATATCCCTGCATAAAGCTTTAGTAATCCTTCCTTCGTGGGGAAATATTGTAAATAGCTCTAAACAAAAATGCTGATTATGTGACCATCCACTCTTATGCTGTAAAATGACATGGCACTCCTACATCTTAATATGCCCCCACACCATATGAGAAAATCATTCAAATAAATAATAGTGGCATAGTTTGAATGCCGTAAAATTTTCCTGGACACAAGATTTGAGAGTCACAATTTAAATATTCAAATGCATTTGATCTTTGCTCTTTATTTTTGGGTTCACATTGTTCTGGTTTGTTTTTCCTCCAATCTAAGCATGCACAATTTTTACATGCAGTTTTTTTTTGGGTTGGGCAATCTATGTTAAATATTCATTAGTTAGATTTTTACTTGTTCAATATGGATTTATAACAATTGCCTAGTTTAATGTTTAATGCAAGAACCAAACAACGAGTTTTTTGTGACATCGTTATATTTTTACATGTCCCTTGGACTTGTCCGTTTGAACTGAGTAGTGTGTGTTTTCTGCAGGGTTTACTTTCAACCGAGAAAGGTCAGAAGGCTCTTCAATCTCTTGGATCTGTTGAGAGATCCTATATTGCGGTAAGTCATCAAATGCTGGTCTTCTGGAATCAATATATGATGCAAGCTTTGAGATCTAAATATTAGATAGCATGCTGACAACTTGAAACAAATAACTTTGATCCCAAGTTCATTCTTCATTTTTTATGGTAATTCTCATGCACATTTGAGAGGATGATATTGCCACTCAAAAGTGCTGAGGGTAATATGATTAATAATTTCTTTGTATGGGTTATAGGTACAATCAAGAGGTGTTGATCTGAAGCTTGTAGAAAGTCTATTAATAGAAACACAATCAAAATCAATTGGTAAGCATGATTTGATGTAGTTTATAGTGCTTCCTTTTCTTTTCTTTTCAACATAACAAATGAGTAGGCATTTTTTTCTTTTTTGAGCATTGTTGTGATGAGAATTCAAATCTCAATATATCTTTATGCAACATTGCTATTTTTTTCCTTTTGCTTTGCACATTTTGGTTTGTTTAAACATATTACATTCATTCCAATGAGTTTCTATTGTATGACTTTTATTTTTTATTATGTGAAATTGAAACAATGGCAGCTGCAACAACAAAAACTAGTTGACTTAGTTGAGAAAAATATAGTTTGTTGTCCAATTTTTGTTTTTGATTGATTGTATTTGTACTAATTTGGAGGACTAACGTGGTTATAATGTGAGGTTGGTGTTTTTTCCTTCGATTAATCATGTTGAAAATATAGCTTCCCAATTGATGTACCTACCCTAGCTAGAGGGAGTATAGCCGGACCGATGTACCTATATAAAGGGTAGGCATGGATTAGGATTCGTAGGAAAGGAACTTTCCACAAGTTATGGCAGTTGTTTTTCAATTTTTTACGTTTTACCTTTTCCAGTAATAAGAAATATAACATGTTAATAACTTCCTAAAGTTAAAATAACAATTGTATATGTTTAAAATTGTGTAGTGTTTAAAATTGTGTAGACAATCTGTTGAAATGTCCCTATTTAATTTGTTTACCTGGAGCTGCAAAAATCCCATCCTTCTTCAATTAAGGATAATAATCCTCTCAGCTTCCTATCTAGCTTCCAATTGTCGGATTCTATTGGAAATTAATTATTTGGTGTATCCGAACATGCTGAGTCTTCTTTAATTTGCACCAAATGGATGTGGGCAAAAGTTCTTTTACTCTTCAAGGTTGTTCTAGCATTCTTCTCTTGAGAGTTGTAAACTTTTACAGTTTTACCTTGATCCATCCTGCAAATATTCGTATTGTGTACCATTCATCTTTCAACCTCTTGAGAGAGCAGCAGCAGATTGACACAGGAAAAATTGTTCATTCCTCTCCATTATTCGTCCAGGACTGCTTACATATTTATAGGAGTCACATCTCCTAAATTAAAGGGTAGCTATAACAGTTCATCCCCAATTACATATTCTTTTTGTAACCACTAATAAACTTATAAGCTATAGGTTATATATTGACATATTGTTGTTACAACAATATATAACAACATAACCTAGAAACTATTTATCATACGTAAATAATAAACAACCATGTGAATATGAAATTCCCAACACCTCTTATACATCTATTGTTGGAAAACCTCATCAACCAAATCTATATAAACACAATTGCGACAATAAAGAGAGAACACAAGATTTCTGATGTACCCTCTATTGTATCATGAAGTTTCTAGAGAAAATTAAGCTTTTAACATAAGAAAGGGAAAGGAAGCTTCCAAGAAAATAAAGATGTACATAGAGATGTTTACAACATTTAAAAATATACAATAAGCCCATGTGACCATGTTTTATCGTTTCCTCCCTACTTATAAGAAACTACTCCCAATTTCAATGGATGATCGAAGTCACTTGGCAGATTCGAAGATAAGTGAACTGAAAATCAAATTTGGTGGATTATGGAGTGTTTACAGATTACAAATAGATATGGAGTCCCCAAAGAATATCATCCCAATGTTGAATGAGAAGTTGATAGTTGTCCTCCCTAGTTAGGAATTGAACCTATGGTGGGCATTGAATTAGGAGAAGTTGCCAAATTGAAGCTATGTAAAGAAAATCATGTAGTAGTGAGGAGGCTTGCTTAGGATCAACACCCACTGTTTATTGAAGAAGAGCATGAGTAGTATGAAATTCATCATACATTTGCGTAGTTCCTAATTGAAGAGTGAAAGACAACACTATTTCCAATTTCCATGCATGATGAAAGCCACTTTGTATTGTCGCTTTTTTCGACTTGAGAGCCTAACAATGGACTTCTTTCCATTCCCTTTCCGTGGCAAGGAAGCATGAATGAGCTAGGTAAGGAATTGCATTCCGTTTCCTTTTTCTTTTATTAATTTTTAATGTTTTCTTTAAGGCAGGTTGGCTGGGTTGGAGGAGTTTTAAAGGCAAATTAAAAGATAAAAAAGAAGCTCTTGGAGGTTGGTCCATTCTATTTGGCCTTTGGTACCATGAAGGGGCTATAAAGGGAGACTTATGACTTCATTTTCATCATCTATCTTTGGCACATTTACACTACATTTTATCTTTGGGCTGATTGCTCATTGTCATTCCACTATTGGGTGACAATCCATTAGTGAGGAATTTCCAAGGAAGACAATTTTTTTTTTTTTTTTGTGGCTATTGGAGGACGGAACAAAAAAAAAAACCCTCCATTTTTGGGGAAGTAAAGACATCTTTTGAAGACCTCAAAACCCTCTTTTTGCTGTGTTGTCTGCATCAGAACCAGCGGGTTAACCTCTTTAATGACAGCCACCAAAGCATTTTTGGATACGAGGGGGAAGGGTTTTTCACCTACCATCAATGAGAGATTGTTTTTTCCGCTGTTTTAGAAGGGTTTCTGGCCACCATAATGCAAATTTTGAGTAAAGAAAGTGCAATAGTACAGCTACAGCCATACTTGGGACAATGTGAATGGAACTTTAGAAGTTCATCATGTGAAGAATTACATAGATTGCTTACGTCCTATTGAAGATAATTATATTAATGTCCAACGAATGACCACAAAAGTAGGTCAATGGGACTGTACAGTACAATGCAAAAGGTGCCAGAAGGGAGACCCGAAGGGGTCATCCAAACAATAAAAGGAGAAAGAAGAAGAAAGAGAGGAAAGGAGGAGGAGAAGCAAGAGCCGTCGTGGCCGGGAGAGTGCAAATGGATGGAGCTGAAGAGGAGGACGAGAGAATCCCACCACTGACACTGTCACCTAGCATCCGAGGCCGACTGAAAGTAGCTGGCAATATGCCTGTGTCCTGTAACTGAAACCGTGGGAAGACTGGGATGCCGGTGTCCGAAAGAAGGGCGAGCAAAACGGGCCCTCTGCGTTCTCCTGGACGGACGCGACCTCTGAGAGGGGACCCCCAACCGAGTGCGATCATGAATACCTCTGGACTGGGAGGTAGCCCCCCGGGTCCTGACAGATCTGGTCTGGGAGTCTGGGCTGGTATCGAAGTGCCTCTTGATGCCCCTCACCGAGGGAAGCACCGTAAAGAAAGAAGTAATTTGTAGAGTAGCAACTCGTCTGGGAGGAGACTGAAGGGTCTCATTCCGGAGCCTGAGAGCCTCCTGCAGGTAGAGAGCAAGACACCGCTGATCACGGTACTTGAAGAAATCTGCAAAAGTCGGATGCTCCCGAAATAAGCAGTGGAATCTCCCTCTGATCTCGTAGTAGATAGGACACCTGAAGATGAAGTGATCCTCCGTTTCGATCTCCTGGAGAGAACAGAGCTGGCAAATCCTCTCAGAGCGGTCCAGCTGGTGATCCTCCACGCGGAGCCTGTGAGAGCCCACTCTGAACTGGCCTAGGGAAATGCGGAGTGCCTGTAACCAGTGTCGGGCGATATACGCGGGCCGGCTGATAAGCCCGTCTGTGATCTCAAGAAAATGTGCAGCATAGAAAGCCATCTTAGGGCGAAGACCATCCGGAGGGCTGATCCAAGTGTGCTGGATGAACTGCCTGTAAATGTCTTCTCTGATAATCCTGTGCAGATCCTGCTTACCTGGTAAGAGGTGGGCAGGTGCGTCAAGGGAGTATCTGTAAGGTGGGAGACGGTCCATCTGAATCCCGAGAGATCCGAGAAGATGCGAGACTCCGGCATACCAGCAGCGGGAACGACCGCTATGATCAGAAAGAGCAATAGCCTCCGAGGAACGGTAGGCGAGGTAGAGATACCTATCCCTGCCAGCGGAAGAGCCTGAGAGACCCCGGATGCGATGCAAAAGCGAAACCAGGCTAAATATAGTCTCCAATCTAAAGGGATGAGCTCCGAACTCGGCCAAGATGATATTATGCGGAACTGTCTCTCTGCACCTGATGATGCGTCTGAGCATGAGGATCTGGACCCGCTCAACTGTAGCCCAATCGGAGTCAAGCAAGGATGGTCCCCAAACCTCGGAACCATAGAGAACCGTGGGTCGCACGAGAGAATCCGAGAGAGACATCTTCGACAAGATGTCCTGGAAATGGTGGCGGAAGCACTGTCTCTCCAAGATTGCCAAAGAGCCATAACCCTTGTTGACACGGGGCTGAAAGGCAGGCCGAAGACTGAAGCGGGGACCAGTAAACAAAACTCCCAGATAAGTATAGGAGTTGGTGATCTCAATCTCCTCCCCACGGTAGAAGAAATGGAAGTCCGAAGTCTTCAACCCATTGAAGATCATGACTTTGGTTTTACCAAGGTTAACCGTCAGCTGTCTATGGTCGCTATAGAGGGCTAAGGCGTCCAGCTGTCTCTGCAGCCCCTCCGCGGAAGAGGCAAGGAGGACAACGTCATCCGCAAAAAGGAGGATGTAGATCAACACCTGGTGAAGAAGACAACCATCACCTTCCTGGATATGGTCCCTGAGAAAGTCCTCCAACTCGTCAATGTAGATACCAAACAAAGTAGGTGAGAGGGGGCAGCCCTGCTTAACCCCTATAGTACTCCTGATGAAATCAGAAAAACCGGCAGCAGTGTGAAGACGGCCCAGAACATCCTCGTACAGGCGCATAATGGCAGTAAGAAGGGTTTCGGAAATACCGATATCACTGAGTCTACGGAAGAGAGCTTCCCGTGGCACAGAGTCAAAGGCTTTCCGAAAATCAACGAAGCAACAAAAGACCTTAGAGGATCGGTGACGAGCCTCCTCAATGATGGCTCGAAGAGTGAGGATGTGGTCAATAGTCTGGTAGGTAGGCCGGAACCCCGCCTGCCCCTTGGCTCTGCAATGGTGCTGCTCCAGGAACTCGGAAAGCCGCATGTGGAGGACCGTGGCATAGAGCTTGGAGAACGTGTGGCCAACCATGATCGTCCTGTAGTTATTCGGGTCGGAAGTGGGACCCGACTTGTGGATAGGGTGAATGATATGATGGGACCAAGACTTCGGAAAACCTGTACAAACAACCTGATTAAAGAGATCAACCAGGTAGTTGTTAAGAGTGTCCAAGCCGTGCTTGAAAAATTCCGCCTGGAAGCCCTCCTCATCAGCTGCCCTGCTACTGTTCATGGCTAAAATGGCTTTCTTCACATTCGTGTAAGTAAAGATCTGGCAGGTAGGGGGAGGGGAAAACACCTGTATCTGGGGCTGGCCAGGAATATCATAAAGGGTGGAAGTATGGGTGAACATGGAATTGGGAGGTAAGTCCTGGGGTAAAGAGGAATGGCGGGGAAGAATGGTACGCCAGAAACGTTTAGGGGAATACATAAGAGAAGCACGGAGCTCAAATTGGCGGCGAGAGATGAAGGTGCGTTTCTTGTGGCGGAGGAGACGGCGGTAGTCGGATTTGAGGGACGGGAAGGAGGGGAGAGCGTGTGTAAAAGCAAAGCGAAGTTGCCGGTGAAGGGCTTTGCAGTCATCATCGTACCACTGGTTCATGGGGCAGGTCCTCATAGATGGAAGGGTGGGAGTGAAGTGGGGGAAGGAACACTGAGCAACACCGCGAATGGCGGAGGAAAGGGTATCAAACATCACACCAGAGGAGAGTAAGGCAAATTGGGGTGTAGGGGGAAGAAGCTGACGAAGGTGAAAAGAGAAGTCTCTAGGGTCACCTTCATCAAACTTCCAGATGGTATGGCGAGGGCAGTGGGAGGGGGTCGGGGAATGGGGGGAATTACCTGTAAGGAGAAGGAAAGGGTCACATGGTCAGCAAGGGGAATGGGGGATACACACAAATGGCGAATGTAGGGAATCAGATTGGAGGTAGTCATGATGTAATCCACCACGCTGGCCCCACCACCATGAGGTCTGCAAGTGAAGAAGCGGGACCTAGGGAAGTGCTGAATGCCATTAAGAATCAACAAATCATGAGATTCACCCAACTGTAGGAGATGTCGGCCGTATGACGTCAAGGGTCCTGCTACATCCTCAGAATCCCGTTGAAAACCAACCAGATCAGGGTCCATTTTTGATGTACAAAGTATGTCATCAAATCTGTCATGTAGTGGAACTTGGAGATTCTTGGAACGTGCATTAAAGTCCCCTAAGATGATGACCTCCCCACTCACCGAGTACTGGGAAATGCCTGTATATAGGTCGAAGAAGGGGTCTCGTCTGGGCCATTGTGAATGGCAAAAGAAGAGGAAGCGGGGGGAAAATAACAGACTGCAATGAAGATATCTCTGAGGTGAGATGAAGTCCGTCTGAGCTTGACCCAAAGAAAACGGGCAAACTCGTCCTCTGCAACCACAAAAATCCTACTCCGAAGAGACTCCCTGACCAGGCAAGCAACTCCTCCAGAACCTCTAACCCCTCCAGAGCTCCGAGTTTCCTGTCTGCAGATTGAGAGCCAGTAGTAACCGCTGATGTCTGGGAGAGGGCGAACAGGGCTCGCATGAGTCTCTGTTACAAAGAGAAGGTCTGAAAGACCTAGAGCATCGTAAAGAGTACCTAGAGAAGACCTATAGGACCCATTCCCGTTCCAACAAGTGATGGAGATGCCCCTGTTCCGACGCCGCTCCCAATGGGCCCATCATTTGGGACCGGACCCGGGGACCCACCCTGGAGGAAAAGTATCTCGAATGACAAGCCTGAGATTGCGAATTACTGCCCACTTCCCTGCTTTCCTAGCTGCCATCACTATTTCGCGGGATTTTTTGAGTTCCGCTACTTGTTCTCTGGTGAGATCTTCATCGAGAAAGACCTTATCGGGGAGAGAGAAAAACTTGCGTTTGGCTCTGAGTGCCCTGAGCCTGTCATCCGCAGATTTGAAGTGGAGAAAGAGGGTGGAATCCAGCCCGAACCAAGCTCTATCGAGCCTCACATCAGGCAGCCCCAAACTTCCTGTGATAAAGTCTGTAGCGATGACCACGGGGTCTGAAGGAGGAGGTGTGGGCAGCCCTCTCACCTTGAGGTTGAGCTCCCTGGCTCGTCTGGTTCTCTCCTCCACTAATTTAGCTTGTACTACTTCTTCCACCGCTGCAAGGGGGTATTTTTGTCCTTCCCCTTCACTACCTAGACCCAGGCGTCCGCTTGTTTCTTGAGATTTTCCTGCTGAGTTGAAATTTCCTCTTGCTTGTGTTTTAAGTCTGAAATTTCCGCTTGTAGTTGATCGCCAATAGCTGTAGGTTTGGTGTGATTCATTTATTTAAGGCGCAGACACCTTTGTTGGTTTTACCAAATTATCATGCTCACAAAATTGGTAGAGAGAGAGAGAGAGAGAGAGAGGAACTTAAGCAAAGGATTAGAAGAATTACAACTTTTATCACTTGATGTAGTAGTGGTAATCTCAACAACATACATTCAATCAACAATTGCCAACCCCTTAGAATGGAGAAGCTATTCCAATTTATATAATTACAAATTATCTCTTCATCTACCTGCCACATTATCTTTCATCTATCCCAATCACTTGTGACCTTTCATATTCCTAGGAAGTGAGTGTTTTTCTTATTGATGAAAATGGACTCTTACAATGTTTAATTGAGGGTCACTTAAGTGAATAGGATGAAATAGCAAAAAAAACTTGACCAATCCGATGAAGATGAAGCTTTATATGATGGAGAACTTGCTGATTTGAAGCACGGTGATCACAATTTCCTCCTTTTGCAAGATGCATGAACCTTCTGGACTACCGAATGCATGTTTAGGAACATTGTTGTGAGACATTCCAATGCGAGTTTGAGAGGACTGTAAGCATTACTCATATTGAGCTTCTCTCATCATGCTTATGATGACCATTCTCTTGATGAATTTGAATTTCAATGGAGCTCTTGACTGGTTTCCGAGCTCATAATGTTCTTGGTTTCATTTGCTACACCTTGATGCTCTCTAGTATGCTCCTTTCGACTGACCTTGGGTGACAGCCATAAAGCAAAGAAACTTACTTTTGGCTCTCCAAAATTGCATTGTGCTTGTCTAGGGTTTGAGGAGCTATTGCTAAGCTTGTAGGAGTCTGAGGAGCTGTAAATGAAGAAGATTTGTGGTTTACTAAGTGAAGGTAAGTTTTTTTTTTAATTTCTAACCTTATTTCTTTTTTATTTTTTGTTTTGTTGTTTAATCTTTCACACATTACATTTTTTTGCTTATGTTCATCATTTTTTTGCTCTTTCTATTTAATTTTCTTAATTTTCATTGTTCAAGCACAATCCAATTGCATGCCATTGTTTTCTTTGCTTAATTTTTTTTTGAACCTTGTAGGTATTTCGATAATGGCAACAAGTTCTGCTTCTTCTGGACAATCTTTGGCCAGGGATTTTGACCCAAATTCACCGTTATGGAGGCATGTAACAATACTTCAACAAGTTGTAGGTGGTGCCACTGTTTTGATTGGAAATGCAATGATTGTGATGGAGTATTCAAAGGCTTTTACAGTAGGGTGAAAAGCCACTTGTGTGCCATAACAAGTAATGGTATAAGAGTATGCAAGGGGAGGAATAATGCTGGGGTGCCAAAAGCAAAAGTTTTGGCATATATGAAAGAGAAAGAAGATACAGAGGCAAATGTGGCTATGAGAGCGGGTCATCCATTGGCCAAAAGAGGAGGTTCATCTCGTTCAATGAGGCCTCCAGTTGCTCCATCACCTAGTGGATCCCTAATTGTGGCCATGACACCTCCATCTGTGGCTCCTATCTCCACGGATGAGGATGCTTCCCTTGCGTGAAAGAAAAGTAAGACAAGAGGGCCATTGGAAAAGGCCTTTTAGAATGACAAGGAAATTGCAGATGAACAAATTGCAAGGTGTGTATATGCTAATGGTCCTTCTTTTAATGTTGTGAGATCACCTTATTGGCATGAGATGGTGAAAGTCATTGATGAGGCACCAAAAGGGTATAAATCACCAGGAAATGAGAAGATCCTCACCACCCTTTTGGATAAACAAAAAAATATGTGGAAACCTCCTTGCAACCAATTAAGGACTCGTGGACCAAAACAGGTGTGTCCATTGTTTCTAATGGATGGAAAGATGCAAGAAACCACCCTTTAATCAATGTGATTGCATTATGCCCTAAGAGGGCAATGTTTTTGAAAGCAGTTGATTGTGAGGGGCTAGTGAAGGATGCCCAATTCATAGCCAACATTCTTTTTGAGTCCATTGAGGCAGTGGGGCCTAAAAATGTTGTCCAAGTCATAACAGACAACACCAAAAATTGCAAAGCTACGGGGATGCTACTTGAGGCACGGTATCGACATATTTTTTGGACACCATGTGCTGTGCATTCATTGAATTTAATGCTAAAGAAGATGACAATCAAGATAGAGTGGATCCAACAAGTGTACGTAGAAGCTGAGGAGATCCAAATGTTTGTCACCAACCACCACATGTCACAGGGCATTTTTAGATCATTATCGCAGTTGGAGCTACTGAAGGTAAGGAAAAGTTTTTTTTCTTTTTTTTAATTTAAAATTTAAATATAAGTTTTTTTAGTATTCTTTTAGCTTTCAATTTTATTTTTAATTTTTGTTTCTCATTTTAGCAATGGAGCAAGGTACCGACACGTGACAATGAAGAAAAATGACTAAATATGGGACCTACATACTCTTCACTAGTGAGAACTTGAAAACTTCGCTCCTGGAGCTTGGAATGGTTTTTTGAGATGAAATTTTATATGAATCCGACTCCAAGAGGCCTTCTAAGATCAACGACATAGGTTTCAAAACTTACTTCTGCCTGCAACTCCAAAAATGGCTCCTTTTTCTTTGGGACAACAGGGTGAACCTGCAAAGATTTAATTTTTTCAAAGAACCATCAAATCTTGGATAAAATCTTATTCTTCCACCATGTAGAGGAGTTTTCAAGCTTTCCATTGCCTACTTGTTTTCCTTATAAACTCATTACATAGCTCTTGGAATCATCCGGGCATGTTTAGGTTCAGAATTTGATTGTCCATTCCTTACACTTCAAGACCCCTTTTTGCACAGACCGTCCCTAAACCACCAAATCTTCCCTTAATCTCCCGAAATTAATTCCAACAAATTTCAATGCTCTCTAATACCACCTCTAGATGTTTATGAGCTAGAAATTAGTCTTTTTGCCGTTCTTTCTCCTTGGCAAAAGAAGCTAAAATGAAGGAGAAGACCCTTGGGCTTCTTTATAATATATTTTATCTAATATTTTTATATTTCTTTAGTGTTCTCTTGCTTTTCATAGGTCAGTAGGGTTTTAATTAATTAATGGAAGCTAATGAAGGAAAAGAACATCCTTAAGAGTTCTGCCTTTTCTATTTGTGCATTGGTGCCAAAAGGAGGATATAAAAGGGAATTAGAGGCACCATTTGGAGGGAGTCTTGGCGCATTTTATTATACTTGGGCAAAGAGAGCTAGTTGCTCCTTGGTCATCCACTTGAGGACGAAAACCCTCTTGTGAGGCCTCATTAAAGGATGAAAACCCTTCATGTGGCTTAGGTGAAGGACGAAAACCCTTCATTATCATTTGGTCTTGAAGAGAAGAGCTGATTTGAAGATCTATTTGTCATTTCCAGCTGTTATTGTAATTATTTAGGGTGGAGCGACCTACCTTGGGTAGGCTTTGGGGTCATTGAAGAAGAATTTGAGAAAACTGTTTTGTAATCTGATTTGCACTATTTTTAAAGGCCGGAATCTGAATTTATATGAATTTAAAGGGTTTCTAGACCCATGAAATATCCCTGATTGGGACTATTTGACCCTTAGTGGCTTATGGGCAAAACCAAGATTCAAATTATAAATTAATACAGATTTTTCAGAATTTATTTCAGCAGACCTGATTTTCTAGAGGGAAAAAGTGACTAGGGTTTCATTAGAAAATCCCACCAACAAGCAATATTAATAACCTCTTTCTTTTTAGGATGAAATGCAGATTTTTAATGATGCAAAACATACTTTTAAGAAGATGTATGAGGCCCTACCACACCCAGATTTAACAGCTGCAAATATTCTTCAGATATAACGACTAGGTAAATGGATGGAATTCACCCCCTAACGATAAACAAACCTAAATCTTCTTATCCCAAACAGATTTTATAATTTTAGCAGACCACTATTCGGTGAAATCAAATTTTTAGAGCACAAATACACTTCACAATATACCTCGGAATGCTGCAGACTATTGTAGACTGGAACAACACTGTAACTCTTCCATAAATTCTGAAAATGACTTATTTAAATCCCAAAAATTCAGTACAAGTGATGGTAATGATATTCAGACCTGTAATGACTCCCAAACACAGTGAACTAGCCAAAAGATGGGTTGCTCCACTTAGGAAGATTATGACAATGCTGCTACAAAATATTTCTTCAAGCTCCTCATGTAAAAACTCAACAATAACTGTTGGAAAATACTGAAATCCCGTGTAAGCACAATGAAATTTCCTGTGTGGAAGTCTTTCACATTCTCTAAGAGGGTTTTTCGTCCTCTATCGGTATAAACTTGGGGTTTTCGTCCTTAGAATATTTATGCAAAAGCTCAAGACTTGAGACACAAATCAGAGATTGATATAATGAGTATGAGATGCTCTCTTCCAAGTTGAACTCTCCTTTATAAAGGAATATTGACGCAAAGGCAACCTTATTCCTCTCCAATGAACTTGCAATGCATTCTTCTATGCAAATTTCCCCCCAAGGCCAAGTTGCATTTTTGCATAGGGATAATACAAAATTTATCATGGACTTTCAACTCACTATTTTGCCTTAACCTTTCTCTAAGCAAGTCACCAATCTCCCTAGAAATAATAAAAAACATTTTTAGACCTTCTCTAATAGTTGTCCAAGGCAATTTGCATTTTCTAGAGATTACAACTTGTAATTAGAAATGCTTTTCTTTGTAATCACCCTTTTTGAGGGTTTATATGAAATTTCCAGAATTATGGAAATTATTGCAGCAGACTGAATTTAAATTGCAGCGACCTCTACTTCACTTAAAATTTTCCCAAAAAAATCATCACTAAACATCATCAAATATTTACCAATGATTTATATATTATTTTTATGAATTTTAGAGCCCAAATCGAATAAGGAAATGCAAATTAACACTGCTGGAAATGAAGTTTTGAACTGGAAATCGCAGCAGCACATAAATTTTAATATCTCATGAATTAATGCATTAAAAATCACGAACTTGAAGAGTTTAACCTTTAGAAACAAGGCAAATCAGATTACAATGTTGATTTGATGAAATTCTTTGCCAGTAAATCAAAACTAGTTAAATGCAAGTCACACTTCAAGGAATAATAGAATAAAATCTGGAAATGCACCAATTGATTTTCAATAAAATAATAATCTTCAAATACAAATAGTTTTAAGTCAACAGTGAGAGGTTTTCGTCCCTCACAATGGACCTCATATGGGATTTTTGTCCCAAATGGAAAGATATGAGAGTTCACTCTCAAAATCTGATTTTTCAAATGAAAGTCGATATCCCAAATGACTCCTCTAACACCTATTTATATTTTTTCAAAGGCTGGCACCAACATAGAAAAGACATGTCCATTCATTATGCCTTGGCCGACCCTTATAATTGAGTCCATTACACAAAAACATATTAATAGGAATATTTTTGTTCTCTCCTTTATCTTCTTTAATACGACCATGGAGAAGAATTGTCCAAGAATCCAATTTGCCTTCGAATTTGGAGATAAAGGGACAATACATTCTCTATTAAGCCAAACAAATTAATTATAAGTGCTTAATTTTATTTTATTTCTTTTAGGCACTTATAATAATTTATTGTGATTTAAGTCACCCTTGTGCACGCCCTTCGGCCGTCGGGTAGACTAAATGGGCCAAAGGTCTTTGATAAAATTATCTGAGAAAGAGGGACATTACAACCCATATTTCATATTTATTTTGTGGCTGTAATTTTCAGTGCATATTTAATTTTTCAGCAGTGTATTCTTCAGTGTTTCTTGTTATTTTGGCTTCTAAAATTCGATAAATCATATATAAAATATTGGCAAATTGATAGGTGGTGTTTTATGGTGGTTTTGACAATTTTTGGTGCAAGTATAGGTCACTGATTTTATTCTTCAGTTTGCTGCAATTATGTTTTCAGATCTGCATTTTATTTGAAACCCTCAAAAGGGACATTACAGTGGTATCAGAGCACGAATCTTCAAAAGGCCTAGGTTTTCAAGTTGAAATACTTGATGACACGAAAGGGTAAGATCTCTATTTTTGATGGCACTAACAAACTTTCAGTAAGATTATGGTTGTCAGAATTGGAGACATACATGCAATAAAACCTTGTGTGTGGAGGATGACCTGAAATTCATCCCTTGTCATTTGGAAGGGATAGCAAGGGATTGGTGGTACCATGTGATAGAGACCCAATGAGAAGATGCGGTTTGCTTTTTGGATGATTTCAGTGAAAAAATCATAGGAAGGTTCGATATGCAAGCTTTCAAGGATGAGTTCCAAGGTAATAGTTCATTGGTATTTAATGATATTCCTTTGGTTCCTAATGATTGTATGGGGCAATGTGTTGAAGAAAATTCATATTTTCATAAGGATGAAAAGGATGAGGTTGGGGACTCAAGCACAAGCCATGAAGATGGTACATGCTTGTGTGTACAAAGTACGACTGATTGCAAGGCAAACGTAGCTCTAATTGTTGAAGATAAGTGGGTTCAAGGGGGTCATAACATCAAAGAGAGCAACACATTGGATAGTGTAACATGGACGGATAGCCCATGGTTTGGTATGTACACTTCCGGATTATTGTTTCCACCTTTGCATTCATTGGGCCATGTCTTGAGTAGTGATAAGAGGGTACTAAAGAAGATGCTAAGCTTGCAAGTTCCTAATGGTATGCACATGAAGGAATGGGATCCAGGTGATCCTAAAGATGGGATTGGGGGAAGCTTTCCTCATTTTTTCCAAAGACTATGAGAAATAATTTCTCCATTAAGGTCCGAGGATCATAATAGATGGAGCTGCTGGTCTATACATAGCAACAGTGAAAGGAAGGACATTTGAGGGAAATTTCATCCCTATGAAAGCTCAAGGACATGGGAGTATTGTCAAGCAAGAATCAAGCAAAGAAGGAGGTAAAAGACGTTTTGGTTTGTTCTTAATATTCGTTTGTTTTTAATGGTTGCATGTGGAAAATTACTAAAGAATCTTGGAGGCATAAGCGAAATGATGGACATCATGAACAAAGGGGAAGAAAGGAGGACTATGTGCTCTTTCTTATATGGCTGCAATGTTCTCACCTCCACCATCTACAAGACCAATTTATTTTGCGAAGGAGCCTCAAAAGTGACAACCGAAAAGCGAAAATTCATGGAGGTAAGGTGTTTTTGAAATATTTTCTAAGTGCTGGTTCTAACTCAAAAATTCTGAGTTTAAGGTTAAGGGCAACTCATTCCTTAAGAGGGTTTCAAATTCATTGCTCTCCAACATGCCAAAACAATTTGCTTTTTTAGAAAGGTCTGTTGACTATATTTCATGGCTCTACTCTATGTTCTTGTTGGGCATTTATTCTAATAATCAACCTATGCGAAGAAGAAGGAAAATAGAAAGTGAAGGGTGTAGCCAAAGATGCAAGGTATGTGCTGATTTCTATGTGAAGGCTGATTTGAGTATGGTGCTTGGAGTTCAAGGGTGGCATTCATTTGGAGAACTCACTCTCAACTATCAAAGCATGAAGATAAGCCACATAGACAAAGGCTAGAAGGTCTCTATGCAAGGTATGCTTTTGGAAACACTTGAAATTTGTTATTTGGTGGAAAATACCATTTCATGTAAGCCATATTTATGTTCTTTATCAAAAATATCAGCGGATTGGAAAACATTAATTTCAGCTGAGTATGCAAAGCATAAGTTTGCTAGTGATGTCTTTGAAGGAGAAATAAGTGATAAGAAGTACAAGGTTTCAAGCAAGATGGATAAGGTTTGTAACATAAGTATGGAGAACATTATGTTCAGATATCCTTTCATCATACTTGATGATTGGCACAAGGAAGCAACCATAATGAAAGATAATTGTCAGATTTTCAAAGCATTATGGGTCACCATTGAAGCACTTTCAGCTATGGTCACTTCAATTGGGAGTGATATGCAGATTTTCAGGTATAAATTGAGCAATTCGAGGAGATTAGGTGCAAACAGTTGATGGGCAGCCTAGAAATAGAGTTTGGGTGTTCTAAACACCCCACTTGAGGCAACCAAAAGATCTTCTACAACAAGGTAATTCTTTCCGGTTCATCAATTTTGAGACACTTGTTTGTTGCTTCCTCATTTGTGTGATTATTGTGGAAGAATGGAAAATAGTATGGTGTGCATTTCAGAGTATCATGGATACAACCTATTTGCATGAAATAAGAGTGCCTCAAACTTGCATATTGTTTGGTTGCTTGGGGTCATGATTTAGGTTCCAAAGACCCAACAAATCATTGGAGAATTTTGGGAAAATATTCCACTTTGCAGTGAAGGTGGAATAAGCATGTTCAGGGCAGCCATTAGAGATGGTAATTTTCAAATTTTGAAAAAACTACATTCTAATCACCCCTGATGAATGTCCAATTGGAGCAACCATTGTCACTTCATTGGATGATAGGATGTACATTTTCAGTCATGAGTTAGACGAATTGTGGGGAATTATGGACAACGGTAAGCATGCAGCCTGGATCACAACTTTGCTAGAGCATTCTAGACTTTTCAGCTGACTTTGTGTTGTAACCCTTGATGTTGTCTCTGTGAAAGCTGAGGAATTGAATAGAGGTGGATTTCTGGAGAACTTTGTGTCAACGGTGCTTTGCTTCTTACTTCTGTGTGGATCTTAGATAAATTTTGCGTTATTTGAGATTTAGATTAGAAGATTTCTCTTTCTTTACTTTTGCACAATATTGTGAGATGTATTTGTTTATTTTATCGATGTGTATGAGGCCAACTCTGAAAACTATGGGTTGAATTACAGATCTTCCTTTCTTTTTTCCCACATTCCATTATTTCCCCCTTCTGAAAATACTTCATAAACAACAACTTACTTGTTGCAGAATTGCTCTAGCTATGGTGTCATGAGCTTTGTGATTAAAGTAAAACCCCACAAATTGTTATTAGAATTCATACCCACTAAATTGATAAACATCTTACATGGGAGCCTCACTGTAAATGAGTGAGATTTATCTCATGATTGCCTAGGTTTTTAGCTGTGTAGAAAATCTAGCCAACATTGTCTAAAGAATTCGAGTCTACTTTTCACTATGCAAATCAATGAAGAATGCCACGAAACAATTAATCTAGCCATGAAAATATTTATAGCATCATAAATATATCAAAAGATTAGAGGAATATCTGATTTCACAGCTGGAATTAATTATTTAGAACAGCAGACGACTAGCCAAAACTAAGGGTTAGGAAAAATAGTAAACCCTTGCCAAAATTCACCAAAATGGATATTTCGGCCTTATAAATTATGCCAAATCAAAATATGAAATCAAGCTTGCACTTTTTCCCAAGAAGGAACCCAAATACCTTCAAACCCTAGTCGCTCCAACTAGGAATAGCTCTAAAATGCATTCAAATGTTTGTTGATGTCTTCTTTGAAATCCATTGTTGAAATCTGCAAAAGGGTCTTCAATATGTCTTCACTCCAACCAAGGATGGAGGGTTTTTGTCCCCCAACCAACCACAATAAGGGTTTTCATCCTTCTTGGAAAGCCACATTATTGGATTTTCGCCCAAAAGTGGAAAGATAATGAACAAACAGCCCAAAGGTCTAAGTTAGATAAAATTCCTGAAAATAGATGTGTGCAAATGAAGTCTCTAATCTTCTTTTATATCCTTTACATGGTGCCAAAGGCCAAAACGGTTAGGCCGACCCATATAAAGTCATTATAATCTTTTAATTGGACTTCTTTAAAATGCACCAAACCCAACTGACCCATTATAATGGGAATTACAAAGATTATAAACATAAATATGAATGAAGGAAACTTGAAATATAATCCATGATCTTCCCTTGTTCATCCATTGCTTGCCTTCGGAAAGAGGAAAGAAAATGAATCTATTATTTTGGATTAATTCGAACAAGGGGACATTACAAAAGAACTGTCGATTGCAGTTGGAGAGACAAAACATTCTCGCAGAGTCACAAGCGGAATAATTTGTATGACAATTGCAGTGTCCAAAATATCTTAACCATGGGTCCCGTGGGTAACCATTGAGTGCATGATGCTTCATGCTTAGGATGGCAAGGATCCTATAAAGATGGTAACAAAGCAGAACAGTCTGCTTCCTTGACAACCCTAGGAAATGAAGATGACAGATTTGAGTTTATTGGCATCACGAAGTTGCTAGGTGGAAGATCTCGTATGGTTGTTCTTGTGGTTCATCTTGAATTAGCATAATCGGGAAGTCTCTCATCATTTCTTGCATCACCTTGGTCTGGTTCTCAACATGTGTAGCCAGAGTTTGTTCAAGAGAACAATATATTATTGAAAAATATAAATATATATTAGAAAATGTATACTCATTTTTAGGCAATAAAAGATAAAAACACTTAAAACACTTTGTATTCATGAAAGTTTAAAACATTTAACATGCTTCAATTTTCATATGTAGATGATTATAATCTAGATTCTATAATATATTATCGAGATTTTCCTCAAGTACTGCCAAAACAGAAGTATCTTTTGTTCTTTTTTTTAATTTTTGTCATTTAAAAAACAGTTTAAGCACCGCTGAAATGGAATAGAAACGTCCTGCGTACAGCTTTAAGTGTTTCGGAAGCATACCCATACATGTACCTGGTACGTCTGTACACAGGTATGCTGCCCTGGTTTACATTTCCGGGTATCCCAATGGAGAGGGCTTGAACTTGGAGTTGGAACCTTTGGACAGCTAATGGGTATCTTCCACTAAAAGTTATTTTCCATTTCACCTATGTGACACGTTTGAAGTAGAAATGTGCTTATAAATTTTGATTACAAAGTGTGAGACTTGTTGGGTTTTGAACACATGACCTTTTGGAGAGAGATTTTAGCAAAAACAAATCTAGCATTCCTTCCATGCAACTGTTTGAGATTAACATTCCCAGACTCGTATATAACTCCTTTTCAAAATGACCTGGACTTCAAAAAATTAATATAAAGGGGTATTGACTTTTGCAAACTGATAAGTATTTGTGTTAGCAAAATAAATCAATAATTTCATTTCTGTACGTTCTTGTTAAACAAAACAACAAATTCATTGCTGTACCCTTCATCAAGATTTTAGCTTGAGAATAAATTTTAACACTCTTTATATCAGCTTCCTTTAAACACACTGTACAGTCCTCCATATGGTACCATTAAACATATCAGAAATTTTCCCTAAATTCTCACACTCCCTTCCTTGTTTGCGCTTCTGTCTGGAAGTTGAGGCAGGACTGCTAATGGCTTTATTTTATTCCAGGTTACCATTTTGGGTTTGAAGAACTGAATTCACTAGTACGGTGATTATGTGTTTGTCTTGGATAATACTTGGGTTTGGCCATACAAAAAATAAAAGATATGGAAATTATAGCCTAATAAATAGGAAATTAGTGACACTAATCACATAGTATGCATATATTAATTCTAGCCTGATAAATAGGAAATTCTTCCTTTTGTGGTTCACCTAGCTTTTAGGGTTTAAAATGTGTTTTTTATTATATTTTAGCCTTATGTTTATTTTCGAGCAAAAATGAAAAATAAATTTAAAAAGACATTTTTTAACCTTGAATTCTTCTCGGATTTGCCCGGGGTTCTTGTGCAAATCCGGTCTGCATAGAGAAAATCTGGGCAGAACCCATGAAGAACAGGACATGTACCCCATATGTAGGACATATCAGGGCAGGGCCCTGCTGCATACTGAGGAGAATCGCTATCGTATTTTCAATTCTAACTTTGTATCCTTCCAGAGCTTTCTTATATATGACAATATTTAAGCAAAAAAATCTGAATACAAGAAATAAAAATCTGGCTTTATGCTTTTTTAGTGGTTAAGCTAAATATATTTGCAGCCACAATATCTTTGAACATTCCATCTTCTTCTCCTTCCAAAGGCCTCTCATGACCTTGGAATGCTCTAATACTACAGGTTTATTTCATGTTTGGAAAGATCAGCACAAAAATACAAAAGAACACAAAAAATTACGTGGCAAACCAAGTTCTCCTCTTGCTTTCTTGCATTTATCTACATAGATATTATATAATAGACTGTTTTACAACTCTTTTCAAATTCACGAGAGAAAGCAAGGGTGAAGAGTGATCCTTCACCTTTCAATTCCTTTGTGTGAATTTGGAATATTTATTTGGTATTATTATTTTGTTTACCTTTGATCGATTGCTAACAATGGGTCCCATGCCTTGTAATTTTTTCAAACATGCAGGAGGAAAAATGCCATGAGTATACTGACTACACATAGGCCAAATCCCACAATTGTCAAAAAAAAAAAAAAAAAAAAAGTTCAACATTGTAAATTTTTAGGTTAATCTTATACTTGGCAGCGTATGTGAACAACTGTAACAAACACCAAATGAGCCGTGATGCGCGGAATAAATCAGCATCCAATGACAGCATGAGTGAGCAAACTCAAACCCTGAAAATGAGCCAACCCAACAACAATGACACATGTGAAGAAGTTAAGTTTCAATGAGCCCATTCATGTAAAGGGAAAGTACAAAATCAGTAAACCAACAAGGCCAGCTTATCAGTAAATCTGACTTGGTCTTGGAGGTGGCTGATTTTTGGATTATGCCATGTTCTATCCTTCAAAATCAGGAGGGGATGGTGATGGCCTGGTTGAGATGGCATTCCGTTTCTTTCTTCAATGCGTCTTGCTTTCTTTTGTGTGATTGTAAAAAATATGTGAACTCGGTAATCCCTCTCCGCTTCTTCCTGTCTTAGATATTTAAATTTTTTATTAGGATTTTCCGCAAACTTTCCCTTGTTCATGTTGTCAAAGGGGGTTTCTGGAATATTTAGTATCACTTACTACTACACTTGGATGTTGTGGACTTTCACCAAGAAAGATGGTTCTTATGAATTTTCTTTTAGCAAAGAAAATAGTATCATGTCACTCTTTGCAGTGATTTTTTTGTCTCATTTCATTCACTTGTTTGCATGTTTTCTGTTAACATGTATAGCCCTCACATAAAATCAACAACTATGGCTTCTTCTGATGCATGCAAATACATGTCTTGTGAACAGAATTTTCCATCCTAATGTACTGTACATTTCAATGGTATATCATGCAACTTCAAAACAATTGAGCTCACCTTCTTGTTAGACACAATCCACACACTTGACATCAAATGAAAAATGAATTTGTTATTAGTTCTATCTCCTCGAGAAATTGTAGCGGAGCAATCTTTATTTTTTACAATTTTCTTTTCTAAAGACTGATTGAGGGTTAATGGTTTGTGGTTATGGCCATAGCACCCATGGAAATGTCATTGAAGGAAGTGATCTTGTGGCATGTAGTTAAAGACAATCGGGAATAAAAATTACACAGTTAAATTTATTTATCTGACCACCTCCTGTTGGATGAAAAATTGCTGAATTCAGATTTATACAAATTTATTATGACCATTCTGTTTTTAGGTTGATCACTTCTTGGACGATGCTTCAGTGCTTGGTATACTGATGTGATCAGACAAATGTGAATCATATTTACATTTAGCTTGGTTACTTTATCGAACCAGGTGATGAGTTGTTATGTCTTCTTAGACTGATATTATTTTCTATACCCATTTACAGATAACATTGTTCCTTTAGAAGATGTTTCTCTTTGGAAAACTTTTGGGAAAGCATTTGAGGAGTGGATCTGCCCGCTTGTCTATTCTCTTATTCATCATGCAGATGATATAATTCTACGGTAAGTGATATTTTGAAGTTTACATGATTCGTTTTTCATTTTCTCCTCCCTTTTCTATATTCAAGTTTACCTTTCGATTTAACAAAGCATTTCGTGTCTTTGTGATCTGATAAATTTGGAATGCTTTTACATTCTCTTCTTGGTGGCAGGCTCTGTCAAGATATTGTACTGCATAAAGCACCTCTTGCAGAACTTGTTTTTCCTCATGTCCTTGGAAATTTAGCGGGGAGAAGTAATATTAGCACCCATGTTTGCAAGCTGGTTTCATCTCAGGTTAGTAGAATTTTTTTTGTCGTTTCGGACCAGGTCTGCCTCCTATGGATTACCATCAACTTGTAGATGATTGTGTTTTGTGTTAGGGTATTAATGAAGAATTAAAGCCTTATGTTAGTTTGTATTTAGGTTGGGTGGTTGAATTCTGTATTTGAGAACTCCTACAGTTGTTTTTGTGGGTAGCTCTTTAAAGGTGGAAGAGCACTACATTGGGTTCCATCTTGTGCATTGTACATTTGTTTTAAATATTAATAAAGTTGCATGGCACACTCTTCCCAACCGTAGGTCACTATTGCAAGGGACATGCAGGCGACAACTCCCTTGCATGTTCTCTTAAACCAGTATATAGATCATTTGCTTAAATACATAGGTGGATCCTCTACATTGATCCCATGGTTGGTCTAGAATGGCATCGAAACCTGCATGGGACGTTAGTTCATCACAAGAATTGTCCAGTGCTAGTTCCCTTGAACAAATCCTTGTATGCTAGAACGATAACTAGACGAGGGTCATGCAAGAAATGTTGAAAGCATTCTAGAAAATACTCTTGCAAATTAATCACATTCAATCCGAAATTGCCTTTAGATGGAAGTAAAGTTCGAGATTTCTATTTTTACAACTTCAATGGTGAGAAGCCCAACTCCTCATTATCTAGTCTTGAGGCATACTCCAAGACTTTGAGCTCATTGTTGTGACAAGATCCTTACTGCCTTAAAACATGGAAGAAACTTCTCTTGTTGGTAGAACAAAAAATGCTTTCCATTGACGTTATATAATCACCCAATGGACTTGATTCAACTATTTTGTGAAGAAGAGGTTTAATCTCGTTGGTGATCTGGATTATTTTCTAGCACGATCGTTTCAGCTTAGGCAACTTCCAGGTCAATTATTCCCCTAGTATATACTAATCAAGAAGCTACAATTCAAGCTAGAATTCATATGTTTGGAATAGTTAGGTTAAATTTTTTTTTTGTTTTCTTCCAAGTCTTAGAAAAGAAATAACTATGCTTAAAGAGGATCCTATATAACAAACATATGAAATAGTAATATTTGTTGAAAAAAATATATTTGAACAAGTACATAGCACAGTGTAATATCCATTAAGAAAAAATAACACTTTGTGCTTTACATATTTAGGCATGATGTATATTCCAATATTTTTGGAGAACCTCAAGAATTGCCTCTTAGAACCATCGAATACAACACCGATTTGATGTTAGGCTCTTCACTCCATTATCTTCCTGCATATTCAATCACACCTATTGTGACAGGAGAGATGGAGAAGTCATTGCAGAAGTTTTTGATGATTGTAAGATCTGTCCTAACACTTCTCCATGTGGCTTACAAGCCCTAATTGTACCTACGAAAGAACAAAACAAATGGAGTGTAATATCCCTTTCTAGGGCCGAAACACACAAACAAGGAAATCACACAAACCCCAAATTGAATGCAATCTGATTTTTATAACAGCAGATCCAATATTACTTGAAACCCTAACAGCGAACTGAAATTTGCATGGTAGGGCATCAAACACCCATCAAAAAATCTGAAATTAAATATACCAATGCTTCTCCAAATTATGTAGAATTAATGGAACTATTACCATGCCAAAACATGTGCCAAATCTGAAATAATACCCAGCTGCAATTTATTTTACGACAGCAGAAGTGCAGTCCACAAAAATAGCTAAAAATGAGGTCACCAAACCCCATCAATTACAAAATATTAAAGATAGCAGCCTTCTTAATTATGAGAAATCTGAATATTAAATAATAATGAAGTTCCGTGCCCTAGAAGGCAGCCAAAAACACTCTAACCCTAGTCGCTTCCTAGGAGGGGCTGCAAACAATGCAAAAAATCTTGAAACGACTTCTCCTTGATGCCCTAGTTGCAAACCAGCAAGACGGTCTTCAATAATTTTCTTCACACCACCTACTTGGAGAGTTTTTGTTCTCCAATATGCTACTTGGATGCTACACTAATGTATTTTCGCCCCTTAATGTAATTGGATTATAGCAATCAGCCTTAGAACCAAGTAGAAAAGTGTATATGACAAAATTGACGATGAAAACGAGCCTATGCAACTCCCTTTATTCCCTTTTGGTGGCGCCAAATGTCAAAGGGATGAATTACCCCAAGACCGACCTCTTTGGAAGTTTGTTTTATTTTCTATTTTCACTTTTGGAGCTCTCTAACTCAGTTAGTCTACCTTAGAAAGGAAAATACAAAAGAAAAACATTAATAGTAATGAAAGAAAATAGAAATGAAAACCAAGGACTTCCCTTGTTGAATTTCTTCTTGGCCACGAGAAGAAAAATGGGCAATGATTCTTCAAATGAGACTAATTCGAAAAAGGGGACATTACATGTCGATTTTCCGTTGATTACAAAGATGAATAAGATGTCTAGAAAAATTGATACTGACTTCCTAGATAAATGATTGTAAGACCGATTAAAGGGTCGAATATTTCAATAAAATTGTTTTGTTGGCTACCAACTTATTTATATGGAACCTTAATATGTTTTTAAAAATACCTTCAAAAAAAATAAGGTCTGTATGTTTTTCTTACCATCGCTTTTGGTCTTACTAACGCGCCAACAACACATTTGAGAATAACAAATGTCATTGTTAGTCCTCGTTTGGGGAAGTTTATAATAGTGTGTCTCGATAACACAAAGATCTATAGTAGTAGCTAGGAGGACCATGCCCAATATGTTCATATTGCTCTTGATCTTCTGTGCAAACATAGATTGCAGAACAAAATCAAGTCATTCTTAGGATAAACATCCTCTTAGTGTTTGGGTTTATTAATTAATCACAATGGTGCATGGTAGGGTTCAATAGGCTTCCTCACTTCTCCGACTCTTTTAGATTCATTTGTTTCCCACACGTCAGTGGTACGAGTGTTGTGGACCATGTTCTCGCCAACATATCCATCATCCCTCATAACTAGGGCTTCCTTGTCTTGCCTTGGTTCGCCCTTGTTGACCATGTCGTCTTGACATTCACCCTACGTACTGGTTCTAACCTTTCCCCCCCGCCTTCCCCTTCCACCACACTCCCCAACACTCGACACACCACAATCCTCTTCGAGCATAATTACACCATTGATTATGTTCTCTCCCTTCTTATGTTTGGGTTTTACTCCCTCCCTCCTCCCACCATTGTTTCCATGTATGAGTTTTTACGCTAAACCCTTCAGGATTCTACCCTTGATGATTGTCCCCACACTATTCAGTACTCCATATCCCCTACCTGTCATGGAACTTGCCCCGCGAACCAACGATAAGATAATGAATGTAAATCCCTTCACCAGAGACTCCTGTTTTACCTAACCCATGACCTTACCTCCATACCCACCCTTCGTAGGGAGTATCGTTGTCTTCTTCGACGTAAGAAACGAATCTTTCTTGTGTCTAGACGACTTTCACTCACTTGCTGATCTCCACCACTCTGACAAGACTTTTTGGTGTACTCTTCTCCCGAGAGAAACCACCATTTCCGACATCACCCTCAAAGCATAGGTTTCTTATGCTAGTTCCTTCGATGATGTTCCAACCTATCCCGTTGCCATAGCCCCCACTCCTCCACCATCCTCTTCTATTTTCTCTACTTCCACTATCAAGAGAGGTATTTTGAATTTATACACCAACAAAGCAACTGATTGTGAAGGTTTCAAAGCTGAGTTCATCAAATATGGTGTGAATTTTCTTTGCCTTTTCCCTTGTCACACTTTTTAATCAGGTGGTTTCTTCAGGTTTCCCTGAATCTTGTTCCCATCACATCATCTACCCTATTCATATGTGAGGGGATCCCTGTATCCTTGGCAACTACATGACCATTATGATTGGGCATACATTTGCCAATCTTTATGCCACAATGTTAGACATGTAGTTGTCACAATACTTGGAAAGGAATAATATAAGAGCTCAGGGGCAGGCAGACTTCATAAGGGACTACCAAACTATTGACCGCATCTTTACACTCTAGGCTATCATTGAAGAAGCTTGTCACAAGTCTTCCAAAGTCTTTTGTTGTTTTGTTGACCTGAAGAAAGCCTTTGACTTGGTTCCAAGACACCTGCTTATTTAGAAGTTGAGAGATTTTGGCATCCATGATTCCCTGACTAACACAGCTAGGAGGCTTAATGAGACAACCATCGGGGAACTTAGTACCTCTCACGGTTTCTCTGTTTCTGTGAAGAGTACCATTGGGTTCAAACAAGGATGTCCTCTCTCACTGACCCTCTTCAGCATATATGTTGATGAGTTAGAGGAGTTTCTTCGGTAGCACACCCATATGGATGATGGTTGTCTTTTGCATGAGGTACTTATAACCATCCTCCTTTTCGCCGATGATGTTGTTCTTGTGTCACACTCTACAAAGGGCTTACAATAACAACTTGATGTGCTTTCTAACTTCTGGGAACTCCAACAAGTCGTGGTCAACTTTAATAAAACTAAGGTCACAATCTTAAATATCTCTAAGTACTCTTTGTCCAAGTTCTAGTTCCTCTATAGAGTGGAAGTTCTTGAGATCATATTAGCCTACACTGATTTGGGGGTCCATTTTTTTGGTCCATGCTTTAACATGAAGTTTGTTACTCTATCATGGCTTTGTAAGGGGTATGGCTCTCTTCTTATTTTGGAGCGTCAGTGATTCTAGAGTGACTTCCAGGACATCCCTTCTATGTTACGCTTGTTTGATACTATCATTAAACATATGGTTTTGTTTGGTTCAGAGGTTTGAGGACTTAGCTTGGGAGCCGTTGACTGGGCTCGTATTGAGAGGGTCTAGAATCTCATGTTGCAGCATATGATCCATTGCAAACAAACAATTCCTCAGTGCATCACCCAAGTTGAATTTTTCACCCACCCATTACGCCTTGAGACTGTCTTCAAGCTTACTTTCTATATCCACAGACTTAGATCCTTGGGGGGCTCAACTTTTGGTGTTGGGAGGTATCTTCTGTTACTAGGGAACACCTGGGACCCTAATGTTTTAGGCATGAAACATTTCCGGTACAGAAATGTGGTTTGAAACGCTGAGGAAACGTATGAGGTTTCCGGAAAAATCCAGACATTTTCGGGAGGTTTCTGCCAGAATTTTCAGTTTTTAAAGCTTCAAAACTTAAAGAAAAAGTATTTCTACTCAAAGAATTTTCCAAACCCAGGTTTAAGATACAGTGTGCTCAGCTGTAAAGTCTTATAACATTAAAAATATACTAACAAGGAGGCACATTAAACAAGCCTAAAGATAGTTTGGCTCAAAATAGTAATCCAAAGAAAGTAGGAAGAATCTAGTAGAAACCAAGAAATGCCAGGCTAGAAAGTAGGTTTTGACTCAGTGTATTTGTAATATCCCCCTTTTAGGATCAATAGAAAATACAACACTCACAAAGTAAACAACGCCACCAATGATTAAAAACCAGACTCAAACTACATAAAATTAGACCCCAAATTATCAATACAACCCAAGCATGACCCAGCTGTAAAAAACCACTCAACAATATGTATTAAACATATGGATCTGGCTC
This sequence comes from Taxus chinensis, assembly GCA_019776745.2. NCBI lineage: Eukaryota > Viridiplantae > Streptophyta > Pinopsida > Cupressales > Taxaceae > Taxus > Taxus chinensis. Next base: position 141,958 of record JAHRHJ020001776.1, read on the forward strand.
CTCCTAACACATTTCGTTGCCACAGACCTCAAACATTGCTCTGATTAAGTATAAAATGTATTGCAACAATACTCAGTATTCCACAAAACATCTACCAACAAATTGCTGTCAAAGAGGAGACTTAATCACATCCTAAATCCATGCCTATGCCAGTCGATTTACTCAGAAATATTCCATATTAAAATCTGCACTCAGAACTTCTTATATCTTCTCCATCTTATGCAAATGAAGTTCACAAAAGTTAGGATATATTAATCAAAGAGCAAGATGGGATTCACCAGATACTTTGGGCCTTCAACAAGCATTCCAACACTTAAAACCTAGTCGCTGATGTTAGTCAGATCACTTCGAAAATGGCTCAAGAGTGTTGCCACATGTGCTCAGATTGTCGCTGCACTTGAGCATACAGAGATCGGAATATTTACCATTCAAACATTCCATAAATACTCAGGTATAGATCGCTGCATTATAAGAGTTATAAACCCTAGTCGTGCCACTTCATAATGCATTTAAACAATCCTATGGAGTTCGCTGAGGTGCAAGAGATCACGTACAGTCAGCCAATCGAATCACATAGGAAATTGTATTTAAATCAGTCCTTAAATCATCATAATTCCAATCGCTGCAACTGGGATGAATTTCATACATCAAATACACAAATATGAATAGATCTCAGTTCGAACCACTCAAACTAATCCACCTAGAATAAAGGGGAAGTTGCTGCAAAATAAAGACTGTGAAACATACCAAATCAAGCACATATGTCAAGTCGTACCATTCTCATAAATGTATAGCAAATCGATTTGAAAAAGAACTCTAAAGAAACACTTGTTTTGATCACAAACCAACTGCTACAGTGATTCACTACAGTAAAAATATGTAGATTTCAATGGCAAACTTCATGTAAAACTTCGCTAAAGCAAAGCACATGAATTTCACAAACAAATGCTTCAATTGAATCTCAAACCAGCTCAATACAATCTCCCACGCAAGAGAGAGAGAGAGAGAGAGAGAGAGAGAGAGAGAGAGAGCATCAATGGGCATGCATCCCAACTCCAAGCATGGAGCACAAAATAAATATCATCAAAAACATAATAATAATAATGATCCCAACACTCCTTTTATAAGCAAGGAGGCACAAAATTCGAAATCCCTAGGAGATGGAAATTATTAAATAAAAGCAGTTTATTTCCCCTAGGTGTGGCGTCCTCTTTTCAAAGGGTGATTTTATCAATAAAAGCCACCTAAATATTTATTTAATTAATTCCCCATTTAATTTTTATTTTTTTTTAAATTAAATACACCTTCATAATTAAATAATTAAATAATTAAATAATTAAATAATTAAATAATTAAATAATTATTGCTCCAGGCAATAATATTTAATTATTTAATAAAAATGTTCCCCTTGCAACATCTCGAAGCCCACGAGAAAGTATAGGCTAAGGGTCTTCAGAAATTACAGTATTATTGCTCCTTAGAATAGAATTTTTGATTCGAATTCTCAATCAAATGAATACAAATGAAGCGGGTTACAACAATAATTTTTGAAACATGGATGCATGACAAATGATTATGAAAAAAATGTAGATATATTCTAGAATCTAGTTTATAATCATGTATATATGAAACATTGAAATTGTAACCATGTTGAATGATGAATCTTTAGAACCTCAATGAATACAAAATGTTTTGAGTGCTTTATCTCTTATGGTTCATTGACTAAATTTTTTAAAATGAGTACTATGCATATATATTTATATTTTTAATTTTTTATAATATATTGTACGGACGTTTCCCGTAACGTTTCGTACCCGAGGTTTTTTGAAAATCGACTTTTCTGTGTTTCGAACCTGTACTTGTATCCGTTTCCGTTTCCTGGCAACATAGGAGGTATCCTTACTTGGCACTTTGCTCTTTGGAGAGGATTGCTTCACTACCAGGGCATCCCTTCCAAGTTACGCTTGTTTGATACTATCATTAATTATATGGTTTTGTATGGTTCAGAGGTTTGAGGACCTAGCTTGGGAGCCATTGATTGGGCTTGTATTGAGAGGGTCGAGAATCTCATGTTGCAGCGCATGATCCATTGCAAGCAAACAATTCGTCAGTGCATCACCCAAGCTGAATTTTCTGCCCACCCATTACGCCTTGAGACTATCTTCAAGCTTGCTTTCTACATGCATAGATTTAGATCCCGGGGGGACTCAACTTCTGGTGTTGAGAGGTATCCCTACTTAACACTTTTCTCTTCAGAGAGGATTGCTTCACTATTCCTCACCAGACGTCAACATTGTTGGTGCTTTGAGACTAGATAGCTACTTTTTTTTATTGGTATCTCTATTGACAGGCTACGTTGTGTCATGTATTCCCTAGATGCCCCTCTCGGGCTCCTTCCCACTAAAGACGTCATCAATAGGGCTATTAGGGAGGACATATACAAACAATATATCCAAACCACCTAGAACTCCCCGTGTGAACTGCTCAATCCCAAGCTTGCTTTGTATGTCGCTCATTTCTTACACCTGGTGGACAATACTATTCGTCGCCCTTACTATCTCTAGTGCCATTGGTCTCACAGCTTGAGGTTTCCCTTTGTCTAGATGAGAGTTTGTTCCTACCAATTACGGCTTGAGACAAATCATCACATTCTATGTCAGGACCAAATTTGTCGTCTTTTCCCCCTCCAAGAGGTGGAGACTGAGGACCACTTCATTTTCAAATGCCTTATTTATTATGAGATTTGAAGGAAAAATATCACAGCCTTTACAGATACTTAGACAACACTGTAGCTGCTTTCTTCAAATATACAGAACAATGGTACCTGGTTCTTTATCTTTGCGAGGCTATCACCCTCTGACGCATCTCTATAGGAGGATCCTAGAGGCTCTAGAGCTCCCATATTAATCGCCTCTTTCTTTCAGCCCATTTAGGTTATTGGCAACACTAAGCGTTCTTTGGACACTAGTAGATTACACATCAAAGTTGATAGATCAATTAGGTGATGCTTCTCTCAATGCATCACTCCCACTTAGACTACTCAAATCTCCAAGCCTGCTATCTCTCAACATTGTGGCTCCGCTCCACCCCATCGGCGTGGCTCTACCCCTCCGCAATATGGATCTACTACTTACCAACTACCCCTCCAGACCACAGGGGCAAACTGATATTACAAGTTTCTTTTCTACTAAGGAAGTTACACCGACCTTGGATGTTAGGAGTGATTCTAGATTTAGTTTCTTGCTTCCTCCTAGGAACCCCCAACCTGGCTCCTCCAACCCTGTATACTCACTGGACAACATTATTAAATCTCTCACCAGTGATCGATAATTTGCTCAAATGATTCCTCCACTTTTGGCACAGATAGTGAGATTCGATGAGATTTGCCTCCAACATTCATTGGCACTTGCTCTTGGGGATTTTGTTTGCCCCTCATTGCTATTTGTATTGGTTTCTTTGCCACTTGTGTTAGTAGCACGGTGCTCTATTATATCTTTGTACTTTGCTTCATTAGTTCACTTCTACGATTGTCTCTTCCTAGAACTTTCTAATGCTAATGGTTGTATCCTTTCAGTCCCATTGATCTACTTTTGGTTCTTTGTGGACATTAATTTAATTTCTTTCTTTCTTTTTTCTTTCTTTCTACGAGTTATCCACAAGAAGCTCATGCCACAACTTTGTGAACATATGTTCTTCATGATGGGCAACGTGTGGTTAGTAATGTAATAAAGTATTGATGCTTTTAAAATCAGATCCAACGAAAAAGTACAATGATAGTTATTAATCATGGGCAGGGGCATCCCTCTGGTAATGATTATTCGTACAACCCAAGTCACAAGGCTCATGTTTGATTTCACGTTCAACGAAGATAAAATTCGGATTAAGTTCAGCAATCATAAAAAATTCAGAAAAAAATTGTGATTAAATTTGGTTACTCTAATTTGCAATTTTTTCAACATAAGAAATAAATCCATGAATTTGTCAAAATAGGCAAATATTACTAAATAATTTGAGAGAGATAGGAGAGGGAAATAAGAGGGGTATTTTAACCAATAAATAGCATAGCTGAGTTCATTGCATTAAAATCAGAAAATTTCACTTGCATCAATGAGAAGAAACCATTCACATAGAAAAATGAATCTATGAATTGCTTCCCACCAACTTACTTTCACATGAAACACACTTTAAAAATCCAGTTAGCACATCCCTCTCGGCCATGATGGGGTTTACATAGTCAGCAATTGGCCGGAGGGAGGGTAGGTTTACTTTACCCAGTTCGAGGATTTTTGAGTGTGGGCTTAGTTGTCATGGAAAAATTTCCAATTTTTCATGCAAGACATTTAGCATGACAACATATAGGAAGGACAAGGGTGGGGAAGATTTATTGGTTGGTGGAGTGGAAGGTGGAAGCGTTAATTAGGTACATATAACTTTACCCTAGCTCTTCTCACACATGCATGAGGATAACTGCCACATTAATTGTACATATCAATAACATTGTGCACTTAATACGTCTCACCTAGATAACACAACTACCTAAGGTGAACTTCATATCAAGTGTGAACATGAAACACACTAACAAGCTGTACTGTTTGAATGGCTGGTGTAATCGTGGGCTCACCAACCATAGGAGTACCATGGCCCAATTTCTTTCCCCTCTTTCTGTCACTAATGCCAGGAATAAAGAATTTGTCCTCTTTATTTGTTAAATACTTGAAAACCAATAGTGGTGACATGTATGCTTGTGGTTGATTGGGTGCGCGGATTGGTAGTGGTGAGTGCACTCTGCCTAAAGATCAATCCAACCCTGCATCTATTCTCTCCATAAGATTTTCTTTCTTAATTTTTTTGTTATGTAGTCATTTAAAATCAGATCTAACTAAAAGTACCATGATATTTATTAATCATGGGTTGGGACAACCCACAACAATGGTTGTTTATACAAATGCAAATATAATTTGTATACATCACTAATTCTCTGCCTATTTCTACTGCTTCCCTGAGATCCTGAGATTAAGGATCCTAAACAATATTTTATACCTTGTGCAACAAGCTCAGTGGTTGTAGAAGTAACAAGTATGCCCTCCTACTCTGTTACACTTGAAAGAGAGTACTGGCAGAATCTCTCATTGCAGTTCCTAAGGTGGTTGGGATGGAATGGTTTCTGCATCTGTAGATCCAAAGGAGGCTCGTGCTGCAATTTTGTCTGTTTATTTTCTTCGTGATGGGCAACAAGGTTTTACAGTTAGAACAACTGGTTTGATTATGGGCTTCTGAAAGAGTCTTGTGGTCCCATTTCTCTTCCCTCTTTACACCACTAATACTTGGAATTAAGAGTATCTCCACTGTATTTGTTAAATACTTGAAAGGGAGTAGTGGTGGCATTATGCTTATGGTTGATTGGGTGCTGGAGGCGGTAGTGGTAACTACATTCTGTGTTAAGATCTATGGGAAAATTATGCTCTAACCCGATCTACATTTCCCACGTGATTTCCTTTATAAAATTTGATATCACGTTCTTTTAAATTAAGTACCAACTAAACAGTACAATGTTATTTATTTATCATGGGTGGGGGCATCTACACTATGATCATACATACAAATGTAAATATAATTTGTATAGATCACTGCCGCTTTCTACCACTTGCCAGAGATTTGAGGATCCTACACAATATTTATACCTTATAGTAGTTTTAGCATTGATGAGTATGCCCTCCTACTATTGTAGGGCTTGTCATTTTTGGCAACACTTTGTTTGTATTATAATTTCTTTTCAATAAATCTTGTTACCGTTGCAAAAAACCGAAAGAGAGAGAGTGCTGGCAGCATCTCTGACTGCAGTTGCTCCATTGGTTGACCTACTTTCTTTTAATAGTTGACTTGGGTGTACGGTTTGAACAATTGGTTGAAGTGTGGGCAATCTGCTTATTTGTGTCCTGGAGAATAATTCCCCTGCCCTCTGTTATTTAGGTTTGTCCAATTTCTTGGTGACTGGCAACTTACATTTTCTGTTGATGGTAGGATTTGTAATTGGATTTCCTCGCTTTGGCTGTGTTGCTCCTTTGCTATGTCTGTTTTGTTCCATATGTTATTTTTGCAGTTTTCTGTCAACTCCTAGCAATGCAAATTTACTTTACCATCGCATTGCAATGAACATACATGCAAATAATTTTGGAAGTCATACATTAAACCTTTCCACACCTTTGCTGCATAAAAGTTTAACGACTTGTTAATGAATTAGTTGATTGTGTTTGCAGCCTGTTCTTTTGTGTACATGTAGTTTGCTTGAAGAGCATCCTCTTCCTCTATGTTTGTTACTATGTTACCAGGTCATTGTAAATTTATACCCAAGGGGGCCAATCCTGGTACGGTGCATACCAGGGACCAGTCCTGGTCCAGTTTGCAACTAAATTCGACCCAAGACAAACTTGGCATATCCAACCCTATTGGGTGGTACCTGGGGTGAATCCAAAAGGGACCCACAGCAAAAAAAAGTTGTATTTTTTAAGCTTAAAAGAATAAAGTCAGACTTAAAAAATTAAATAAAAAACAAAAGAAAGGATGGGAAAACCCTAAAAGCCACTCTCACATTCATTTTACACTGTGTTAATGCTCTCAATGAACACGTTAAAGAACATTAGGAATAAAATAAATATGCTGATTAATCTTGATTTGTATGTATACATTATAACATCGCACTATATACTTTTTTTTTGATAGATAAACACTTTTGAACGGAGCTATGAACCAGACTACATTAAGTCAGATATAGCATTTAAGCTCAACAATTAGCGAACCAGATCCACCACACTTGAACACACTTCTAGCGCAGGCAATTTCGAACCAGAATCCACCTTTGTTAAATCAGCCTACCAGCTGTGCCACCTCAAACATTACCACCCCGAACGGGGATCGTGCCTAAGTGGGATTTGAACCTGGGTGGAGCCGGAAACAACCATCCGACTTAAGCACTCTACCCAGACCCCATCAACATTCGCAGTATATGCTTGTTTTAAGTTTAACCATTGAATATCAAGGCAACTGGCATTGAATTATCATTATGTTTTTTGGTTATTCAAGTTATTTTGTTTACTTTGTATATTATGTGGTTAATTTTGCTTATTTGGCTATATTTTTAAATATTTTTTATATTTTTTGTACGGTTGTACCCAAAACATACCTGGGCCAACACAAATCATGGTAAAGGCCTACCCAAACCCCATACTCATACCGACATCAGTACCGGGATCCGCTTTTTAGGTTTAAGGCGCCAAGCAAGGGAAATAAAAGGACTATTAGGGGCTCATTTGGAGACCATCTTTGGTGCATTTTATATCTACAATTGGTTTTTTGGACAAGTTGCTCAATACCTTTCCACTTGAGGATGAAAACTCCTCTTGTGTGACATCCGAAGGAAGGACGGAAACCTTCCTTGTGGCTTGGCGGCGAAAGAAATACTCCCCATTTTGGGTGGATTGAAGATCATCTAATGAAGGCTCTTTGTCTGATTTGAATCAAGGACATCAAGGAGAAGAATTACAAAAGCTTTGCATGATTTTTGGAGCTCTTCCCTAGGGGAACGACTATGGTTTGGTGGTGGTCCGGTGCCTTCTAGGGCACATAATTCTTATATTATTTGATATTCTGATTCTCCATAATTTATAAGGCTGGAATCCATAATATGGCTATTTTTGGAGGAATTTATCTATTGTTTTCATCCCTTGTGTGAGGCTTCCTTGCTGCTGTCACAAATTTAATTACAGCTGGGTGTATCATCTGCTGGTTTTCTCCATTTATTTGTTGCAAATTGGATGGATATTGGTTGCCATCGTTGAAGTAATTATTTAGAAGTAATATTCAAGCTATTGTGCATGGTTTTATGGTGTATTTGAGTCCCCATACAGTTCATGCTGCTAGGGTTTTAAAGAATATTACAGCTGCTGTTATAAAAATCAGATTTTACTTTACTTGGGTTGGTGTCGTTTCCTTCTTTTTCAGTTTCAGCCCTTGAAAGGGATATTATAGGTACATACTAGAAATTAAATCAAATTTATTAATTACGAGTTGTTTGAACCTTAACATTAAAGATACAAGTGCAAATATAAAATGTCTTGGTATTCATAGTATCTAACCCTTTGTCTTATATTGGAATTTATTGTACTTTATCATTTTAGACCAGTGTCTTGTTATATATTTTTGCAAATCGGTTTCATATCTTTTTTCATTTCTTTTCGGATATCTATTAGAATTAAGAAGTGTATTAGATATACATTCTAGATCATTGAGAAACTAGCATCCTCAAATTGTAGATTTCTTGTGGAATGCTTGTTTTGTCTCACTCAAATTATATCAATTATGAGTTTCAAATGTTTTCAAGATGAGGTATTTTTTTTTCAATTTCTTGTAGTGTTATGGCAGAATTTCATTTAATATTTAAGAAAAATTGCTTGTGTATGGTTATGCTATATACTCTTGAGTCTTGACGTCAATTTTTTGCACCTTTTATTTGTTTTGTCCAGTTTTCTTTTGCCTCTCAAGCAATTGTGTTGCTGAAAGTGCTTATCTAATTTATCATATTTTATTATGTTGTGTAGGTTGAAGAAAATATATTCACTGAATCAAATGAAAGTTTAAGATCAATCCAAGTGGTTTTGGATGCAATGAATGAGCTTCGTCTTCGCTATGTTTTGGATAGGGCAAAGTCAACGTCAGAATCCACAAAAAAGAGAGATATATCAAAGGTAGAAAAATCAAAATTGTCATGCAAATAATTTTGCCCCTATATTTTTCATATGGTATTGGAAACGTTTGTTAATAAGTTATTAAATAAGCATGCATGCATTGAATCTTCGTTAATGTTGTATGTTTGTTTCATAGTAACAAAATTAATGCCCAAAAAACCCTAATAATTTGGTTTTTTTTCGTTTATAAAATTTCTTGCTAGAGATCTAGCAATTTGTACCTATTTAAACCTTATAGGTAGGGACATTAATTTTTATTTGCTACAAGGTAGGACATAAATTATCTTGTTGTGCACCAACATTGTGAGTGTATGATCTTACATCCAAATACTCTTGTATCTAAAACTACAACTATTTGCCAACTATTGAAGCTATGGTCTTGTCCATTGACAATCATTCATGTTGTATAGTTATATGGCAGTTGTAAATGGCATTCATATGAATTATCCTACTTAGCCCTATGTTCTTGAGAGATGATTACATTTTTGGGCCCCCAACAGACATTGAATTTTCTAGTGTTTTGAGATTAGTTTTCTCCTCTAGTCTATCAACATCTCTATTGGCATAGGTTACCTACCTTCATGGGTATTCCTTGGATGCCCCTCATTGACTTCTTCCCGTAAAGAAGGTCATCATCAGAATTGTCAAAGATAATATCTACAAGCATTACATCCAAATCACTTGGACCTTTCCTCAACCACTCAACCCCAACCTTGCCTTTTACACTGAGCATTACTTATGCATGGTGGATAGTGTCATTCATCGTCTTAACTATCTCTAACATCATTGGTCTCACTACTTGAGTTTTCCCATCGACTAGTGGAGGGTATGCTCACACCAGTTGTGTGTTGAGACTAATCATCATAAGCTACATGGGGCCTAAATTTCTTGTTGTTGCCCCCCTCTAAGAGGTGGAGACTAAGGAACACTTCATTTTCAAATACTCTATTCTTTACGAGATCTGAGGGAGATACCACTATCTCTACAGAGACTCGAAAACCCTCTATCTACTTTCTTTTGAAACCTAGACCACTAGTGGCTAGGCCTTTTCTTTCAAGAGGTTGTCACCTTTTGACGCATGTCCCTGCAAAGGGCCCCTAGAACCCCATGGTTGATCACTTCATTCTTTCAACGAGTTTGAGGTTGGTGGCACTAGGCGCCCTTTGGATATTGTTGTTTTGCACACTAAGGGGTAGTTTAGTGAGGTAGTGCTCATCTCTTTATCACATGTACTGTCCCCTTTTTGAAATTAAAGTAGAATGAAGACCCTTAGCCTATTTTAATGTTTCCCACAGGCTAATGGGATGAAAGAAAGGGAAACATGGTAAGATTAAAACTAAGTGAGCGAAAAAGTAACTTTATTTCGGCCACTTATGTTTTAACTTTAAAATAAGAGTAATTTTCTAATTTAAGCGTGCTAAGATTTGATTAGAAATTAAAAGAAAGGGAATGATATAAAAGAAGATGGACGGGGTTCATTTGTGGACATCTGTCATCTTCATTTTATGAAGGTGAGCTCTTGTGCTTCTACTTTAAACTATTGAGGAAGGAAACCCTCTTAGCTTCCATCACTTGATGACCAAAATCCTCATTGTGATCAAATTGGAGGACGAAAACCCTCAATATCTTCTTTGTGGCTTCACCCACGAGTCATATTTGAGGGTAATTTGGATCATCAATTTTGTGTCAGTTTGCAGTTCAGCTAGGGCATGTTTTCTACTTTTCCCACTTCAGATCTGCATTTCAAGCAAAGAATTTCAGCTAGTGTAAAGACAATCCACCAGATTTTAGTCAGGGACAGATACAACACGATTTGCAGCCATTTCTAGGGGTATCTACACCCCTTTGGTTTCATATCAGCGTTTAGGGCATCAACAATAGATGGAATTGATTGGTTTCAATTTGCAACGTCTCCTTTTGGTCTCCTCTTGTCATCTGGAGTGTCTTTTTGTGAGAAAATGGTTGTAATCTTATGTGGGTATTTTAATTGTTTTATGGTGTGAAAATAAATAAAAATAAATTCACTTTGGTTGGATTTTTTTTTTCCATCACCTGTTTGTACCTAGAGGATTTCTAGATGCTTTGGGTCTCTTGGGTATTTTTGTATTGTGACTATTTGATAAATAAAGGAAGATTTCAGATTGTTGTATTTTATGGCCTACAGGTTTGCATAAAAGTTGGATTTTTGTTATGTTTTGTATAAGGGTTTCAGGGAAATTAGAGAATTTCTTAGATTTGTCCCATATGGGACATTACATAACATTACCCTTAAGATTACCCAACGCACTAGCTCTTAGCGATGGGGATTTGTTCTTGCTCAATATTATGGATTTGGTTGTTTGCAACTACCTCCTGGGGTGCAGAGGCGAGCATGCATTCCAACTCACCAGAATACGACACTCAGAATCCTAAACATAACTAAGAGAAATCCGAGAATGAAGTTATCAATGATCGAGAGAGAGAATCATGAAAGCCCAAAGATGTAGATGATACTCAAGTAGGGATGGTATAGACGAAATTCCTTAACCCTAATGCATGTTGCAATGCTAATGTGTTTGAAAGGAGATGGAAAAAAGAATGTAAAGAAGAGGGGGAAGACTCGGAAATTAATCTTTTTGACACAAGGGAAGATAGTTAAGAGAGAGAGATAAATGAGCATCATCAAGGCGAAAATTCGTTCTTTACTGGAATCAAGACACTCTAATCTAATTGGCAAGACTAGAGGTTTTCAACATCAAAGAGTGAGGGATTCCAAATGTGCAGGTTTGGCGTGGCCTAACTAGTGAAGTATAAATTTTTCCGATGTCAACTTATGAGATTGTAATATCCCCTTTCTCGGATGCATCTGGTCGAAGACCTTTAGCCCATTCGTTGTCTCCCGACGGCTGAGGGAGGAATAAAAGGGAAACTTGTCATAATGAATTAATATAAAGTGCAATATAAACTATTATTATAAGCACTTTATATTAATTTATTTATGATAACGTCAAAATAAAGAAAGAAAAGAAAAAGAAAGTGGTAAAATGGATATTCATTTTATATTCCCCATATGGGCCGCATTTTCTCTTTAAGGAAAATAAAAATAAATTCGACATTTATTTTGTTACTTTATCACTAATAAATAATTCAAGTGCTTGTAGTAAAATTCACTATGCATTAAAAATAATTTATTAGGATTAGTTTCCCGTATTTTTTACCCCTTAGCCGTCGGGAAACAAAGAATAAGCCAAGGGTCTTCAACTTGTTATTTTTGAGAAGGGGATATTACAATCCCGCCTTCCCCAAAGTGCTTGCCTTCAAGCAATTGCAAACTTATATGCCGAAGTACCATGTCCAAGAGGTAAAACATGTTGTAGTGCTCTAAGAGTCTAGATCCCGTGTCTGTCAAATGACAGAGCTATTGCCAAAATACGAGTTCCGATTTTTTAGCCTGGTTTTCATGTAGCCCTCATAATGCCCACAATTATGAACTTGGATCAAGGGGTCCACATACTCCATATTGCAAACTGTATCCTTTATTTTATCATACTTTTTAACATGCGTCTCATGAGAAAAAAAAATCTGAAATGGTTTAATATGCAGCAATAAATATGACATGTTATCAATCCTCTCATACCTTGGAGTGTCATCAAGATCTTCATTTCCTTGTTCCTTCATGAGATCTTGGCTTTGTTGTACCAGATCCCTAGCATGCTTGTCCAAAATAGGTTGAATATCATCATGATAGATCTGTTGTGATAAAAAAGAGGATGTATTTCTTACCAAACAATGCGCAAACCCATTCAATCTGCCCTCTTTTGAAAGATCTTTCCGTACTCTTGGCTGTCACAACTTGGGGAGCACCATCTCTCCTACCTTGTAGCACAACTTCCTTGTTTTGCACCTTGAATTTTAACTCCATAGTTTGATAATTTTGAGTAAATTCACCCAAAGATTGCAACCATTATACTCCAAATACTACAACCTCTCACCAATGCCAATGACATAAAAATCATCTCTTACCTTACGTCATCCTAAAGTGAGCTTAAGTTGTGGGATCTTCTTCATGCATGAGTGTGAGTATCCATCTGCTACGGTTACATTGAACCCTTGGTAATTTTCCACCTTCAATCCCATCCTAGTAACCAAGCTTTCATGAATGAAGTTATGGGTAGCTCCACTATCTATCAACATGGTGATCCTTTGTCTATGAAGGACTCCTCTTACTTGAAATGCATAATAAATGGTGTTACGAATAAGGTAACAAGTGTGACACCCGTGAGAACGACTTCCTTTTCCTTTGCTTTCTCTTCAACTTCTTTCAGATCAACTCTCTCCATCATCTTCCTCATTTGAAACTACCTCAATGTAATGGATAGACCCTTTGCCAAGGCAACAATTGTTGGGTATCCATGGCTTCCTGTAGTTGATGCATAATTTTTTCCTTCGTAACTCATTTTTTACCTCTATTAGCTTGTTGTTTTCACTCACTCTTTTGGATTAGATTTCTCTTGAGATGACTTGCCATGCTGTCAAATAGTTGTTGTCCCTTGCTCACCATTTTGAGTTGTCTTTTGCTGTCCGAATGAGTCCTTTTGCTGCCCCAAAGGTGCAGTCCAATGCTGTCCATAAGGTACAGTCCTAGGCTCTGCAAAAGGCAGATTTTTTCTTTTTGGGACTGAAGTTTCAAGATCCAAAGACTTCTTTATAGCTCCTTGTCATGTCCCTGTTTGGATGGTAATTTATGAAGGCCTTAACCCATTTTTTCCCCATGAGCCTATGGAGGAAAGCAAGGGGAAATCTAGATTCTATTTTTATTATTTCTTAGATAGTTATTTTCATTGATTATCATTTATCCTATTGGAAGCTTTGTACTCCAATAGAGAAACTTAAGTAGCTTAATAATAAAGGTATTTGGGCATGTATGCTCCAAATACCCTTTATAATATTGAAAAACAACTACTTAAGGGGTCGGCCATCATGTTTATGTTGTTTAAGCACTCCTTATTGCTCTTTAAGGAGGTCGCTTGGGCATTAATGATTCATGTTTTGGAGATTATTCTTATTTTGGTGAAAGCTATCTGGTGTAGCCCTTTTACTCTCTCTCTCTCAAGGGCGAAAACTGCTTGGGTTGAGGATCTCTTCCAAGGACTAAAACCCTTGGTTGGGAAACTTGTGAAGGACAAAATTCCTTCATGATGTTTTTTGGTGTGCAAGCTGTTTTGAAAGGAAAGAAAATATCTTTTTCTTGCATGTGTTGTATCTTTGGTGCAAATTAGATTTTATTTCAAGTGGAGCGACTTATATTGAAGTGGAGTTTTGGTATGTGGTGACAGTTTGGCTAATGAAATTATCATCCTATTCTCTATATTTTATTTAAGACAATATCTTGAGTTTGGTGATTTTTTGATGTTCTACTATTTTTAGCAAGCTTGGGAATGTTTTCTGGTTAGGGTTCCGTGATTAATTAATTTCACATGCAAATTTGATTTCTAACAGCTGCAATTGATTGATGAGGGTTTTCTATTAATTTGGCACTAGTTTGGAAGAATAATTTCAAGGTTTAACCCCATTTGAAAGGGTTGTTCTCTGCTAGGAAGGTCGCTGCCCTAGGAAGGGTTTGAGTTCAATTTTTGCAGGGTTATAACAGCAGTGTCTTAAATATGATTTGATTTCTTTTTTGCCATTTTCAACTTCAAACGGATTCATGGCAAATACCAGTCCAAAGAGCAAGTTCTAGATAATTTATAAAAAAATTCAATGCAGATCTGAATTTTTCTAGAGAATGACGACTTGCATGAAGGAATGAAATCAACAAAAACTGAAGTAATTCAACTCAATTCCTTTCCCAAATTGATCAATATTTTTATAAAGACAAGAATATAAGAAAAATTCCAATTTGGGTCAAAATAGAAGGCTGATTTATTTATTAAAAACCTGCAGAATGCTCCTCAGACACCCAACTGAAAATACTTCTTCAGCTCCAAAAATTATGTAAAATAGCTGATATGATGTCAAAAAATCAGAAATTAAGACCATAAACTAAATCAGCTCCAAAAACAGCTCCAAGGACCATAAATCAGTTCCTTAGATGATCGCTCCACATAGAAATGACTAGAACTGGAGAAGAAACAAAACAACTTTTCTCTTGTAAACCCTTGATCAAAATTTGCAACTTCATCCCTCAATAATGTTGGAAAATACTGAAAACGCGGATAACTCTTTGCTTCTCAATGGAAACCCCTAGATGGAGAATCCTCACAACTAGAAGAAGAGTTATCGTTCCTCTTCTAGGTCTCTTAGAGGGTTTTTGTCCTCAAGAGATTATTTCTAAGGGTTTTTGTCCTTAGAAAATATTTTGTAAATCTTTAAGGTTCAGACAAAAATCAGATTTGTATAAAATAGAAAATCATACCTTCTAAAAGTAAATTGACTTGCTTTTATAGATGAACTTGGCCAAATAGCCACCCTCAACTTCCAATCAGATTTCACCTCCCTCATTTAATGTTTTTTTACCCTTTTTCATCCTCTAAATGGGTCGCATTTTCTCCTAGAGGAGAATAATAAACATAAAGTGATATTTTCTTTTTCTTATTTTACTTTATCACTTTATATTTTTCTTTTCTATTTTTTATTTGAATTTATCGTTAATAAATTAATATAAAGTGCTTGTAATATTATTTTATTTTGCACTTTTATAATTAATTCATTATGATAATTTTCCCTTTCTATCACCCTTTAGTTGAAGGGAAACAAAATTAGGCTAAAGGTCTTCGACTAATTATTTTAGGAAGTGGGACATTTCAATCCTCCCTTCCCCAATTTCTTTCCCACACACAATTCCAAATGCGTTTGTCCAAGTTCCATGCACAAGAGACAAAATAGACTGTAGTGTTCTAGAATTTGGGATCTTGTACCTATTAAATGAAATAGATATTGCCACCATATACCTCTCTCAAGGTGATCATATATACAAATTTGCATCGAAGGTATCACATACGTTATTTTGTAGATTTCGTCTTCTAACTCATCATTTTCCTCAAGAGGAAAATAAATATGAATATGCAGCAATAAATAGGACATTATCTCACTTACTTCATACCTTTGAATTCCATCAAGATCCTCCTTCCCTTTTTCCATCATGATATCTTAATTTTGTGGTACCAATTCCTTATCATTATTGTCAATAATGGGTTGAATATCCTCATGATCTAATTGCACTTTCCATAACCCCAACAATTTTTCCAACTTATGACTGAAAATTTTCATCATATCATCCAATGAAATGATGACAACTATACATTCATCACAAGTGATTAGAATAGGATTGAAAAACTGAAAAATTACCACCTCTAATGGCTACCTTATTTTTTTAGAATCAAGCATGATGTAGGGAAATCTAAAATCAATTATAGAAATATTGCATAAAGACTCATAAAAGAAATCTCAAACATCCCATTAAAATTAATGTGTCGTATCAAGAGCGATCAAATTTCCCTCATCAATTTCTACCTCCTTTAGGGAGCAACCATGTGTAAATCCCATGCCAAGTTTTTTTTCATCATTTAATCTTCACCATATTGGTTCATGAATATAGCCATTGTACTTCCATGAACCAAATCCATGACAGTTGGAAGCTGTATTCACTATCTGTTTCACAAAACCTTTGTGGATGCCCAAAGAATGTTGGATGAGTTGAAGATGTAGGTGACAACAATGTTCCCATTGAACATAGCAGCTCGTCAGATTCCATGTGTTGTGACAATTTGAATTCATGCTTGAAACTTCCACAATCAACCATACAGTTGCGTAGCTGATCACTCAGACTTTATGACAACAGGACTGAAGATTAGGCAATGTTCCTAGGATAGCCTCTAAAACAATGAAAGTGGCTTCATACCTTTGTGTTGTGTTGCCGCATTCACCGAATATCATTCATTAAGGATTAAATAATTGTTGATTCTGTAGCTGCACGAAAACAATCGTCGAAATACGTGAATAAATTCGTCCTAATCATATGCTGGAACTTGGGAGTTTTTGAGTGTTCGCGCATGAATGAAAACCTATGCTCTGTAACCTATCCCGTGCGACCCGTGCGTCCATGTGGAGTCGTATACCCAAGTCAAAAGACAATTACTTTGATGGTGTGCGGGAATGTGCCCTATCGTAAGGCCTAAAACTCTTATTAAAGTTTGTTAGTCTTGCACATTGATGTGATAAAGTTATATGTTTATAATTTGAACTAACATCTTTATTTTTTTGGATTTCATACAGTTAGATATTTACTCTTTTCTAATAACATCTTTATTTTTTGGATTCTATAAATTTCATAAATTGTTAATGTGTTACAGTTTATTTTTCTAATAAGTTATATATTTATCAACTTTACGTATTTAATAAATTGTTAAATTCTTATAGTTGATTTTTCTAATAATTTCCATAAATTTCTAAAATCATTTCTAATCTTTTACATTTCCCATATTTTGATACACCAATAAGCTTATAGTTTATAAGATACTAAAAAGATATACTAATTTTCATATAGCCGAATTTAATCACGAATTTTATCGTCAACTTTTCTGGCAACGAATTTTTAACGAATTTCATCCTCGACGAATTCGAACACGAATTCGGATGCGGCAACATAGCCTTTGTGTAGTGATCCTTCTTAGGTAAGAACCAATTAGATAACTGGCAATAGACCATGCTCGTACTTTTGAGGCTGAATACCATAAGGATATAACTGCTGTTCTGAAAATGCTGTTGTATACGCCTCTTAAAAATTGCATTGACTTCCCTTTACACTCTTGATTCCCTTCCATTGAACCGTATCTTCAATATTTCTCTTAAGCCCTTCAATGCCCAAATCTGAATTTTTCTCGCACATTGATGTGAAAAGACAAAAGAACTAACTAGAGTGACTTCAACATTATCAACTCTTTTCTTACTGAGATTCCAAATCATTGTGTGTGCACAATATCTGAATTTGCATCAAGAGATTTTAATGTCTTATGTTGTAACCCATATCAATCATTCTATCACTCTTCCCATAATGGTCCTTAATTTCGCATGACATAAGCATCAATCTTCCATACCTTAATTTGTCCTCAAGTGTTCATCCTTCCTTGATGGATAGACATATGTTGAGCTGCCCCCAACACCACTGTCTATGTGCCTTAGATCTCCAAGAATAGTAGCATCTTCTCTTACCTTATCACTTGCATTCCCATCACTAAGATCAACCTTGGACTCTTCCCCTTTGCTGGGGTAACCACTAGGGTGTCTATCAAATGGAAGTGGCACAATAGGAAGCATTAAACACCTGTTAAATACATTTGAAAGCTTATCAAAGGTTGCTGTTTTGGAAATTACAGCCGACTAAAATTTGCAAGTGTCCATGGGGTCTCCTCATGTGCAAGTTTCTCCATAAGGTCACCTTTGACTTCTTCACTTAGGTGTAGATCTGACTTTTCTTCCTTCATGGGGGTAGACTCCATGGTTTCACTTCCTTTCTCATCTTTGCCATCTTGCATATCAAATCTTTCTAGAAACTTTTTTGTGAAATCTTCAAGGGAGACAATGGATTCAACTCCTTGGGGGTCTTCAACAACTAATGCCACTACTTATGGGCTATTCCATCCATGTATCTAGAGATGAGCATGAGGTAATCATCCTGAAAAATAGGATTCGATAGCAAATATCTCTCAAATTTCTTTAACCAAAATCTAGCAAAAATTTTGTTAGTCCCATTAAAAAAGGAACTTGGGTCCACTTCATATTGAATATTTCATAGGATGGGACGATACACTGCGTTGATACCACTGTAATGTCCTCAAATGGATACTTTTCCACCTCAAATGGATTTTAGGCAAATCCCAATCCAATGCAACAATTTATAGATAATATAGTCAAAAATTTATGAATGTCATATCAATTTTTATATAGAAAATGGTGACTAGATATGGAGATGAAAACCCAAAATTTGAATTAAAACCACTAAATTTAATTCCCAAATTGAACAAATTTTACAAAGATGGAATCATGAGAAGAAATACCAATTTGAGATTCAAAATAGAAGGCTTAATTTATTTATAATGAAATGCTACACTTGCTCCTCATACACACAACTGAAAATACATCCTTCATCTCCAAAAATTATGTAAAATAGATGATTGTGATTTCTAAAAATGTCAGAAATATGAACAAAAATCAACAATTTGATCATAATCAACTCCAAAGACCATAACCAGCTCCTTAGATGGTCACTCCACATAGAAATGGTTGGAAATGGAGAAGAAATATACAAAAACTTTCCTTCTTGCAAACCCTTGATCAAAATCTGCAACTTCAGCCCTCAATACTATTGGAAAATAACTGAAAATTCAAATAACTTTGTGCTCCTCAATGGAAACCCTGTGATGGAGAATCCTCTCAACTAGAAGACGAGTTTTCGTTCCTCTTCTAGATCTCTTAGAGGGTTTTCATCCTCAAGAGATTATTTCTAAGGGTTTTCGTCCTTAGAAAATATTTTGTAAAGCTCTAGGCTCAGACAAAAATCAGATTTGTATAAAATAGAAAAGGATGTCCTTCTAAAATAAAGTTGACTTGCTTTTATAGATGAACTTGGCCAAATAGCCACCCTCAACTTCTAATCAACTTTCACCTTTCATTTAATGTTTTTTCCATCTTATTTCATCCTCAAAGGGGTCACATTTTCTCCTAGGGGAGAATAATAAATATAAAGTGACATTTCCCTTTTTCTTATTTTAGTTTATCACTTTATATTTTTCTTTTCTATTTTTTTATTTGACTTTATCATTAATAAATTAATATAAAGTGCTTATAATGTTATTTTATATTGCACTTTTATAATTAATTCATTATGATAAGTTTCCCTTTCTATCACCCTTTAGCTGTCAGGAAACAAAATTGGGCTAAAGGTCTTCGAATGATTATTTTAGGAAGTGGGACATTTCACATTTGCCGAATTCCCTTAAAAAGGGACATTACAGTGGTATCAGAGCATCATCCTCCCAGCTTGAGAAACATGGAAAAGTTGGAGATGATCATGAAGTCCCAAGAAGGAATGGTGGATGCATTGGATGGGCTTGTTCAAGCCATCCAAAATATGCAAGGTGGTGATTTGCTCAAGAAAAAAAGGGTTTCAAGGATTGACAACTTGACAATAGCATATCAAGCTCTTCTGGAAATGATGCATGAGACTCTTTCCTTTGAGGATTTTGTGGAAATAGACAATCATATTGTGGGAATTGGCACAAGGCATAAAACCTGAACCCCATTAAAGGACCTTGGCAAAAAGGTGTCATCCATTGAGGTAAGAAAACCCTCCAGTGCAAAGAAACATGTCGAAGAGCATGTAGCGGATCAGCTACAAGATGAAGAAAGCTTGATGAACTTCCTTTTAAGAGAAAGAACCATCGCAGCAGCTGTTTGGCGTGAAGGATCAGCCTTTGGGAGCCCTAGAAGCACCCACCGCCATTGCCAAGGGTGAACCCTTGACTGATTTTCCTTTCCGCCCTATGAGAGCACAAGAGGATGGAGAAAATGCTAAGCAAAGACCAAGGAAGATGGAAGGTAAAGAACTTTTCGTTGTTAATAATACTCCTTTGATTTCTAAGGTTGCATGTGGAAAAATATTAAAGGAACTTGAGAGCATGAGCCAAAAATTAAAAAGAGAAAATCAGATCTGCACTTAGAAGGAGAAGAAGAAGCCAAACTTCAATTGTGTGAAAGGAAATTGGTGGATGAAACCAAACCTCCTGAGGGAATGTTTCTAACAGCAGTCATAGAGAGAAATAAAGCCAAGCAAGAAGCTTCATTGATTGAGGTCAAGGCTGATTTTCAGATCAGCAACATGGTAGGACCTTTGAAAGGGGTAGCAAGGGCAATTGATCCTTCGAAATTGCAAAAAACCAACAAGCAGCCTGTTGATATCAAAGTTACAGATCCCTAGGACAGGTCTACAAGAAAAGGATGCCTTGAGGAAGAATTCAAACAGACCAGCCATCATTGAGCCACACAAGGCACCAATAATTCAGTCCAAAACCACTGATTTGGGACCCGCAAGGAAGCTAATCCAGCAAGAATTGCAAAAGGCATATGAGGATGACATTATGAAGAAGCAAATCCATGGAAGTAAGGTACCTTTGGTATATTTTCTGAGTGTTGATTCTAACTCAGAATTTTTGGGTTCTACGAAGGTCACGGGCAGCCCATGGTGCATGAAGGTATTTCAAATTCCTTACCTATCAATATGTCAAATCAGGTATGTTGTAATTATGCACAACCGGTTCAGAATGATAACCACATTTCAGTTTCATTACTCTTTCCCATGTTGCTGCCATGTTCATGTCTTCGTGATCAGCATATTCAAAGAAATAAGGAGATGGATGGATGGGTTCAACCTCAATATTGTTTCCACATAGGTGCTGTTGTAGATTCTGAAAAAAGGAGTAGGTCCGATTTTAAAATCAAGTTGTTGATCTCATCCTTGTATGTTTAGGAACAAAGGTGGAACCAAACCTTATCATGGGAAGCTCAAATAATTCCAAGAGAATCAAGGTAAGGGATGTCTTATGCACGTGGAATAGGAATGAAATGATGAGAAGTTGTCTCCTTGACAAAACCTATGGCTTACTGAAAAAGGTAACAACTTTCTTTTCCCATATTGTCTATGAACTAGCTGATACATACGTTTTTAAAAAGAAGTATGGGATCAAAGTGGCTTGCATAATGAAAAAGATATCCGCAAGATTGATGCATGGGGAATGGGGAGATTATTGCTCCAATATTTTTATAAAGGGGCTGTTACACATGGTTGGATTACAATCCCCAATGATCTTGGTTTCTACTACATGCCTTTTGAAGTGGCAAAGAGAGGTCGAGTCATAAGAAAAATGCCGCTTCCCTCTTGGGCAATGGACAAAAATATTTCAGCTGATGCATGGTGGTTTACAGCCTTTGTCATTCTAGAACTAAGGGAACGTATTATTACAGCCATGATATAATTCTATTTTTAATACCTAAGGTTAGGCTGTATATGTTCTAATTACGAAACAATTCTAAAAGGGTAAATAAGGGTATGGGCATGTATTGCTTGTGGAGAGAGTTGAATTTTGAATGCAAGAAGGAAATGATGTTGGGCAGATTTTAATCATTACATCCTTAAATGGGGCAAGGGTAAATCAGATTTACTATTGTGATAAGTTGCACAGATTGAAAGGGAGCAATGAGAAGGGGTTACCCCACATACCCATGAGACACAAAGAAGTAACAAATTGGAAAGACCTTATTCTTTCTAACCTTATTTTTTGTGCAGGACCAAGGATAAAGAATGAAGAAAAAAATGAAACATCGTCCTTGGAACTACTACTTCCACACATGTGCAAAGAAAGATGGTACCATTGTCACATATTTAATAGTGGATATATCAGCTGATTGCATATTCTCAATCCTTCTAAAGCAATTTTCAGTTTCTACCATCTTCAAGGGATGGTCCTTTCCATTAATATTTCCAGTTGGTCATTATGGCACTTGTGTAGCATGGATGAGAATGCAAAATTCAGTTTCAGGACTGCCCTTGGCCGGTATGTACAGCTGCAAAGGAGTTGAGTCTTTAAAGTTATTCGGAATAGGAGAAAGGGAAACAAGGTTCCAGCTGAAAGAATTTTTATTACCAGCAGTCCTCACCTCGGTTTCACACTTAAGGATAGAAGGCACCTCGCTATCATGATTGGTCCCGATGGAGGAAAAAATAATGAAACTGATGGGACTGATTGGGCTTGTCTAACTGCTGATTACACATTCCAAAGTTACATCACAACAGTTTGGAGGGAGAACCTTCAAAGTACCTTGCACCATGATCTGTTCTTAGCCCTTCCAAAGGTAATTTCAGTCATTGACTATGCCTCTTTGAAGAAGAAAATGCTTACCTACAGCTGTACTCTTGATAGCATGAACACCAACGAGTTGAAATCCCCCTTGTTGGAAAGTTTTCTTTTGCTGCCCCAAAGGTGGTGTTTTTGCATTGAGTTTATTCTTGGACACTGAATCTTCCAGTGTGAGAGTTCTCTTAATGGCATCTTGTAAGGAGGGTCGATCAAAAGCTTTTATCCAACCTTTGAGAGGTTTGGTTATGCCCTCCATGAACACAACAGTAAGCCTCCTTTCGGAGATATTGGGAACCATGACTGATAGTCTTTGGAACTCTGCAACATAGCTATCCACAATACCATACTGTCTCAACTATGCTAACTCTCATAAACGGATCGCAGTGTCATTTCCATCAAACCTCTCAATGAGCCTCTAGCCGAATTCCTCATATGTGCTGATGAGGCTATGTCCCTGGGTCACTAGACCATGGTACCACCACTCATGTGCTATTCTCTCCAAATGTAGTGTAGAAAATTTGATGGCCTCTTCTTCATACATGGAGTTCAATGAGAAATATGTGTGCAATTTCCGTTCCCAAACATGAGCTGTACATTTGTTAGACCCATCAAATAGTTGGAATAGTAAGTTTACCTAACCTCTGTTGTGGATCCCTGTGAAGGCTGGTTTGTGTTTGATCTTCTCTCATTTTTATGCCCATTCTTCATCTTCAAACTACAAAAATTTGTTGAGAGACATCTCTGCATGGAAAGTAGGGTCCAAGGGCTCTATACTCATCAAACAAAGCTGCAAAATTATTTCTGTTTGGATTTTCTTCGTTCTTCTTCTAGTTGCTCCTCTTCTCTTTGAAGAAATTTAGGCCGGAAGGGCCTAAGTGCCGATCCAATCACTGTTCTGTTTTTACCTGAAGCACAACCTTCACTCGTAGGGGTTTGGGTTGGACTTGGCACTTTCATATTTTGCATTGTTTGTAATAATTGAGCCACGAGGTTTGTTATTTACTGCTGTCCTTTGACTCATGTTAAAAATTGCATTGTATTGGATCTTTGCTTTTTCCTCATTAGTTAGCACCTGCTTTCCTCTTTCACCCATTTCCTCCACCTGTTCTATTTCCGTTTCTGTTCCTTGGTTTTGCAACCTCCTTCTTTCCCTCTGGTAAATTCTGACTTGCCCTATTACTAGTCTGCTTTAAATGTTACTCGCAAACTGGTAGGTTGGTAAGATGATAGCTCTGATACCATTGTAATGTCCTCTTTCAAATATTTTAAACCAACAATCTATGCAAATTTGTCTGATTTTCCTATACTTATGGAACAACTTATGAACTATCAAAAGTATGCATTGACATATTCATCAAACAATTGATAAGCATGAACCATCACTGCCAATTCCACAAACGATTGGCATACATGCAGCTATTGGTGTGCTCAGAACATAAATCAAAACTATAAATTTTTTGAATGTTGGACAACAACATGAAATATTAATATTAAATATTTTATATCAAACAAGTAGCAATGGTTTTGCAAACCCCTTTTTGCATATAATATTTAAAGATGTACAATGACAATCTTGTGGTTCATTTATTATTCAAATCTATCAAAATAAACAAGCAAACCCAACTCACGAAATATGGAGTTGTGATGTTTCTGTAGTAGTGGTACAAGACTATTGTAGCAACAATGCTGGAAGCACTGTAGCAACAATACGGAATACTGGAGCAACATTGTAGCAACACTGAAAATTTCTAAAAATCCTCCTTAATCAACTGGAACTGGAAATAAGCTTCGATCTTTTAGCTCAAATGCGAGTCCTTGGATGGAATCACCGTAAAGGAGAAGATGGTTTTCGTTCTCCAAATCTCTACACTTCCTTGGGTTTTCGTCTCTGGGAGAAGAAATTGAACAGAGAATGCTCAAGCTCTGAAGGTGGGGGTTTGATAACAGTGAAATGGAATTCCTTCTTCCTCTTAGCCCTTCCTTTTATAATTACCCTTTTGATTCGAATTTCATTTTCTCCGCCTAAAATTCTCCTCACATGTGTCTAATAACCACTTTTAATAAAATGTTAGATTAGGCTCTTATATAATAATAATACATATGTTGCGCCTGTTTACAATGTTATAAAAATAATGTTACTAGAACAACTTAAAATATTATTATTAAATTATTTTCCTCAAATTTATCCCTTAGCCTATACGAGAAATGTGGAATAGGCTATGAGGTCTGCTCGAGTATTTCAATTCTGAAAAGGGGACATGTCAGA
The DNA here is from genome assembly GCA_019776745.2 of Taxus chinensis. Classification (NCBI taxonomy): domain Eukaryota; kingdom Viridiplantae; phylum Streptophyta; class Pinopsida; order Cupressales; family Taxaceae; genus Taxus; species Taxus chinensis. The sequence goes on from JAHRHJ020001776.1 coordinate 166,854, forward strand.
TAACAGGTGCAGCTCACATAGCCAATGATAATCACGAGTAATTCCCGAAGGAATATTTTAAGTTGCAACCTTACCTTAAGCATATATAGCTTCTATTTATAGTATATTCAAAGTTGAGGCAAATTTGACCACCAGACTTCTCTTGTCCGTGTGATTTATGTTAATGATGAGTTTGCATATACTTTCATGATGACAATTGCTTAGGTTTCACGATTTTGGATACATCATGTTATCAAATATTGAGTTGTTATTTGATACTATTTCTGACGTTTCAAGTACAATATTTGTTATCTTCTCTTGGATATGTGGTTCATAACATGGCATTGGGATCCAATACACTTATGCACCCAACCTTCTAACTAGAAATAGTGGTTTGTTTTTTATATGTTGCTTGACTATTAAAAAAAGGTTGCATTTTTGTTGTTTAGTATTATATATTGCCATAATTTTGAATGCAGAGCCCTTGCCTTCCTTCAAGTAGTGGTTCTAGGTCTTCTCGAGGTTCACGAAACAAACAAATGGATCCCTCAACTCCAATAAAATCAAACATTAGCTCAAGTTATGATTGGGAGAAGGTATTTGTTTTACTTTCTACCTGTACTGAACTGTGATTTCTTGCTTGTTTCCTTGAGCATGAATCCGAAAAAGTAGATATGCTTGGAGATGACAATTTGACACTAAATATATGGAACCTTTATTAGTCAAATGATTCGATTGTCTTGTTCTATTGCTAAATATATTGGTACATTTGATTTCTACTATAATTTAGTTACTTATTTGAAATTTTCAGTGGAATACCTTTTCATCAATATATGTAAAAAAAATAGCATATGCAGTAATTGTTTTTTTGTATCACTATACAACAAACATAATATATTTTCTGAAATCTGGTTGCATATTCTTTGCGCTGTAGTGCTCGCAGTTGAACTAATATTTTTTGTATTTGTTTCTAGTAGGGATGCAGTTTCCTCTTGAGAAAATAAAAATGGTTACTTGTTGCATTTGATTTGCATTAAGCATATTCATGGTTTTAATCTACTAGCATATACAAATGAATGAAGTGAATCTCAAATAAAGTTTGTTTTTGATGAGGCAAAATTTTTTGCTTTAGGAAGATCGGTAATTTTATAAAGAAAATCTTGAGGTCAAAAACCGTCTTTTAAATTTTAAAATATTCAGACACTTGTATTTAAAACGAAAATATAGAACTTATAAGCATAAAATATTTATAGAATATGGTGGAAGAGAATGAAATAAGGATTAATGTCCAAAAATAATACTAATGTTCAATAGGGTTGTAGAAAGATACAAGGGGGGATTGAATGCATCTTTAGTAAACAAAGATTATAACAGTTCTCCAAACATTTTAAGAAGAGAAATTGCTACCTGAAGTATCTTACATCTATCATTTACTCTACAATCATAAGAGAACATTGAAATTTTTGTTGAGTAAGTTTAACTGGCTAATGTCTTTGTGATCATTGCTAATAGGGTAACCTTTTCTAAATCACATGCTCTTAGTATCGCTTATAAAGGAGCCTTACCGAAATCATCTTATTATCAAATTGTTTGTGGTTTAAGCTAAGTCGCCGCATTCGAATTCGTGTTCGAATCCGTGGAGTATAAAATTCATTGCTAAAAAAATAGAGATAAAATTCGTGATTAAATTTGGCTAATAGAAATACATAAAAATAAATAAAATAAAACTAAAATATTCAATAAATTTATAAATAATTTTTTAAAAACTAATATTTACATTTTAGAGTAAATTAATATAAAGCTATAAATCATTAATTTATTATCACATCTTTAAAAAAAATTAAATTAGTTTATAAATTTATAAATGATGTTTTTAAAAAATTAATCATTTACGTTTTAAAGTAGATGATTAGTCTAAAATTTATAAGCCTATATAAATTTATAAATATATTAAAAAATTATAAATACAACAAAACTATGATTTTTTAAAAAAACTAAACCTAATCATTTACGAATTACCACTAAATTATTATCATTTATCAACCTAAAAGTTAAAAGTAAAGATGTGTTTTATTAACCTAAAATTAAAACTATATATTTTTAATAGGAGTCGTGGAAGGCTCCGCTGAAAGCTCCACCGAAGTCTTCCCTTTCACGCAGGTTTGGACGGTTGGGGCTGGAGCTCGGGCTGGGAAGAGAGGGAAAATTCTTGTCTGTTGCCATTGAAGCAGCTACAACCTATAAGACGTCCGTAACAGTTCACCATTCGTGAATGTCTGCTAGAATTCTATACTCTACATCCCTAACAGTATACTCACACTCTGTAGATCTCACACCTCTGCAACCTCGGTCCAAACTCGAGATCTCACACCTCTGCTGTGCAATCAACTGTATACTTACACGGCGTGAAATGCAAACCCTAGATTTCTGTGGTGCTTGGAAATCGTTTTTTTGTCCGTACAATTAAATTCGCTAATGACAGCGAACTTTTGGGAGCAACTTTGAATTCGGTGATTTTTTATTTTTTTAGAAGAAATCCGCCGAATGCAGTGACTTAGAGTTTATGTAGCCACTTGCTTTGGAATAATGAATAAAATTCTTTTTCTATGTCTATCTTCACATGATTGAGTTAAGAAAGTATTGGCATATTGTGTTGACTTGCCATTTATATTGTGTAATGTATAGGTACTTATTAAAATTTATATTGGTGATGGTCGGTACAAACTGTATGAAGATGATGTTTTCAGTCAGAGTTTACATAAAACAATTGATACATTTTAGTCAATAATGAGAAATATTCATATAGATTTGATATTTCCTCAAATTGTGGAGTCAAATCTTATCCCTTATCAACCATAAATCTGTACAACCTCTCTAAGAATTTTATCAGTATGATGAATTTTTCATCTACTCATATACACACGAATAATAATTTATCCTAATATGTTATCTCACACATATATGTACGTACTAATATATGAAATGTCCAACATAAGTATATTTGCTCTTGTCATTCTCACTGACCATAAGATGGGCAATCATCAATTGGTATATTGAGCACCCCCGAGGCCATTTCAACACATTGAAACAGATGAAAAAAAGGGAAAAAATGAAAAAATGATTAAGAGTTCAAGTTATTGCATGATAACATTGAAATATTCAGGCAAAGGCAAGAGTGAATTGTTCTACTTATATAACATGTGCCTAGGAGTTTACTTGAAAATTTGTAGGAGCCAATAGATTTCTTGAAAAAGTGGTGGTTTATCAAAGGATGACTTCCAAAGTTGAGGAGAGAACATGAAGGTGGTACCAGCAACATCCTTGGAAAAAGCTCATGATCTGACGGTGAATATCAAAAGTGAATACAATACCAATGCCCAAGTTTGAGGATTGAGTGATGAACAATAATGGTGACAAAGACAACCTTGCCTCTATGGAAGTATTTTGCAAGGGCATGGTGCAAACATACAAAGCAACGAAGGATGAACTTTAACAAGGACACCAAAAAGGTTTAATGCACAACATCTAGGATGGAAAGGCACACCATGGACGAGTTAGTTTGTAATATCCCTTTGTGGGCACTTTAAAACAATTCCGGATTTCCCGAGAACCTTACTTTTTATCCTTAGTGGCAGAAGTAATGGAAAACTGATTTTTTCTATAAACCCTTATATCAAATACAACAATCTGGAAATTCTAGAAAAATACCCTTATAGATGAAGATATAAAATTCTGAAAATACCCTTTTATTCAAAGAAATCTGAATAATAGATTATTATTGCAAACCCAAGGGAAAAATATAGAATTTTTACAAGAAATGACAGCTTATCTTCAAACCCTCATAGACAAAATACAATAGTTTGATTTCTTTCCTTAATTTATGAAATATAAACAAAATAGAAATACCCCCAAGGGGCAAAGCATAGAGAAAGCCTCTTGGCACATGAATATGATGGAAAATAATTTTTACAACAAAAAATCTAAATTTATTTTTATTTATTTTCCAGCTGAAAGTAAGCAATAAATACAGTTGACCGTATGAGCAAAAAGAAGGTGAAGGAGAGGCCCCAACTGGCTGCAAATACTGCCCTAGGGCAGATTATGGCATGAAGCAAGGCCCATCATCTAATGCACCTCAGTTTGCAGCTGAATTAGCATCCAAAGGGAGTCATCCAGCTTTAAAATGCCCCAAAAATGCCAAAATAAGGGTGCCCAAAATCTGTTGTTCCAACTAATATCTTTGATGTCCTAGCTGTAATAATTCTGAAAACTGCCCTAAAAACATGCCCTAGATTGACAAATTTGACTGAAACTGAAATTCCTTGTTTGAAAGCACAATGGTAACCCCTGGATGGAGTCGCCTCTAAGGATTAGAGGGTTTTTGTCCCCTAACTGCAGCAATGGAGGGTTTTCGTCCTCACTGCAGATGGGTGTTAAGGCAGCAGCTCAAAACCTCAAAATCACAATGTAATGTATGCAAAAGATGTCCTCAAATGATCCCCTCACTCTCTTTTATAACTTTCCATGTCACGTTCCACAATGAAAGAGTGCCAAAAGCAACTTTCCCCTTTTCTATTTTCTCTTTGATATTGTTTTAATAAAAGTAACTTTTTATAATAATAGAACTTTATCAATGACTTACATTTTTATAATAATAAAACATAAGTGTCTTTTATAAAGTTACAATTTTGACACTTAAGTTACGTTATTATTTTATTATACTTTATTTGAAAAGGGGGACATTACATTTGTAGTCAACAAGAACATCATTTGTTACATTTGTCAAGAGGCACATCATTTGGTTAAGGACTGCTCATTAAGTATGAAGAACAAAGGGTGCCCAAGCCCTGCAAACAAAAATTAAATTCACAAGACCAACTTCCAAAGGGACCACTAGTGGCAGATATAAGAATTCTAGGCATGGGAAAAACAACCGCATTCGCCGAACTTGATGGCAAAAATTCGAAATTCGTCGGATTTAATACAACAGATATAAATTCGTTGAAAATCGCGAATTTATTCGTACAGAAGTCAGATGTGAAACTTTTATTAAATTTGCTACAAAATCGTGTTTAAAATTTACAAAAATTTTTAAAAAAATCTGGAAATTCGTTATAGGGTTTAACTTTTTCCATTTTAGGGTTTTCGACTTGTTTTGACGACATTGCTGGAGGGGTTGTTTGGACGCCATTGCTGTCATTGCTGCTATTGCTGGAGGGGCTGTTTAGACGCCATAGCTAGAGGCTGCGCAGAGGTTGTTGAGTCTCCATCCGTGCCCGAGTACCACTTCCGAGCTCACAGCCTCATACAGAACTTCGACGTTGTTTATTTGTGTATTTTTTGTTTTGTAAATGTTTTTAAGGTTTTGAGTTGATAAATGTGTAGTATTTAATATTTAATAAGTTTTAGGTTTAGGTTTTACGAATATTTATTTTATAAAATATATGTATAATGTTAATATTTAAGTTTATAAACTTAAACTTAATATTTATGAATATACACATTTATAAATATTTATGAATATTTAAGTTTATATAATAATTAACTTAAACTTTATGAATATTTTATATTCACGAATAAACTCAAACTTACTATTTTATAATGTTAATATTTAAGTTTATAAATGTATAAAGGCCAAACCTTAATCTAAGTAAACCCCATTACGATTATATATAATTTATATGTAATATTTTATAGATATAATTTTATATGTATATGTATAATATAATATATAAGTTTAATATATTATATAATTTTTCATTTAGTCGAATATAGTCACGTATTTAATGTGCTGATATTTAATACCAACGATTTTTTCACCAATTTAATCATCGGTGAATTCGAACACAAATTCGAATGCGGCAACTTAGGTCCGAATAACAAAAATAGATGCCAGGAATAATTAGGGTGGAAATGAGTAGATCCAGTATGACCCAAAAGCAAGAACGAATGTCTAGCACAAAAATGCAATAATTGGGGTCACTTTGAGTGAGACTTCCCAATAAGACATAATAATAACAATGGAAGATTGTTATGTTGATGCTTGAATTCGAATGTGGCAACTTAGGTCCGAATAACAGAAATAGATGCCAAGAATAATTAGGGTGGAAATGAGTAGATCCAGTATGACCCAAAAGGAAGAACGAATGTCTAGCACAAAAATGCAATGATTGGGGTCACTTTGAGTGAGACTTCCCAATAAGACATAATAATAACAATGGAAGATTGTTATGTTGATGCTAAGGAATAGGCAACCATGAAGATACCAATTGTCTCAAGTAGACCAAGGAAAAATTAACATGCAATGATTGGGGTCACTTCGAGTGAGACTGCCCAGTCAGGCAGAATATAGCAATGGAAGATTATTGTGTAGATGCAAAAAAATGGCTACCATGGACATAGGAATTGTCTCAAGTAGACAAAGGAAAAAATTAATTTTCTCATGGGAGAGGAATCCATTGTGGTGATTTTTGCACATGCCTGTAAAAATCATTATCCTGACCTAGTTGTCAATAGGAAAAGGATGAATAGAGGTTCGAGCACATTGTAATGTCCCCAAATGGACACTTTTTACCCCCCAAATGGATTTTTGGCAAAACCCCAATCCAAAGAACAATTTCTAAATAATTTATAAAATATTACAATGCAGATCTGAATTTTATACATGCATGGCGACTTGCATAGGAGATGAAAACCCACAAAATGAAAGGCAAAACCACTGAATCTTTAATGGAATCAACTCAACTAATTTTATAAAGATGGAATCAAGAGATAAATACCATATTTGACCTCAAAACAGGCTGGAATTATTTTATATAAATCTGCAGACAACTGTCCTCAGACACAACTGAAAAGTACAAAACCCTTGAGCCAAAAATTATGCAAGTTGGCTGATTTGACCTCTAAAAATATGACAAAGATGTTGGTGATGAGATCCGGGACAGCCGTGCCCTAGAATGTATCAAACTCTATCAACCAGGGTGTAGATAACCCTAGATATGGCTGCAAATGGAGGTAAAAATCTGCAACAAGCTTCCACCTTCAAACCCTTGTACAAATCTGCACTTTTACAACCTTCTATACCACTGGAAAATACTGAAAAAACACCACTAACTCTGTGATCTGCAATGGAAACCCCTGTGTGGAGAATCCTCTCAACTAGGAGAAGGGTTTTCGTCCTTCTACTAGATCTCTTAGAGGGTTTTCGTCCTCAAGAGTGAATCTCTAAGGGTTTTCGTCCTTAGAAGATTATTGATGCAAGCTCAAAGCTCAACATACAAATCAAATTTCATAAAATAGACAAGGATGATCTCTACAAGCAAGTCGACTTGCTTTTATAGAAGTAATGGGCCAAATGGCCACCCTCAACTCCCAATCAGATTTTTCCTCCTTCATTTAATGCTTTTTCCCACTTTATTCCATCTCCTAAGGAGGTCGCATTTTCCATAGAATAAATAAACATTATAAAATGTCTTTTTTCCCTTTCTAATTTATTTTATCATTAAGTCTATAATAACTTATTATAAGTGCCTTTATAATATTTTCTTATATATTTTTTCTTTTATATGCACTTTATAATAACTTATTATGACTTAAGTTCCCCTTGTGTTCATCCCTTAGCCATCGGGGAGACAAAATGGGCTAGGGGTCTTCGACATGGATTATCTTAGGAAGTGGGACATTTCAGTCCTCCCTTCCCAAAATTGCTTGCCCTCAAGCAATTCCAAACTCGTTTGTCCAAGTGCCATGCACAAGAGACAAAACATGTTGAAGTGCTCCAAAATTCGAGCTCCTGTACCTGTTAAGTGAGATAAATCTTGCCACCATCTACCATTCTTATGATGATCATATACACAAATTTGTATCAAAGGTAGCACATACTTTAAATTGCAGATTTCATCCTCTAATTCCTCATTTTTCTCAAGAGGAAAACAAATCTGAATATGCTGCAAAAGATATGACATTATCTCACTCATTCCATACCTTGTGATGTCACCATGATCTACAATGGGTTGAATTCCTTCACGAGTCAACTGCTGCAATGACATGCTCCTTTCTTTTCCATCCTCACCCTGTGCAATTTGCCCTTCCATGCTCTTGGCTGCCACAAGTTGAGGACCACCATTCCTCATACCGTGCACAACAACTTTTGGAACAACATTTTTTTCTTCTTTTTCTTCTTCATTATCTGAAACTACCTCAATGTAGTGGATAGATCCCTTACCTTTGCAACGATGGTTGGGTGTCCATGGGTCCTTACAATCAAAGCATAATTTTTTTCTCCTTAACTCATTCCTTGTTTCTATTTCGGAGTTGTTTCTTTCCCATTCCTTTGCCTTACCTTGCTGCCCACTAACTGCTGCCCCTTGCTTATCATGTTGAACTTTTATTGGTTCTTCAAATGAGTTCTTTTGCTGCCCCAAACGTTTTTGTAATTCAGGTATCGACATATGATGGTCTCTCTTGGGCTTGCTACCAATCTTCATCCTGCAATAATTTGGAAATGGCATATTATCTCTGAAACCCTTGCTCAAAGATTGGTATTTCCTCCAACAAGAATCCTCATCATTCACCTTTGTTGGCTTGCCCTACATGTGACGCTTCAGAATCTTTCAAGAAAGATCTCATGAAGACTCAAAGGCTTGTTAGAAGAATGGGGAGATCGCTACCCTGAATTACTGCTCTCACATTTTTCCTTATTATCCCCAGATCTGCTTTGATTCAAATTCTGAGTTAGCTCAAATAAAGGTTAGTGGTTTCTTGTTGTTTCACCATGTTGATGAACATTTTCTTCATAAAACCCACATTGAGATCTTTCCGATTTGCCATATTTTGACCTTCTTTTCGCTACCCAACAGGATGGAAGAAAGCCGGCTTTGATACCACTGTAATGTCCCCAAATGGACACTTTTTACCCCCAAATGGATTTTAGGCAAAACCCCAATCCAAAGAACAATTTCTAAATAATTTATAAAATATTACAATGCAAATCTGAATTTTATACATGCATGGTGACTTGCATAGGAGATGAAAACCCACAAAATGAAAGGCAAAACCATTGAATCTTTAAGGGAATCAACTCAGCTAATTTTATAAAGATGGAATCAAGAGATAAATACCATATTTGACCTCAAAACAGGTTGGAATTATTTTATATAAATCTGCAGACAACTGTCCTCAGACACAGCTGAAAAGTACAAAACCCTTGAGCCAAAAATTATGCAAGTTGGCTGATTTGACCTCTAAAAATATGATAAAGATATTGGTGATGAAATCCGGGACAACCATGCCCTAGAATGTATCAAACTCTATCAACCAAGGGGTGTAAATAACCCTAGATATGGCTGCAAATGGAGGTAAAAATCTGCAACAAGCTTCCTACCTTCAAACCCTTGTACAAATCTGCACTTTTACAACCTTCTATACCTGCTGGAAAATACTGGAAAACACCACTAACTCCGTGATCTGCAATGGAAACCCCTGTGTGGAGAATCCTCTCAACTAGGAGAAGGGTTTTCGTCCTTCTACTAGATCTCTTAGAGGGTTTTTCGTCCTCAAGAGTGAATCTCTAAGGGTTTTCGTCCTTAGAAGATTATTGATGCAAGCTCAAAGCTTAACATACAAATCAGATTTTATAAAATAGACAAGGATGATCTCTACAAGCAAGTCGACTTGCTTTTATAGAAGAAATGGGCCAAATGGCCACCCTCAACTCCCAATCAGATTTTTCCTCCATTTAATGTTTTTCCCACTTTATTCCATCTCCTAAGGAGGTCACATTTTCCATAGGATAAATTTTATTTTAACATTAAGTCTATAATAACTTACTATAAGTGCCTTTATAATATTTATTCTTTTTTTCTTTATATGCACTTTATAATAACTTATTATGACTTAAGTTCCCCTTGTGTTCATCCCTTAGCCGTTGGGGAGACAAAATGGGCTAGGGGTCTTTGATATGGATTATCTTGGGAAGTCGGAAATTTCACTTTTTCGACACTTTCCTGATTAGTAGGATTTATTCAACATTATGAGCCTTGTGACGAATAAATCTTTCATGTAGCACTATCAATTAGTCGACCCTGTGATCCTCATGATAAAGAAGAGATAAATGCATGCAGCTATTCATATGGAGATATTAAGGAGGACCATAATTGTCATGATTTTTTATAAGCAAATGAGTGTGAATGTTGTCCTAGAGAAGACTATGCAGAAACCAGGAAGACCCACTTTGTGGTCGACAAGTATGAATTATATGATATATTATTGGAACCATAGCCCCAAGGTTGCTAATATGTTATACACACATGGTTACAACTCCATGGAATATGAGGACTATAATTATTATAAAACTTCTTTTGCGAAGGATACCTTATACAAGTATCTGGATGAAGATGGTTAAGACTTCTCATGGACTACTTATGAGACTTTCATTCATTGAAGTTACATGTGATCAAAGGAAAAGAAAGAAACTTATTTTAATTTCAAAGCTGATTCTAGTAACTTCTCTAATATAAGTGGTCAAATCAGTGGGAATTTGTGAATGCTACTTTTATTTAGGTAATGGGAGAGTATGGGGAGTTGGTAAAAATTCCATACCCTTAAATTTCTTGATATTTTCTAATGAATGGAATACAATATAAAATTGAAGTATTTTCAAGTCAAGTTAGCAGAGATGGAAATAAAAGGGACATATAAAAGGGTAAATAAAAATTAATTAAAAAGGGATCTTTGAATAATTAAAAGGAAATTGAGGAACTTCATATGAAAATATCTTGTGCAAGGGATAATTTTAATGCCAGTTATAAGGGTCACTTTAACCTTAGTATAAATGACTTAGTTAAATGTTTGGCCCCATGTAACCATGTTTATGGGTAAAGTCACCTTTCAAGTGGAGCATTAAATTTACCACATATCATCAAAGTATGCTTGGAGGTTGGTCATGGAATTATTTGAGCATTGTTGTTCTAATTTCTCATTGGGGAGAGGTCGATCTTGCATGTGGAACATTCTATTCTGCCATTATGGGTTTGTCCTCTTGGAAGCTTCTAATTTAGCATTGGGAGGCTATAAAGAGGAGTTCGCTACACTTCAAAGAGCAGATTTGGATGTTTGTTATTCTTCTTGGATTGTGCATGGTGTGCGTCTTCCTTCTCCACCATGGATGAAACCCCAAAGGTTTGGCAATCTCTCTTGGGGACGAAAACCCTCAAGGGATCCATTGGAGGCTTCATCTAGGAGTCTCATGTGAGCTGATTTGGCACTACTAGTGCAGTCATTGTTCTTCCTAGCACTAGGCGAGTTGCTTAAGGGACGGATTTGGTATCATAGAGAGCTAATAATTGTGATTTGAGTTCATATTCAGATTTATCATTATATTTGGAGATAGAGACTATGATTTGGTGATTTTTGGAGTAGGGTTTCATATTTATCTACTCACTTGCAGATATCGGTTGCATATTTGGGCATGATTTCGTGGTTAGAAAATTATGAGATTAATTTTGTTGGATAGCTTGTCTTCTCATGATCATTTTGAGATATCAGGTGTATTAATTCCTATTTTCCATGGAGTTATGAATTTTAGAAGTTTCAGCTGTGTTATTCCGAATTAATTCATTTTCATCTATTCTAGTGGTTGTAAACTCAGTTTTATTGCATAAATAATATCTTCAAGTGTTGCCGTGCATGTGGTATTTATTTTATGCAGATTGGAAATGTTTTGACTAAGGTTTGAGACTCCTAAAGTTTAATATTAGTAGGTAATGAGTTGGCCCACATTGAGACTAGGTATTGCCCATCCAAGAAGAGTAATATATGTGCATATAAAGGAGATGGATATCATTATGATGGATGTCAAGTATGTGAAAAGTCTTCTATTTGGGAGAAAGATATTGGAGGTTTCCCCCTCAAAGTGGCATTCCCATATTTGGAGTTCATGTGGAGTTATTCCTTAAGGAGTATTGCACAGTGTTGCCCTACTTTAAGGGTATTATTCTACTTCCAAATATATTGAATATTAGGGTTTCTTGGCCCACCAATATCTCTTATGTTGTGTTGATCTTAATTATATTTTGCATATTTTTTGAATTATTGCATGTGAAGATATTACAAAGTGGTATCAAAGTTCATGGTGAGCCCAAAGCAATAGCCCATTTCATACAATATTTGACATTCATTTTCTTGCATAAAATACAATCTATATGTAATTTCTAAACTTATGGCTTATTTAGGAAAAATAGAGATTTTATATCATGGTTTTTCTTTAAAATTCATCATTATCTTTCTGTTAGCTATTTCTAATTATTAATGGGAAAAATATGTCAATTTGTGCATATGCAGTCTATACTAAGCTATAATTGTGGAATAAAATATTTTGAGCACTAAGCACCAGCTACAATAAGCCTTGGAGGATCTTTAAAATCTCTCATATCATCTTCAAATATTGTCATTGCAACATTTCATTGGCTCTAGAGGTTCCTTCACTAGCTCTGGAAATGTTCAGCAGTTATATGAGCGGCTTCTTAAGCATATGTTTGGGAAAAAGTGAAAAAATAGTCATCAAGATATATGTCCAAACCAAAATTTGATTACATATTCAGATTCCTCTTGAAAAAATATGCAAGTTTAAAAAAAAAATCATCTTGATTCCAGTTCATATGCAAAGTTTATAGCCGTTTTAGTATTGTTTCAGAGTCTTCCTAGAATGCTTTGGAGTCTTCCTAGAATGCTTACAAACAAAGTCTCTCCGAAGTCATTACAAAATTTTTGCCGAGTTTTGGCGAGCATAAATCACTCTTTTACAAAAAGTCAAATAAATATTCTAAGAGAGGTTTTTTGTCATAAAAACGAGTTTAACAAAAACCTCCTTCCATTTTTCTGCAACTTTTACCATTTGAAAGAAATTTGACTTTTACTTGGGAGTCTTCCCAAAATGCTTCAGAGTCTTCCAAGACGGTTTGCATAGTTAGATAACTTAAACTGGATATTTTGAGAGATTTTTTTACAAATCATAACAATGATTGAATGAACAAAAACCTCCTTCCGTTTTTCTACATCTTTCACCATTTGGAATAAATTTGACTTTTACTATGTGGCAGTTCGAGAAAAAGTGTAGCTAGGACAACACCAAAAGTTGCATCGATCAGAGAACAAAAGGTCAAAGGAAAAATATGAGAGAGGTTTTTGGTCATAACAATGTGTTTGATAAAAATATCCTCCCGATTTTCTACAGCTATCATTCAAGTTTGTGGAAAAAATGGGTTTTAGTATTCGCTTTGGGGATGAATACTAGAGTTACATTGGTGAGCATAACTCCAAGGGAGACATTATTATCTATTTTTGGAATTCATTCTAAAAATAGATATTTCTACAAGTGTTTTATTATTTGTAAAATAAAGAAGAATCAATATTCATTTTGATTCTCAAGAATAAAATAAGAGAGTCAGATTGTTAGATAAGCTCTCTCCATATTTTGTGGAGATTGATGCTTTTTGGATAGATTGCAATCTTAGTTGATAAAGATGTATGCCTTAAAATAAGGAGGTGGTTAGAGCATAAAATTATAAATGCAACCTCCCACACCATTGAATGTAATATCCATTTTTTCATTGACCAATTCATTCTGAGATTCCGTTCCATCCATTTGTAAATAGTGTAGATTAAAATCCTCTTATGAGGAATGAGCTGACCACTCATTCCAAAGAAGATGGACATGCATGTTTAAATTTATTTTTATTTTTCATTTTGTAATTATAATTTTGTTGTCTTTTATTTACATAATGTAATTATTATTTTGATGTATATTTTTTTGTAAGCTTGCAGGTGTTTTCTATATTTATTCTTTCTTTTCAATTTTGCAAATTTCCTTTCTTTGAAGAGAAAGTTTTATTTCCTTTCATAGAAGTGTGTTTTAATTTCTGCAAGTGTTTCAATTTCTTGCAAGTGTGTTTTAATTCCTGCAAGTTTATTTCAATTCCTGCATGTGTGTTTTAATTTATGCAAGTGTGGATTTGGTAGAAGGGACTATTTGCAGCTATCTCTTTCTCCTTTTGAGTACAAATTAGCCTTTGGACACTAGCCATGGATCGACATTCTTTAATGAAGAGGATTAAACGACCCTTATCAGTTCATTTGGGTTGAAATCGTAATTTTGAAGATTTGTCCCCCTACCATCTCGCAAACCTCGTGTATTTTTTCCAAATTGTTCACCCTTAAGTTGGAGAAATATTCAAGGAAGCTACAATCCAAATTTAGCCTTTGGTAATTCATTTTTTTTGGGAGTTATTTGGATTTTAGGGTTTTTCCCAAATTCACTTCAAAAGCCGGAAATTCTGGAATTTTTTATTTCTTTATGTTTTGGAAATCTTGCAGAAATTTGAAGGGGGTTTGTTCTCTATGTTTTCTAATTTAAGGCCGACTTATGCCTGAAATCGTCAGGTCAAAGGAGTTTGTTTTTGAAACCCTAGTTTTTGTGAATCATGGAGTTATCGAAGTTATTTTGAGAGGTGATATTGATGCTCGAGAATGGTGGGTCCAATTTAAAGAGGCCTCTTTTCAAAATATATGGTGCCAAGTAAATTTTTTATTGCATCTCAATGGTCTTCCATTGATATATGTTTTTGGGATTCTCCAAGAATGAAAGAATATTTAGCGGAAAGAAATGGAATATATTTTCTTAGATTGGTGGGACATAGATCAAGAAGAAGAGCATAATGATGATAATGAAAAGGCTACGGATGATAAAGTTGGAGAGGATAACGATGAAGTGAAGATTGGAGGATAATGGGCTTTAAACAATTTAGCTCCAAAGAAGGAAGCTTCAAAATTTCAGTTTCATGGTTGCATTCAAAGGAAGAAGGTAATTGTGTCCATAAATCCTAGCAGCAAATATAACTTCATCAACATGAATGAGGCTAACATCTACATGTTCAAGCAAGGAATATCAAAGAAGCTCAAGTGGATGGTAAGAAGATTGAAGTTTTTAAGGATTTGAGGCTCACTATGGATAAATATGTTTTGCATTAAGAATTTTATGCTTTGGATATTGTTCTTGGATATCTTTGGTTAGAAACCTTGGGAACAATCACTATTAATGTGGAGAAGTTCATGAAGATTTGGTACAAGAAAAAGGTCACTTTGCAAGATATCACACTTAGCGAGGAAAAAGAAAGGTCAAGGTTGAGTAGGTGGATGATGGTAAAGATGGTGAAGAAGAGCATAATGAAGACTCAAATGAAGAACAAGAAGAATATGAAGAAAAAGAAGAAAAGAACAATTAATATACTTAGAATGCACTGGCAATGAAAAGGTGGAAGAGGCAATGAAAGAAGAAGAAAAGGTTGAGGATACTTAGGTTGCAACATATTGACATCCACATCCTCATGAGAGGCAAAAAACATTGAGGCATGTCAAGGCACATCAGAGTAGCAACCAATATAGCTATACAAGGAATTAGAGAAAAAATCATTGTCTATATATGGAATCAAAGGAGCCACAACTATGGATTATGGCATCATAGAGTAATCACTATGGCTATGCATGGAAGCCAAGGAAGAAACAAATATGGTCATGGATGGATTTAGAATAGTGCATCATATCATGGAACCAGGTTCAAACATATATCACCCACCAAGATCACATATGGTTGGTTGGATGATTGAATATGGTGACGAGTGTGCAATTACTTGGTTTTTTCTCATGTTTCGGGGACAAAACATGTCAAGGATACATGTTATGTAATTAGTGATATGATGCTATAATGTATATGGGTTGATGGAGATGCCGACATGTGGTACACATCCCCGTTAGTTAGTTATATAGTTATAATATATTGGGCCAAATAGGTAACTGCAGGAATCAACTATAGTGTGTAATGAGTCGGCCTACTTGGGGATTAGGTGTTACCCACCCAATAAGAGTAATGTATGTCTATAGAAAGACGAAGAATATCATTATGAAGGATGTCAAGTATGTGAAAAGTCTTGTATTTGGTAGAAGGGTATTGGAGGTGCCCATTGTAATGACCCTTTTGAGGGTTTTAATTAAATATTCTAAATGCAGATCTGAAAATGAAATTGCAGCAGACTAATTATAAAAAAATCAGCGACTTGTACTTGCACCAAATATTTCCAAAATCACCACAAAACTTCACCAATCAATTCGCCACTATTTTATATATATTTTATGGATTTTTAGAAGCCAAAATAACAAAGAAACACTTCAGAAATCGCCGCTGGAAATTAAATAAACTCTAGAAATTGCAGCCACAAAATAAATATGAAATATGGGCCTAAAAACCCTCTAAATTCATATAGCTTCAGATTCCGGCCTTTAAAAATATGGCAAATCAGATTACAAAACCAGATTACTCGAATTCTTCACCAATATCTTCGAAGCCTACCCAAGGTAGGTCGCTCCACCTTAGAAAAATTCAATAATAGTTGGAAATGGCAAAAGGATCTTCAAATCAGCTCTCTTCTTCAATGCCAAGTGATGATGAAGGGTTTTCGTCCTTCAGCCAAGCCACATGAAGGGTTTCCGTCCTTCAATGAGGCCTCACAAGAGGGTTTTCGTCCTCAAGTGGATGACCAAGGAGCAACTAGCTCTCCTTGCCCAAGTATAATAAAATGTGCCAAGACTTCTCCAAATGGTGCCTCTAATTCCCTTTTATATATTCCCTTTGGCGCCAAAACTCATTTAGACAAGGCCGACCTGTATAAACCAATAAAACACTAAAGAAAACACAATAATATTAGATGAAATATATTAGAGAGATGCTCAAGGGTCTTCTCCTTCATTTCTTCTTCTTTGCCATGGAGAAGGGATGGCAAGAAGACCAATTTCCAGCTCTTAGGTGGGAAAAAGGGACATTACACCCCCTCAAAGTGGCATTGCCATATTGGGAGGTCTTGTGGAGTTATTATTCTATGTTGCCAGGATATGGGTATGGGTATGGGTTTCTATACGTGGATACATCGATTTTAGAAAACCCTTGGGTACGATACGTCTTGGATACGTCCATACATATATATTGAAAAACTATAATATATATATATAGAGACTCATTTTACTCATTTTTTAGTCCATAAGAAACACAACTTGAAAATTATAGTAGGATCAAAGTTCAAAACATTCAATATACTTAAGACTTTACATTTTCATTGATCATGTGGCTGCCATACATATGATATATGAATATCATGTCAACATGAATACAAACAAAACTTGAAAAATATACTAGGATCAATGTTCAAATTTTCAAAACATACAATATACTTAAGATTTTACATTTCATTGATATTGTGGTTGCCATACATATGATACATGAATATCATGTCAACATGAATACAAAAAAATCTAGAATATATCATCTAGATTTTCCTTAAAATCAATTCTTGCATGCCACTCGCACTAGCTCCACTCTCATTAGTTCCGCTCTCCACTCCTTGTGAACTCCCTTGAATGTCATCTTCACCATCAAATATTGAAAGTTGGGCAAGAGTGGCTGTGGAGGCATCCAAGTCTGTGGTCTTTGGAAGAAGATCCCAAAGTTTGTGAGGACCTCTAACATAGTCCTCAGACTTGTGTGACAAGAGGCGCAAATTGGAATGCACATATACCAAATCCTCAACCTTTTTAGATGCCAACTTGTTTCCTTTAGCTGAGTGGATAAAGGTATAAGTACTCCAATTCTACTCTGCGGAAGAATTACTAGCCACCTATTACAAAAAAGTTGTTGACAAAATTCAAATTAGTAACATACTAAGAATGGGCGGAAAAATATATCCTACTAAATAAAATTTAAAATTTTCATTGAATAAATTTAATAATTTATAAATGTTATACCTGTGAAAGAATTTTGATGGCAATAGGTTGTAAGTACTTGGCATCATGGCCATGTACACACCACCATTTGGTTGGGCTCATGGTGTACTTGTCGAAAAGAGCCTCAATCTCTCCCATGTTGCCTTCTGAAGCTACAAACATGCCCATTTCGCTTCGGACCACACTGGCTATAGATGGATCAGGAAAAATTCTTCTGAATGTTGCCCCGGTTCCATTTGCAACTTCGGAGTCAGAGAATGGTGGTTGCTTGTTAGGTAGCCCAAGTATTTTAGAGCTATAATACTTTGGGTTCAATGCATAAGGAAGGAGATGTAATGGGGTGGTCATTTTATTCCACCTCTTCATGACCACACTCTTGACCTCATTGTAAAAGGTCTCTTCTGGATCTTGCTCTTTTGTTTGTATGACCTCTCTCATACATTCAAGCATAGAATCTATTCCATCATATATCTCTCCCATGCATGCTGCATCAGTATCTACGTATCTGATCATGGAGAGAATGGGCTCTATAAAATTGAGCAAGTACTCAACCTTGGCCCACCACTCATCATCAAGGACCAATGATTTTACCTTTGTAGCTTTCTTTGTATTTGATCTGCCTCCACACTGTCCAAACATTGTTGATCACCATACTACTTAAAGCCTCTTTCACCTTCACAAGTCATCTCAAAACGAGTGTGTGAGAGGCAAATCTTGTTTCTACAACCTTCAGCAACTCCAACCTTGAGAATCTCCTGAATATGGCCTTGTGACATATGATGGTTTGTGATAAACATCTGAATGTCATTTGCCTCGGTGTAAATTTTCTTGATCCACGGGATTTTCCCAATATTTTGAAGCATCAAATTAAGGGAGTGGACAACACAAGGGGTCCAAAATATGTGCTCATATCTACCCTCTATAATCATTCCTGCTCTTTACAATTTTTAGCATTGTCCGTGATGACTTGGACAACATTGTGGGGGCCCACCGACTCAATAGCCTCTATCAAAATTGTCGGCAATAAATTGTGCATCTTTGACTTGCCCTTCACAGTCAATGGCTTTTAGGAACATTGCCCCTTTAGGGCATACTGTAACAACATTTATGAGGGGTCTATTTCTAGCATCTTTCCATCCATCTGAAATGATGGAAACCCTTGAATCCTTCCATGAATCTCTAATTGGCTGCAAAGAGGTGTGAATGTGTTCCACTTCCTTTGCCAAGAGTGTGGTTCGAATCTTTTCATAACTTGGTCATTTGTACCCTTGTGGAGCTTCATTGATAGCCTTCACATCTGTTGCCAATATGGAGACCTCAATACATTAAAGGATAGCCCACATGCATAAATGCATTGAGCAGTCACCTCATCAGCAATATCCCTCTTGTTATGAAACATTTTTTCCAATGCTCCTTTTGGCTTTTTTCGTGGGGTCTCGTGACTCTCTTCATCAAAAGGGGTATCAAGTGGATGACTTTGAGTTTGGATGAAAGGATGAGTACTAGATTTAGGTATGGGTGGTCATGATGAAGGCCTTATTTGCAATGGAATTGTTTTAGATCTATTTCTTTCACATTATCTATCAACCTCCTCTTGCTCTCTCAGGTACTTTGCCATTTTCTCTTTTGATATTTTGGGGCACTTCTTTATCCCCACACCTCCAACTCCAGTCAAATGGATTTTTAGTCGACTATATGAGGATTTGTATTGAGCATGACAACCATGACATATCCAAATCCGACCCCCACCACCAACAAGGTATTCTACCACTGTCACATGTCTCCAAAGAGGAGAATTAGGATCATGTTTCACAGGAACTGATGTGTTTTCAGAAACTTGTTGGCCTTGCACTCCAACTGAAGCAGAACTTGATGTCATCCTAATCTGTTTTTGATCACCAAGATCACCATAACGGCACAATGTGAGAGCATACACAAAAGTTAGGATGTTAATAAAATAAAAAACATTTTGCCTTTACATAAATAATAATTAATAAATTAAAAAACAACGGCTTACTAATATATAAATGGTGTCATCCTAATTTGTTTTTGATCGTCGAGATCACTATAAAGCTGCGAGGTTAGAGCATACACAAAGTTAAGATTTTTAAATAAATTAAAAAACATTTTTCCTTTACATAAATAAATTAGTTATGTCATACTAATCTGTTTTTTATCACCTAGATCACCACAACGGTGCGAAGTGAGAGCACACACAAAGTCAAGAAGTTAACAAAATACAAACATTTTACCTCTACATAAAATTTATAAAATAAAATAAAAATAACAACCTGCTAATTATTAATTTAAAAGTTTGTAAGTGATGTCATCCTCATCTGTTTTTGATCACCAAGGTCAGCATCAAGGCACAAGGTGAGAGCATACGCAGATTTAGGAAGTTAAAAACATTTTGCCTTTACATACATCGAATGATAAATGCTAAACTATTAATTATTAATATTGAATAATGCATTTAAAAATTAAAAATTGTTAGGTAAAACATAGTTTACTGTAGTAATTTAGCATTTACGGTTTTTACCATAGGTAATTGTGTGTTACTAAGTTACTGCGGTAACTTGTTTGTTATAATGGGTAAATAGGTTGTTTATTAGCATAGTAATATGGTTATATTGTTATAACCTTACTATTTGTATTATTTGATATTTACGTGAGTCTGTTGTAGTGCATGTAGGTTGTTTTGAACCATATTTTTTTGTATATGGTTGTTCAATGCATATATACATTACAACCCTCATTCTCATGTAATTTGCATTTTTATGATTAATTAAATACCCACAAGCTACCTCCCTGTTTCCGGTCCTTAGTACTTGGTATCAAAGCCAGGTCTAGGAGCCTGTGCAAGCAGAAAATGTTGTAGGAGGGTTGCAAAGAGTTAAGAGGTTTTGGGAAATTTCACTGCTTCCAGAAGAGCCAATGCTCCCTCCAACAGCTTCCCAAACCCCCCTTGGATCACCACAACTTCCAGTTAAATCTCTAGGTGTTTGAAAAACATTTTTTGTGCATTGGTGCCTCCTGCACCAGGCAAAATTTGCTGCTTGCTGGAGCAAATTTGATTTAGAAGAAAAATCAAATCAGAGAAAAGAAATCAAAAAATTGTTTTTCCCCAATTAGGGGTTTCCCTCTAAATTTAGAGGCATATTTGGTCACTATGCTACATTTAGCAGTTTTGCTATATTTGTAGCAGACCGAGTTGCACTTGCATTGGATTTGATCGAGCTAGGAGTTTACCCACCGAGTTGGGTATACCGGCGAGCTGCGAGGTTCCTCATCGAGCTCATAGCTCTCTCAGTTGAGATGGTTCAAAGCATTGAAGGGCCGAGCCACTTTGCTTGTTGACCGAGCTATTACATGGGCTATCAAATCGAGCTAGCTCTAAGTGTGGTGAGCGATTTTCCCTTGGATTTAAAGGGGCTTCCTAATCCGGCCCGGGTTGGCCGCTTACTTTCATTTATGCTCCATTTATCTAGTTTGGGAGGCCGAGTGGGGCCCCTTGTCGCCATATATGGATCTAAAGGGAGCACCAATATATAGGCCATGATACATTGAGCCGAGATTGGAGACTCTGCATTGCGGTAAGTAAGGGAGAATTGTAAAATCCTCGAGCTGGCCAGATTTAACATACAACACTGATCCGGATCATGCCCTCACCAAGCTTTGTATTGGGAAAACCCACATTCGGGCCTAACCCACACTCAACGGGTTGTCAACAAGAGCTCCTTTGTGCATTGATCAAATCCTCTGCTTTCCAAAGCACTACTCTCCACAACAACCATACCGCAATGGAGGTCATTCATTTACAATACAAACAGAGGCGGAGAATAGAAAATGAAGATCAAACAAAACTGCATTTACAAGCGGAGAAAAACAAAACAGTTCAAAACGAGCGGTAATTTCTTTGTGAAAGCTAAACCACTCACCCACAACGTTGGCGACACATGGATCCTCTTACAACCAACGCGTTTCATTTTACAAGGTTAGTAATTTTAGCCGATTTGGTTAATAATAATTTCATACACTTTGCATTGTATGTGCAATAAGCACTTTGGCGATTAGTGGAAATTTTTTGGGAGCTCAGAGGTCCAGTGTTCGAACCCCCCAATCAACCATTTTCTACATATATAGAATTTTGGAGGGAATTTAATTTTGGCGAGTTATCACCAAACTTTAGCGACAACTGCCATAGCTAGTGGTGCCAAACCCCCGCTAAACGTTTACCATTAAGTAAACCCTCCACCAAATTTAGTGGCAAAAACATTATTTTTGGGCAATTTTTTTTCCTTAGATAGCTTTAAAATTTCATTATGAGCAGCTTTTTCGTAAAGGAGGGGTACCTGAAAGGTTCAAATTAAGTTGTTTTTTAGCTATGTAAGAGCCATTCTTAGCTTGGGAGGCCACCAAGGCCTCGCAAAACAAAAACAAATTGCCTTGCCATTCAATTTTTCACTTAATGGATTGTAATATTGTAAATTATATCATATTTTCAGTGTATTTTTGCATTGTTTTGTGCTAACAAGCCATATAGGTTGGGAACATTCTAACCACCCACTATAGCAAACAAAGCTCCAAAATTCTTCTTGGTTGACTTGCAGTTACTTCGTGGTGATAATTACTCCGCGTGGAAGACCAAAATTCAAACACAACTTAGTTTGAACAAATTTGGCTTGTTGTGAATGGTTGAACAACCAGATCAGCAGATGATGCAACCCAACAATGTCAGTTTGATAGGGCCAATCAAAAGGCTAAACTAATAATCTTGTTCTCAGTGTCCGATGACGTGCAAGACCACATTCGAGATGCCAAAATCAGCCAAAGAAGTAATGTGGGATAAATTGAGCACCATGTACGAGGTCAAGAACAAGAATACAATATTAAACTTGCAGATTTCGGTTGCATACACAACTTCAAGCCGAACAAAAAAGTGGAAGATTTCTTGCATAGAGTTGCAGCATTGAGAGCATCACTTCTAGCCCTGGGAGGGGAGGTTACTGAAAACTCTCATGCCATTTGTTCTAAGAGCACTTCCTCTTATCCGCATTTTTGTGACGACACTAAACTTGTCAGATTAGAATTAGTTTTGAGAAGCTGAGTGAATTTGCTGCAAGCAAGAAGAAGCAATGTACTACAAAGATGAAGACAGAAGAGCAGGCACTAGCCTTCTCATGAAAAAGGAGAAGGCAAAAACACAATCTTCTGTAATATCCCCTTCCCAATCGAAGACCCTTAGCCTATTTTGTCTTCCCAACGGCTAAGGAAAAAATAAGGGAGACTTAAGTTTTATTAATATTAAAAATGCTTAAAAAAATAGAAATAATTAATAGCAAATACTTAAAATCTCATTAATGAAACTGATAACATTAATAGAACATAGAAAAAGTGCAAACAAAGAAAAACACTTAGTACAAATGTAATTTTTATCCATCCTAGGGAGAAATGACGACTTGCCTTAAAAGGGGAATAATGGGAACTTATAAAAGATAGTTGAAAAGAGCATTTCTATTTTGTATTCCCTCTAGGGAAAATGACCAGACTTGGTCTAGGAGGGATAATTATTAAAATGCATTAAGTTTCCCTAAGAGAAATGGAGGGTGAAAATGATTGAAAGAATCATTAGAGGTTCCTTTGGGTCATCTTCTTCTTTAGAAAGGAAAGGTCGACTTGCTTGTAGAAGGCATGCTATGATCATTTTATAATTTCTTATTTTATGTCTAAAGCTTAGAGCTTTTGCATAAATTTATCCAAGGACGAAAACCCTTTAGAGAATGTGAGGGATCTCTGACACAAAATTCTATTTTTTGAGAGGAATTTCAGTTATTTCCAGGAAATTGGCTAAGGGATTTTCACAATTTCTATATCAAGCAGTGTTTTGAAGAAAATATTGTAGCAGTGTATTTCATTTATCCTTTTCTAAGTGGAGCGATCCATCTTTTTGTCCAAATGCAGGTATGTTGAAGACTGTTATAATGGATTTGAAATTTTTGAGATGTTTATAAACTGAATTTTGGGAAGAATAAGGCCCATTTTCATAATTTTTTAGTGACTTTGAGTGCCCTAAATCAGATCTGTTCATGGCAGCTACTTTTTAGGGATTTAAATTAATTTATTTCAGTGTATTGCTAAATCAGAAACTAATATTAGAATATTATCAATTCATACACTTCAATTAAAGAAAGTGGCTTCTTGTTTCCAAAGTTTCAGCTCATTGGAAGACTTCACAGTGTAAGGGATATGAATTTAGTTGAAGTTCATGTCTCAACCCATGGGTTCTAAATAATTTCCATTGCAGCATTTTTATATCAGACATCTATAATTTTACATATTCTGCATCAATTTTATAAATTGTGGTATTTGATTGCAGTAAGAAGTGGCCTATGATCCAAGATGAAGAAGAAAAATGCTTCTCATTTGAAAAGGAAGCAAATTACATCTTCCAAAAGTCCCTAGTCGCAACATCAACAAGGGGACAAGCAAAAGAAGAAATGTCCTGATTTGTAATAGAGGACACGATTGAAATATTGTTGGTATAACACTTACAAGAAAGGTTCATCAAGCAATTTGGACCTCAAAATCAGCGATCTCAACAGGGATAGTCACACTACAATAAGATAGAAGAAGGGGAACCGGCAAAAGAAACCCCGTGTAGCAAGGAAATGTAGCTGAGCAAGAAGACCATTCAAATGATGAGGACTTTGTGTAAATTTCCCATTCTAGTGAAGCATCCACATCATCTAGTGTTTTTTGGTACATTTTATTCGGGAGCCACTCAACACATGACCAGGCACAAATATTGGTTTACCACCATGAGGGACACACCTTCAAAAAATCATGTTTCCTTAGGTGATGATTTTCCTTACATGGTTCAAGGTATTGGTAACATTTCTCTACCTCTTGGTTCACAACATTGTAGATTATCAATGTATTATATGTCCTTGGCTTAACAAAGAATCAACTATAAGTTAGTTAACTTCTAGATCATAATCTGAAGATTGACTTTGATAGCCATTCCGGTAAGAAAGTGTGTTTGATTCAAGACAAATCTAGAGGCTTGAAAATTGTTGCAAAAGTCTCCAATGTGGGACGTATGTTCCAGCTTGACTTTGTCCACAGGGATGATCAAACACTATTGGCTAAGAATTCTTCCTCTGCATAGTTGTGGCATTCAGAGACTTGGTCACATAAGTTTCAAATATCTCGATACACTTCGTCGTACACAACATGGTGAGAGGCTTGCCATCTCTTAAGAAGGATATAGATAAGTGTCCTAACTGATTCTTCCTTAGTAGGTAAACAACACAGAGCTTCATTCTAGAAGAGTACTTATCAAGCTCCTAGGTAAGCTTGATTTGTTTCATATCGATCTTTGTGGTCCGATGCAACCTAGTCATTTTGGATTTCAATATTTCATGACTTGTGTTGATGATTATTCAAGAAAAATGTGGATTTTTTGTCTTCATAAGAAAAGTGTTTCTTTTGAGAACTTCAAAAAGTTCAAAGTGGTTGTAGAGAACAAGATTGGTGGACATATCATATCACTTTGCTTAGATTGAGGGGGAATTCGCCAGTAATGAGTTCAAAGCCTACCTGCAGCAAGCTCACGGGATTTGTCGACGAATGCCGCCTGCACACACACCACAACAAAATGGTGTTGTTGAGAGAAGGTATCGTGACTACCTTGGAGATGGTGATGTTGCATGATCAATGATTCTAGACTAGCGAGGACATTCTAGGCAAAACCAGCAAAGACAACAGTATATTTGCAAAATGTTTTGATGAACATAGAGTGCCCACAGTTACTCTTGATGGAGTAACACCACATGAAGCATAGTCGAATTGGAAGCCATCCATTGCACACCTCAAAGTATTCGGGTGCAAAGCCAACATGCACATACCCTAGAAGAACAAAAAGAAGTTGGATATAAAATCTCAGAACTCATCTTCATTGGCTACAATGAAGAGGCTCTTGGGTACAGATTAATGGATCCGAAGAGTAGAAAATTCTACACCAGCAGAGATGTTGAGTTCTTTGAGAAGAAGGAAGTTGAGACTCCTCCAGACTCACCTAATGTAAATAGTTTGCCTTTGTAAAAACAAAAGAAGATGTTCCCACTGATGATGACAGTGATGATGGGGATGATGGTGATGATTAGACATTTGACCACGACCCATGAGAACAATATACCATATGCCCAAATGGTATACTAATATGATTTGAGATGCGAAATTGGATGCTCCATCGGATACATTCACCACTGGACCACAAACTTAAAATAAAGAACAAGAAGAGGTAAACTTTACTTTGATGAGTAGATTTGTAGAATTTTTGAGTCATCTACTGTCCAGGATGCCCTACAGTTGAAAGCTTGGAAAGATGCCATGGATGCTGAGTATCGGTCAGTGATGAAAAATCACACATGGCAACTTGTCGATCTTCCACCAGGGAAAAAACCCATTGGTTGTAGATGAATATTCAAACCAAAGTACACAGCGGATGGGACTATAGACAAGTACAAAGGAAGACTAGTGGCATAGGGGTATGCACAAAATGGAGGTTAGACCATCTCGAGTTGTTCAAAGAGTTCCTCTCCTTAACTCTTGAGGCAATGCAAAATTAAGGGGGGAGTGTTGGGTAAAACATCGTTTACCGTAGTAATTTAGCATTTACTATTTTTACGACCATAGGTAATTGTGTGTTACTATAGGTAAATAGGTTGTTTATTAGCATAATTATATGGTTTTATTGTTATAGCCTTGTTATTTGTATTAGTTGATATTTACGTGTCTTTTGTAGCAATACGTAGGTTGTTGTGAACCATATTTGTGTGTATATGAATGTTCAATGCATATATACATTGCAGCCCTCATTCTCATGTAATCTGCATTTTTATGATTAATAAAAGACTCACAAGTTGCCTCCATGTTTCCAGTCCTCAGCAAAAATAATGATATTTACTAATTATTAAATTAAAAAAACCCTAAACCGTGCCATCCTAATATGTTTTTGATCACCATAAAGGTGCGAGGTGAGAGCATACACAAATTTAGGATGTGTTTAAACTCTAAACTCTTTTTAAAAATGCGTCAAAATGAATAAACAAAATGTAAAAAATTAAAAATAGAAGGATGAATTAAATATAAATACTTGTAGTGCAGACAAGGGTAGCAAGTAAAACAATGTTGCCTCCGAACATAGATTTTTTGTTGCAATAGAATTCTAAGAAATGCTATCTCCAAACGTGACGTCTACTCCTTTGAATGAACAATAAAAAACAATGTCTTCCTCTCAACAATTGCTTCATCTAAACAAACTTGAACTTCTTGCAAGCAATGGCTGCCCCCAATCTCGTCCTCCTTGCCATGGTTGCCTCCAAACAAATCCTCCTTCCAATGTTTGCCTCCTCTTTAATTCCTCTTTGGCTCTTTGCTCAGACACTTGCGAAAACCAACAACGAATTGTTTGTGTGGTTTCAAATGAATGGGTGAGTGTTTTTTATAGCTTTTTGAGGAATTTAGGGTTTTTAGGGTTTAATATTTTATTAATTTAAGTGTTAGGATTCGTTTTTTGGTCATTGACCAAGTCAAAATTAAAAAAAAAAAATAACTGTTTTAGTATCCAAAGTTATGGATTCGTCGTGGATATGTCCCGGTACATCCTGGGTATGTCAAAATGTACTCAGGACGTATCCACAGCGGATCCATACCCGTAACTGCATGTATCCGTACCGGATACGTATCAATCAGGGAACTGGGGAAGGGGGACGTACCCTGGTAACACAGTTATTCATTCCTTACAGAGTATTTCATGTTGTTGCCCTAGCTTAAGGATATCATTTTATTTCTAAATATATTGAATATTAGGGCTTCCTGGCCCAACAATAATCTCGTGTTGCATTGATCTTCATTATATGCTGCATATTTTCTGAATTATTATATTTGAAGTTCTTACCAGAATGATCTGAGGTGCTGGTCCACACACTCACTAGTAGAGTTCTGCACAACATTGATCCATAATAAAACTGATTTCTTATAATGATATACTATAACCATTGGACTGCAAGAGGGTTAAGCTTAAGCATGAAATGGTCATTTTTTCACATATCCCAGCCTTTAAAGTCAGTTAGGAAGTGTTTCTCCCTTTCTGATCATAGGAATACACCACCTCAGCCTTGCTGCAAACTCTACGAATAGTACCATAGCTGTTCATTTCTCATTGAATAGAAGAGCACTATTCTGCTAAATATTTGCATTCGTATGTGTAATGGTTTACTGCCTTTTTTTTTTACTATTGCATATTCTATAACTCAGTGATTTGCTAGCTAAATTGCTGGGTTGTCCTTCATGCTGCCATCCTGGGCCCCATGGTGCAGATCAAACATCCAGTTGCTGCTTCCTTTCCCAACAAGTAATGAATCTTATGTGTGGGATAAACAGATAAGAAGAGTGCTTTTATTCAAAATGAAACATGAAATAACGTGTGAAACAACTCCCAATCTGTGTTCAGGCTAACTGCTTGTACGCCCATCCTTGAGTTCAATTCTTTAGGGGTTTACTCTTCAAACATATAAGAGACCAATCAAAAAAAGCATGTTTAATTTCTCTTTGATTCCTAGTTCTTTATTTTTCCTGAGTCAGGAGCACCTGGTGCTACATCAAGAGATTGGTAAATACAGTTTCCTGCTCATTCCCATGATATTTTTTCTTCTTGAAGTTCTTTCCAAACAAAATAGAAAGGAACATGAAAAGCATAAAAACCATGGGCGTTCTGGCATAAACTTGTCATCCCCAAACCACTCGATATTTTGAAGCTGTAGGAATCTGGCATTTATTACTCTGGTGTCAATGCTCCACCTGCGCTGCTTTCAGGTTCGTTGTTAATTTAACATCCTACAATCTAATTCCAGTCACCATCTTTCCTTCAAATCCCTCTCACTGCTCTTTAAATTTGTTTCCAAACTGAAGGCACAATCTCTTCACAAACACTGTCTGCCCCTACTCAAGTGTAGCAGTGCCTTGCCGCATCAATGGCACAAAAGTAAGGCAATGGAAGGGCATGGAAACAAACTCGCCATTGTTTCAAAACAGTCCAGATCATCAAGAATGAAAGCCAGTTACAGGAATAGCAAAGCTGCAGAGAACTTGGTTGCTCGTATTCACCGTCTCCTCTTGACCCTTCCAAGATGGAATTTTTTCTAGTTCATGATATTTAATGCTAACAACATGAATAACTTGACATACTAACTTTGGAAATACGAATACCACATTCTGTTCTACAGGCTAGGTGAGCGTAAAGTACACCATAATTATGTCATAAAGGCATAAAATTGAATTCTTAATATATTACTGACGTCCTAACACAAGAATGCACAGAGAACAAAATTGCTGACAAAATGATATCACAATACAATCAAAATGGTGGTAAATGATGGGTCATTACAACCTCATCAGAATAGGGAGACCATTCTGCAAAGATTGGTATCCATAGGAATTTAACCTCAGCTATGCTGCCAAAGAACAGAATTTAGTAGCAGTACAGTCCCATGTTTTGGTTTTTAAAATTGAGATTCGCAATGAGAATGGTAATTTGTGAAGTGAAATCAGGCAAAGTTTTTCATGTAGAACCCTTGGGAAATGTAGGAGATATGTTAGGACCATATATAGATGTAATAGATGTGCAAGCAATGTTTCTTCCCCGAAAACATATTTTTTGAATCTGCATCCCATTGAACATTTGAATGAAAACCAAGTTTGTGGTATGATATCAAGGATAAATGGATTTCTAGTATGTCTACACCAGGTCTGGTTTGATGTCTGATTTTTCTCTCTCATTGGGTGTTTATAGCTATGTTATGCTTCTCTGGGTTTTAGGTATGGGATACATAGCGATATGTTTCTGATACAGACTTTGTTTTGCCAAATGCTGGGACAGAAGAGGATGGAAAATGAATATATATTAAAAATACAAGAAAAAAATATGATTTATACCTTTTTAAGTTTTCATTTGTATAATTATGATTAAGTATTCTTAACAGCTTAATTGAAATATAAATATAGTATCCTTGACACCGAACATTTAAGAATAGAATTAAACACTGAAAATTGAGTTTGACATATGAATACAAAATATCTGATTATTATGTAGTCATGAAAATAACTATAACAAGAGTCCAAGTCTCAAATGACAATGAAAATCAGGGAATTCCGAAATATTACATAACAATGGTATCTGACCTAAAATGCTAATCTGCCATACATTTTATGTCTTTTTTCAAATTTTAGCAGGCCATCAGGGATACCATATTCAATTTATAGGAAGTTGGGTATGCCAAGGGGATGTCTTGCCACCATCCCCAGGTTCCCAAAATGCAGTAGACATCTCCAAGGCACCCGGAGAGCTAGAGGCACATGCCTTTGGAATAGTAGTTTATATGGTATGGAATTTTATGTGCAAGTTTTATATACCAAAGCTGGATTTGAATTGTCAAAGACGTTCATGCATTATTGAACAAGCACAATCTAAATTTGTATCAGTCAAAATGTAAACTTGGTGCTTTTCTCAATCATTTTTCTCATAAACCTCTTGCTTCTAAGCAGATATTCAAACGATCTATGAGTTTAATTTTTGTATTTTATTTAGTATAATTTGTGCCATATTGTTGAAAATGCAAATCAATCACTGTTGGGACTAACTTTAACTTTAATTCTGCAAGGTCTACTGGCTACATATAGATTATCTTCTAGCTGCAAAGGCTGCAATAGTGAGTATTTTTCTGCTCAGTTTTTTCTTAATGCAAAAGGTCTATGATGCATATAACGGTTTAGTATATTAAATATTTTTATAAGCAAGCATATTACAATAGTATAGATTTGTTCTCAGCAAGCCATAATGTGCTTGTCTTCTGGCAGCGATGCGCTTCTTATTTCACTTCTGTGTTATATGTTGAACACTGGTGTGAAGAACACTTTGAAAGTCTTACATTAGGTGATCCAGACTTCTCTCATCATGAGCGGGTAAGGTTTGTACATCCTTTATAGGAAGGAAATTGAAATGCTCACTTAGGTTTCTGTATAAACTAAATGAATCAGAAGGTTTTGTGTAGAAACAATAAAGAGAGGTCTCTTTGTAATTTTAACCATTTTCATTTCTGCAATCACTTGTTAACTGTAGTATTGCAATCAAAAAGCAATATTGCACCAACTCAAAAGATTCTTGTATCTAAAAAGTAGTGTTTTAACATAAAAATCTTGGAAGTGATGCTTTATAATGCCTAATTTAAATTATTCCTTTGTTTTCTCTTGTTTATCTCAGTTGCCAGCTCATGTGGAAGTACTGATGACAGCAACCACAAATATTAATGAGCCTGATGGTATCTATGGTATTCGATCACAGAAGGTAACATTAAGTTTTTCAACGTGCGTGAAGCTTAATTGTTGATAGCTTAAAGAAGAGTAGGCCTTTTCTTTATGGTCCAAAGTTGGGTGAAATTTCTTGATATAATATGCTTTCTTCCTCCCAAGTTGTTTTATCCACATGACTATCCTAAATTTCTCTCGCATACCTTTTTTTATTTTTTCATTAGTGGTTGGGCGTTCATGCATGTTAATGTCTTATTTACTCATCCATTTGTTGTCTTGTTTCATCCACGTGTTCTTCCCCTTGCCCAGATCTTCCTCTAGCATCATTCTAGGCCACCTATGAGACTCCATGTCTTGTTTCTTTTATAAATAACTTAACAAAGACATCCCCGAACAGCTAATAGAATCTCATATGGAACTAATGTGTAAATTTTGAGGCTGCTTGTGATTAGGTGCTTTTGGATTCTCTCTATATGTATCCATTTGATATTTGACACATTGCTGCCAAAACCTCACACCCATTAAGAACCACCGGTGTGACAAGCAAGCCAAATAAGATTCTTTTGGCTTGCCAATCCCATAACTCTACATTCTTGTATTTATTTTGTAACAAGTATAATGCCTTCCACTCCCTTTGTATTATTTTTTCCCTACAAGTTTCCCAATTAAAAAAATCTATGTTGCCACGAAACGGAAACGGAAACGGGTACGAAACGTGGCGGAAACGTCTGTACAATATATTATATATATATATATATATATATATATATATATATATGCACAGTACTCATTTTATATTTTATAATTGTACTACATGGACCATAAGAGATAATTGATAAAGCACTCAAAATATTTTGTATTCATTGAAATTTGAAGTTCTAAAGTGTCATCATTCAACATTGTTACAATTTCAATGATTCCCATATACATGATAATAAGCTAGATTCTAGAATATATCATCTAGATTATCCTCATAATCATTTCCATGAACACCACTGACAACTCCACTACCACTAGCTCCACTCTCCATCCCTTGTGCAAGAGATCCCGATTCTTCTTCATCAATACCAAGTTGTGAAAGCTGGCTAAGAGTAGCAGCCGAAGCATCAAAGTCACTAGTCTTAGGATCAATATCCCAAAGTTTGTTGGGACCTCTAATAAAGCCTTCAGTCTTGTGTGATAGGATGCGCAAATTGGAATGTACATACACTAAATCCTCAGCCTTCTTGGATGCTAACTTGTTCTATTTGGTTGAGTGGATGAAGGTATATGTACTCCAATTCCACTATGTTGAAGAATTGCTAGCCACCTATTACACAAAAAGAAGTCAGAAAGTTAAGATATGCCTATACATAAATGTAATAGATGTTTTAGTCTATGTATAGGTATATATTTATATGTATGTGTGTATTCTTAAACTAAAAAACAATTTATATGCCTATCTTTATAATAGTGTTAGTGATAGGCATGTTAATTGTTTTTCAGTTTAATAATACACACACGTTCTTATAAATATATGCCTATACATAAATGTAATAGATGTTTTAGTCTATGTATAGGTATATATTTATATGTATGTGTGTATTCTTAAACTGAAAAACAATTAATATGCCTTTTCTAGGATGGCTTTCAGCTCTTCCAAGGAGGATCAACCTTTTTAGCTAAAGAAAGGTTGCTCCCGTAGGTAGCTTAGAAAGTACTTAGGTGTATTTTGGATATAGCAAGTGCTTAGTCTATAATGCTGCTGAACTTTTGTTTCTAATTATTGTATACATTGTTGTTTTGGAAAGGTATCACCAAAGGTACCCATTGGTGATAACCTTTCAGTTTCACCCATATTTATTTTGACATCTTTTAAGTAATTCCATCTAATGTATTTGTTTGCTGTTAACATTTGCAAAAAATAACAAATACATCAGTTGGCCAAGACATCATTCTATTCTGGTACGTAAAAAATCCATACATGTCACATCATTGTACCACTCCATAGTGCACGAGATCAAAGTCATCTGTTATAGGAATACACACATGTACACGCCCACACACATTCATCCTTATAACGGATATTGGTTCTAGGTTTATAAGAAAAACTTTAACCAATTTTTATGTTGTGTTTCAAGACTGATACCATTCACTGTGATTTATTTATCTTTTGTACTTGGGTCTTAATTGCAGGTACCCTTGGTCGACGATAAAAATATCACATTACGTAATGACTGTTAAGCATAAAGTAATAAATACTATGTTAATTAATTTATCCCAATTAACGGTTTACATTTTTATAATTCAAATCTCAAATGTCATGCATTGTGGTTTCTATATATGTGTGTATTTTTATTTTGCATTAATTGCCACATTTATAAGATTGTGCTGTCTTCAATTGCTATCATATCAGGATATAGATTTTGGCTCAAATGGCAACATTTTTCTAGCACAAAATTGTACTAGCTCTCAACATCCCAGGTTCAGCTGATGCATATACATGTTCCATATTTCAGTTGCCTTCACAGATTCTTACTTATGAGCATGAAGGAAACTGGAGCAAAGCTTTGGAGAACTATGATTTGGTCCTAAGAACAACGGGAAGAGATCATACAGCCCAAGAATTGAGCAAGGACTCTCTAAAACCTGTTCGGTCTGGATATACAGGCCAAGAATTGCCATTCAGAAATGAGTTTTCAAACTGGAACTATCACAAAGGCCTAATTAAGTCATTACAACAAACTGGCTGCAGCCATGTGCTCGATCTCTACTGTCAGGGCTTGGCT
Organism: Taxus chinensis; assembly: GCA_019776745.2. Taxonomy (NCBI): domain Eukaryota; kingdom Viridiplantae; phylum Streptophyta; class Pinopsida; order Cupressales; family Taxaceae; genus Taxus; species Taxus chinensis. The sequence goes on from JAHRHJ020001776.1 coordinate 200,792, forward strand.
GCAAAAGAAAGTGTCCTGCAGCAGGACTTGGAGTTTGTTGAATTGCAGGTTTGTGTTCCCTTATCTTGTTTTTCCATTGAAAACATATCTACAAATGCTAAAACATAATTGAGGCAGTTAGCACAAGGCTTATTTTTCCGTGAGAAGACTTGGGATTCTTGTTGCAAGAGTCTTTAGTATGGGTAAAAACAAAGGATCATTTTGCATTTTATTTTGTTGCCTAAGACTGGCTCCATTAGAGAGAGAATACTACATAAAATACAAGAGTTTTTATGCACATCCCAACAATAAGCTTTGAATACCATTTCAATAAGAAACAAAAAGAAAAAATAAAAGTATTCAAGCTCTTGAGAGAATAATCATTGAAAAAATGACCACTTGTGAGAGATAAATTTACTACGGTTACTTGTGTTCAAAATTGTAATGAGATTGCATATTTATTCCTTACCTTTATATAGTTTGTTACCATGTAAACATTGATTTTTACTAGTATGTTATTGACATTCATGCAGTATGAGGCAGCTTGGCGAACAGGAACATGGGATTTCTATTGCATTTCTCCTGAATTAAACTCTATCGAATCCAATGACCAAATTAGCAGGCAAAAAATTACTTTCAATGCAAATTTACACAGGTAACTCTAAAAAGTACAAAGTCACTAAATGTTTTATTAATTTGTTTTTTATTGAACAGAAGATGTGGATTATAAACTGAACAGCAATTTTCTGGAACTTCAATGCCAAGGTCATGCAGATATTTATAATAGCATAACATGCAAACATGGAGCTTAGTACATACAAGTTGATTTACATTGCAAAACTACATATAGATTTGTTAGGGAACGCCTTCGTTGTATGAACCCACAAAAGGAAAAGATGAAATTAGGATAATGAGTAATGTTTTTGGGTAAAGAAATGTTGAGGCTTACTACGATGATGATCATCAACAAACCTTTCAGTAGTTGAACAACTCTTGACAATATGTTCACATCGGAACAGTATCTTCTCTGTTATATTATATTGCCATAGTGTGTTTGTCCATATGGTTGTGGTGGATCAATTCAGGAAAACTATTCCATGGAAATGGTCCTTGGTTGTGCATAAAGGATCATTTTTTCTTCTTAAACTTTTCTACTAAATTTTAATTGGCTTCGATATCATATTATTAAATAGTTCTTAGCAAAAATTAAAGCCTTTATAGAACAACGTCTAGGTTTGTCATTTTGTGTGATTGGCAATGCAAAAATTAGTTAATATATGATGATAATATTTTAAGCACCGCTACCAAGTCTGGAAATCCAGATTCGTATTGGAAGGGTGGGGAAAATCCAAAAATCCGTAATTCCAGAGAAAATTCAGAAAGAATGGTTCAGAACAAAAGGCGTGTGTGTAAAACTATTCTATAACATAAACATATACAAAAAATTAATTTCTGGAATGGAAGAGGGAATTGGCTGGGACTTGAGTTTGTAGAAAGAAGAAACTTAGATTGTTTAAAAAGACAACAATAAAAAAATGTTTGGATGAGATCAGACTAATATAATGCGTCTGAAAAATCTGTATCTAACAGGACCTGATTCAGATCCAGCGGGATTGATAACTAGGATTTTATGTTCATAAAGATGTAAATGTTATCAAGTGAAATGCACAATCTGTAATGTAAACATTGTTTTATTCTGATGTATTTTCTTAACCATTACTGATATGTTATTTCTTCCTTCAAGTTGCTTGAGATGTCTAGATGAAGGAGATGCCAATATGTTTAGGATGAAGATGAAACATTCCAAACAGGTTCTTATACTTGTGGCCCCTTATTAGATCATGATCATATGGGAAATATATTAAGACTTAACTGCATTTATCAGAAGCTTGGGTACTCAGTAGGGGCATTATCGTTTATCAAGCTTCCACAACCGTATGATTTCATCTGTATGTCTGCTATTAAATGTTCAGGCATTGGTTTCATTCGTCTCTCAGACAAGCAGGGAGAGTACTCAATATATCCATTCTGTCATAGTAAAACTGCAGGTATTTCCAGTATGAGTGCAAGGCTATTAATTTAGTATTTTTTATTAAAAAAATCATGCAAAGTATTTGAATTTTGCAGCATAGTTGCTTAAGCCGACATTTCTTGTTTCCTTTCAACAGATTTTAGATCAACTTTCTCAGGCATGGGAAATTCGCTGGAGGCATATAGGGAATCATGATGGAGGTTACAGCAGACCAATGGACACTCAACTATTCGGGCCTTCGGTTCCATCTATTGAGCAGGTATTGTTAATATTTTAATGAACTTAGTTGTTTGAGCTAATGTTCCATCCTTTTCACAATAGTGTTACTGTATAATGTGTTACTAATCTGAATAGTCAACATGACAAGGTCATTAACCGGCATCTCCTAATAACTGCCCTATCATTAGATTACATGTGATCCCATTGATTCATGCATATGATACTCCTTGGAAGACCCAACATTAGTGCATCAGATGCCTTGTCACTTGGTTTCTGATCCCATTACCATGGTATCATAAGTGTATTTAAATAGCAGTTTGCTAGGATGGATCTACGGTAACTTCACTCAGCACTGATCATAAAGGTTAGTGCTCAATGTTAGGCTCCCCCTTGTCTACTGGCTGGATTTCACGACATTAACATCTTATAACATCAAATGCATCATTCACTTAAGCAATTGTCTTTGTACCTGTTACCATATTTTCCACACAAAAGATTGGCTATTTTTGGAAGTGGCTAAAAATAGCATTTGGCTAAAATTAACTTGCTAAAAATAGCACTTGGCTAAAAATAGTGCTAAAAATAGCACTTGGCTATTTTTAGAAGATTTGCTAAAGATGGAGGTGCTAAAAATAAGAAGAGCTAAAAATAGAAGTTCGGTTCTATTTTTAGGAATTGCATGAAAAGATGGAGAAATAAACCAAAAATAGCCATGTGCTCAAAATAGAAGGGCTTTTATTAAATAAAAGCAAGCCGCTGTTCTTATTTGTTGGCGCCATAAGGATTAGAAAGATTAATTTAATTAAAAGAGAATGCATGCATGCAGTCTACAAAGTCCCTGTGGCGCAGCATAAGGATGGAAGAATAATAAATAATATAAAAAGAGAAAAAGCACTTATGGCCAGGTCTGAAAAGCCAAAGAGCATGCAGAAAAGACAAGAGAGTAAGGACAAAAATAGAATCTGAGAGGTTTTGGCAAATAACATGATAAGAATTTACTAAAGACTCACTTTTGTCCAGCATGCATGGAAAGAAAGAAATTAAATAAATTAAAATAGCAGCAGTCTATTCTGAGCAAGGGGCAGCCTATATGGGCTGATTTTTATTGTAAAACATGTATACTTGAGCGCTGATTTGCTTTGGCATCTTCAGCCATTGTACTTGCACCTCTGAATAAAATAAAGCTTCATTTTTCCCTCTCATATCACTGTTTTCAGATTGTTCATCGTGTTTGATGGGATATTGTGTTGCTTTAGTGTGGAATTCCAATCCCTCTACCGCTGTCATTCTTCCTTAACCTTTGAATCTAATTTTGCAAAATAGTTTAGAGTTGTGCAAATGTGTGAATCTTTAATTCTCTGTGTGTAGAGTTACATGCAAGTATCAAACATCTGGTGTATCACCCTTATTTCCCTTTTCCCCGCATTCCTTCTCCCTTTTCCTTGTCAAAGTTTTCATTTTTTTAGGTGATTCACAAGGGAACCAACCCTCTCTGGAGGTTCACCTCAGACATAGGTTACCCACAGCCTTGAGGTGTTCCAATTTTGTCAACAGGAGAGAGAGTACACACACCATTCTCTATCAGGGTGCAAGTTCTGGGTGACAACAGTACCATCAAAGAAAAATTAAAAATTATACAAAGTGTTAACCAACAACTAGCTAGGTTTTATGAAACTATAGTACTATGATCACCTTATGCGGTATATACTCACATTGCTTATGTCAATGACATGCGATGACATGCTTTTATTTAATTATTGTGATCATTTTTGGTTTTGTTCATCATTTGATATTAATGGGAATGCTTTTGTTGGATATATATCCAAAAGGAGAATTTCAAAATATGGCAAATTGTACATTAATGGAAAATAAACACTTCTATTTCTAGTTTTTTTCTTATTTCAGTGCATAATACTGGCAAACGGTTCTTGATATATTGTCTTATCAACCTTGTCACTTTTGTGCTGCAGATCTTCTTGATTTGTTTTCCACCATTTTATTTGTTGAGTACTTAAGATGGATGGATGAAGAGGCTGAAATTGGACTTATCCAAAATAGATCATTTCAGTCCAACATGAATAACCAACCTGTTCATGTTTGAGCAAACGGAGGTAAATTAGAACCAATGCTTCATGGCATTCAACAGGCTGATGAAAGGATTGAATATATGCATCATACCCAGAGCCTAGCCACTTTTAGACCATGTTATATATATGGCTGGATTAGCATGATGCCAAAACTGACATAATTGGGAAAAAGTCAAGATGACAAATTCCCCTCCAAAAGAGGTGTACGATGAATATTCCATGAATCATCCAATGAAATTCAAAATGAGGTGGTCTACAAGGAATTAAAATTGCATTCCAAGTTTACTGTTGCATATTCTATAACTTAGTGATTTACTATCTAAGTTTTTGGGTTGTCCTCTGCACTGCCATCTTGGGTCTCGTGGTGGGGGTCAGGCATAGGTACTCGTGCCAAGAAAATATTTGAGTTTTTTGTACCATTCCTAAATCTCTTTACATCCAATTCACCTCATAGCATAGCATAGCCAAATAACATAAAGATGAACTACCGTCAAAGGAAAGAAAATTGTTGGCCATACAACCCGAGATCCAAACAGCCCGGTTGTACCCTGTTGTTTGCTTACCTCTGATTGGAAATCAGAAGGTGACTATGTAGGGATAGACACCGTTAATTGAATAGCCCAATTCTTAGTAGAGCATGACATGATGGTCGACGAACATAGGCTGAACTAAGTTTTTGGGCCAACATTCTTCGCTTGTTCCCCTCTCGTGCCTCCAACCTTTAAGACTAGGATTTTGTAAGTCAACTATGGCTTCTCCTGAAAGCAATTTTGCTCCCTCGCAAGGATTATCCTTCAGCCACCCTTCGGCAATTGTAGCATTCTTCTGATGGTATCCTCTCATTAAATCAGCAAATGATGGTTGTGTCATATCCTCTGATCCCGTTCTAGATTCGACATCAAATCTAGAGGAGCTCCACATCACAGTTTTGTTTGAATGTGTAGAATTCAGGTACTACATCAGCACAACCAGAATTCTTCCATTCAAGAAAGCATTGTTGATATAATGATATCTATTGTAGAGGAAATCTTCCCTTGGAGCAAGCAAAGGATTGTGAACATCTATCAAACAATCATTCACATTCCGTTCATTATTGGAACTTGATATGTCCCCTTTAACATTATGACCGTTGGAATTGTTTGTCCTATGGATTTCTTCTAACTTGCTTTATCCATGATTTATTTATTTCTTGTATCTGACAATGGGCGAGGGGATAGTCCTTTATTGGCTTTCGTGAGGCGGAGAGAAAACTTGCAAAACATTCCATAAAAAAAATCTTAATGAAAGATTGAGCTGATAGATCCACTATCTATAAGTGAAAATCGAGAACGGACAATAGATATGTTCTTTGAAATGATAGGCCTAGGTTTAGGGGTGGCGGAGCGGTGGGATGGTGGCACAAATATATATATATATATATATTACTTGAAAAATTAGTTATAAAAAAATGTACAAGGAACAACAAATGAAACTTTGAATACTAAACACATTGCATTGAACAGTGAAATGCCAATTATCACTATAATTACATTCAAAATGATGATTACATTCAAAATTCAAATACTAGTTGACCAAGTGGCTCAATGCAATGAAGACTTGGCACTTGCTCTAACTCTTGTTGTTACTTGTTGCTAATGTTGTCCCTCTTCCTTACTGCTCTCACTCTTGCTTGCTAATGCTCTCACCCTCTCACTCTTACTTGCTTATGCTTTCACTCTTGCTTTGAATTATTTATTGTGATTTGAAGTGAGGGTGTAAGTCTTATTTAGAGTTTTTTTAAGTGCTTCGGGGGTGCATGGGGCCCATTGAGTATTAGGGTTAGGGTTGGGGGCCAAAAATTATAAAACAAAATGATTTTTAAAAAAAAAATTGACAGTCTTATGCCTCTAGGGACAGTTGGGATCTCAGGGATGGTTGGGACATCTCCGAGGATGGGAATCTCCAGGACAGATCGAGCGACTTTTGGAAGTCTCTGAGGACGTCCCACAAAGTCCCCAAAATTGGGGGGACATCTCATAAACATCCCCTCTTAGAGGGAAACGTTTTGGGGACGTCCCCTGTACACTTGGTGGCGGTGGCGGAGACGACGGGGGGACGTTTCCCAGCCATCCCCAAGTCTCAGGATGTCCTAAGTCTCCAGGGAGTCAGTTTTGGGGGCCAAGGGAACACGTCCCCGTGGAACACTAATAAATTTAGATCCATTCAATAACGAAGATTCTGTGGTTTCTAAAAATTTCAAGCATGCTTTGAATTTATGGAGCAAATTCTTCTTAAACAACTGCTCTGTTTTTTAATCACCATAGTAACAAATGTGTGTTAGACACAATGAAGTGCGGGGAAATCCTAGCTAACAACCCCTATGTTATCGCATGGTATGAAAAGGTGAAAACATCCAACCACAATCTTGGCATGTTTTCATGCATAAGCAGGTGGGAATTTCCATGTTGCAAGTATAAGATAAATTTATTAAATGTCCAACAAATGACCACAATGAATATTGGTCAATGGGAACTGTTGTGTTGCAGTACCAATTGAGTTTAGGCAACGCAGCTGGTTTATCATCTTACCATGTGTCGGTTCATGTGTTGCAACTACCAGATGTTCTTTATCACCGGCCCTGGCTCCTGAAGAATGAGCATGTTTTCTAGATCAACGGACAATATGTTATACTTATTGTCCCCAGAAAGAGCCTTATCTTTCTCCACGGACCGTAGAAAGCATTAAGTATTAGAAAGCAGGGAAATGGGGGAGTGAGGGAATTTTGCAGTTTCAACAGTTGCCTACTGGTATGACGTGATCAGTTGGAAGAAGTTGGTACATGTGTTGGATTCTGAGACTAGATATTCTTAGGCCTAAACCCTGGGGTGTGGACCCCTGTCTCGACTTGTTGAGAAGGGTGTCCCGTGCGCCTGGCTAGACCTCGGAAGACACTCTGTGGGAGCAAGGTCCTGAACTAGTGAGCATCCGACCAGGAACAGATCTAGTGCACCTGGCCAGTGTTGGCTTTTGGTGTCATTCTGTCGTTTAGTTCCTCTACTCTTTTTTATTTTGTTGTTAGAACTTTGATAGAAGAAAGTGGTCAACTGCGTAGTCTCCTGCCTAAGCCAGATTAGCCTCTTTAAGATTCACAGATTGAGGCATATCTGATCATGATATTTGAAGAAGTCGGTGAAATTGTGCGGGCGCTCTCTAAACAGATTTTATGGAATCTACCGTTGATCTCGATAGTCAGGTGGGACAAATGGAATGACATCGATTAGTGCATCTTCACGTCTCAATCTATACAGGAGGTGATTAGGATCAGTTTCACAGCTTTAATCCGATCGGATGCAATGCAACCAAGAAGAAGTATAACCAGACTTCTGATATCAAATAACTTCTAGGGAATAAATGTGATGAGAACACAACTACATAGAGAAGTGCAGATTCATTTCTCTCTCTTTTCTGGTAGAAGAAATGATGAGTTTTGGGAATGATTTGCAACCATACTTGTCCATACAAATGTTATTTGGAGCCTAAACATATATATAAACTAGTTTTCAGGTTCTTTGAAAGAGACTACCTCCTGTTGTATCAGTATATGGCAGGTAATCCTTGCTTCGGCCTACGAAGATTCCATTAAAAATGTTGTTTACAGCTTCTAATCCAACATTTGCCTATGCAAGTGTAGAGTTTCAGACCGGTGCTGGAACTATGAAGTATACAACAGGATGAAGATTTGAATGTTTGTATATGATTCAGCGCCTCTTATTATGACTTGTCACAAGTTGACATGCTTGGGTACAGATGATGGAGTGTCCTATAGGAGCACAAACTCTTAAATTGCAAAGCTTTTCCATTTGTAAAACTGAGTCAAGGAGCAAGGCCAATCAACTTAGCATGAGATTCTCTAAAATGCAGTTGCTTTGTAGACTAAACATCCATTACGATCAATGAAGAGGAATCAGTTGACTCAGGAGAACTTGGGAGATCAAGTTTATATTCGCAATGGGAATTACAATTGTGTATGAACATTGCAACAAGATGGGATCCTTGCACCAATTCTTCTACAACTTCCAAATTTGTTACTTAACATATTCAAACACGTAACCTTCTCCTCTAACTTTTTTGATTCATGAATTGAGTGGTTCATCAATAGTGATGATGATACTGCATGGTGAGTTGAGCAGCTATGACCAAGTGATCTTGATGAAGCTTATTTCTCCTTTTTTGAAATTTGAGTCTTGACACAAACATACATACGAGGTAAAATTGATTTGACAAAAGGGTCACAAAGTGAAATAAATGGAAGCATAGTGACGTCTTATTTACTCTCACCAAATTTCAAGTTTATTTATTTCTAAATAGTTTACCTCTTGTTGACGGAATGAACCCATCAATTTGCCTTGCAAATAGGCACAGTTATATGTGGAAAAAAATGAGAAATTATAGCAATATATCATGTTGTGTCACAATTATGGTTTGGAATTTTGATCATTGTCAAACTGTAATTGGAAGACTATTTAGGTGAAAATAAGCATTTCACCTACAAACTTCACAACATGAACCTACCCAACTTAGTTTGCTCTTTCCTGTATCACATGCACAGGAAGTCACAGTGAATTGTTATTAGTTGCAAAATTGAAAATGGAATTTCAATATCCTAAATGCAATCTCAAGAGTCTTAGCTAAGCCTAGAAGATGACAGTTTGTTGCTTTAGACTTATGGAAAGCTCCATAAAGCAATGGAATTCGCTTCTCTTTCCTTGTGATTCGCAGCCTTTGTCCTTCATTTGGAAAATGAATCTAATTCAATTTCAGTAAATTGTTATGTAGGTCGAGAACCATTAAAATTTAGCGTCTACAAACATTTGTAGGAATTTCAGACTATGGCAAATCCAACTCTTATTATTTGCTTATGAGTCTTTATGAGTCCTGAATCTACACCATTTCTTCACACATTCTCTGAGTGGGTCTTCATAGATTTCTCCATAGCATGTGTACTCAGCATTTTAACGAAGCACAATGTTCGTACCTCCAGTTGATAAGATATTCGCATGTAAGGCATGTGAACCGTGTTTAAGTGACATATATGGGAGCAAGTTCCTCCAAAACAATCACATCTCGAAGGCATTGTCCACAAAGGGGAGTGCTCAGTAACACCAAATAGGCATCTCTTTTAAATTGTCATCTTTGCACTAACTACCTTTACAGTGATTTGCAACCTTAGAAGCGGACTTGAGGCAAGATGCTTTAATTTTATCTTAAATGATCAAAAAACATAAGTAAACTATAATGTCCATATTAAGCTCCTTACGATCTGAAATTCATAGGGCACTTACATTGTCTATAAACAAACAAGAAGTACCAAGGTATTCTTGCTATAAAGGATAAGTTCAATCACCAGAATTAGCGTCACAATTGCAAGCTTTTGGAAGTGGTCTCAGCACCTCCATTTGGAGTTACCATTTAGGAATTGGTGTATTGCAAAGTCCAATCTGGTTGGTATTTACTATAATTTGTCAACTTTTCAAGAGCACACAAGACTTGTCAGTTACGAACTTTGATAAGTATGCAGATTGCTTTCATTTTTAACAATGTTATCCTTTAAATTTTTGGGGCAATTGTTTCATAACATTATCGTGATTTTATCAAATTTGTAGGAGCTTTTAAGGTACACTTAAATTATTTGCTTACAAGGAGGGAATCTTTTAGAGACATCATGACAGGGTGAATTGTAAATTACAAAACGCTATTGTATGTAGCGTACATACTAAAAACATTCTTACCTTCCTAAGTATCAAATGTTATGACCAGTAGAAGACCATAATTTACAAGCTAAGCTTGGCATTATGGTGAGTGGTACTAAACCCAACGTGTGGAAAAGTCCAGCAAGGTGCGACTGTGAAATTCCTTATGTCAATGAATGCCAACAAGAACGATACGTCAATTCTTCCATTAATAAATCAAGAACACTGTTAGACTAATCAGATACTATCTACAAATGTTCTCACAAGCTTGCCCTGCCATAGAATTCCTTAACTCAAAACAGGTGGTAATGGACGTAGAAGCACTCCAAACACTCCAAACTATCTCACAGGTATTTGGGTGACAAGTCTACATGCCATTTTACAAATCCGTCACTAAGCATCCATTTATTCTTATAAATGAAAGTTCAAGAATGAGCAACTCCATATGCCTTGGACCTCAATAATGGGATGGTCCAGAACACTTTTTAATCTTCCATCCTATTTGGCAGTTTAGTTTCACAGTGTATACACGTCTGGATGGCCTTTGTCATTTTCTTGTCTCATACATACTGGACGAATTCCTCACCTACATGTAATTTTATGTCCATTAAAGGTCGTTCAGGAACCATATATGTGATGAATTCACATGAACATATTGTTTTTAACCAAGTTGTTGAAGCCCCTAGGTGTTCACAATCACCATTTATTTTGAAGCAGCATCCTAGTTATTTTAATGTGCATGCATCTCCTATGTTAGAACCTTTGGCGGAGAGAGAGATCGTACTTGCTTTTTGTTAGAAATGTGTATAGAGAATGATTGAAGAGAAAACCGGAATACACACTAGTCAAATGGGTTGTGTGTCCATCATTTTATTAGGCAAGAGATAGTTACAAAATGGTTGAGGTGGTTACAACCGTACATTAGTTAATACATAACTAATAGTGACTTAATAATAACAATAAGCCTTATATTCTAATACCCCCTCGTAAGGCTTACACTACAAAAAGTCAAAAACAAACATACTAACAAAAATTAAAACAATAAAGCCAAACAAAACCACAGCATTCTTCAAAAGTTCTTTCTCTTTGAAATCAGTTCTTTTGACCAGGTAGAACTCCATCAATTTGCCTTGTAACCTTCGTAAAGGTGTAGCTCCCGAGCTGAATTCTAAAGTTCCCGGATTCCACCTCCCCAAACTCCTGAATTACGAACCTCCACATTATTGGACAACCATCCATGTTGAGCTACATCCACATTGCTCCATCAAGTTGTCTCATGACCCTCGTAAGGGTATAATTCCCAAGATCCACAAACTCCCGAACTAATTGGGTAGCCATCCATGTTGAGCTTCATCTACACTAGATCCCTTCCTGTCTTCAAAGTGTGGGCTTCTTTAAAATATGTATTCTTCATCAAAAAATTTTTCACCACATTTGGTTGGATCTTTGAGCTATATTAACTTGCATATTGGTTTGTCCTTGAGCTGTTCCCTCAAGAACATCTTTGGTATGTTCGAATATCTAAACTGTCACAGCAGTTAATGAATAACCTTTTCTTCGATTATGTTCCAGTAACATTAATCCCCCCTTTGTCTTTATCCAATCTTCTACCATTCTAAATTGGGGATAATCCACTGAGATAATACAACAAAAATTGAGGCTTAGTCATCTATATTCAATCTACATGGAAACAAATTTTGACATGAAAATATGTAAGATAATTTTTGCAAACAATTCCAGAAAAAAAAAGAAATTTTTCTTCTATTCATGTTGATAAATTGCCGACTAATTCCGTATACCCAGAAAAGTGACATTTTTATTAGAAATTTAATGCCTTACGGATTTTGATGTAAAATTTAAGGTCGATAATTTACTAATGTTCTAGACTGGTTTTTGGAAAAATACCAAATAAATTTTCCCAAATTGATTGTGCCCGTATAGCGTTTGTGCCCTGTAAAACATTTCCTGATTTAGACTATTTTCCCAAATGTGACTGTATTTTCTTTGTTTTGCCCTAGATACCTTTAAAAATCGTGTTTTTCCTCTTCTTTTTTATTTTGAATTCTGTTTATGAAACACCAAAAAGTGCCCTAAATCATGGAGTCTTTTTCTGTTGCATTTATAGTTTCATGTTTTGTCCCTCAAAAATGTCTTATTTTTGTGTCCTAATTTTTAACATTCTGACTATAATTTCCTTCAAAAATCGCTACTTATTTCGCATGCCCTAAATCGTCTTGTATTCCCTCACGATTCGGCACTTTATGCCCTTCAAAGATTGTATTCTCACATTTGCAAATTTTATTGCCCTAACGATTGTATTTCCCATCAAATTCCTACCTCTAATGATTATGTTTTGATTTGCGATGTTTCCTTCTCTCTTAGAAATTCACGTTACTAACATTTTTGGTGTTTTTCAGGTAACCACTATCGAAACAAGTGTGCCTTTAATGTCAAGACAACCTCAAAATGCCAAAAATCATGAATTTTACGTTTGAAACTCACAAGTAACTTCTACCATGAGTTTCCTTAGACTTCCTCCTTCACAGTCTTCTCCTTCGGAGACTCATTAGACTCTATCAAGCTCCAATGGCTTTGATACCAATGTTAGAAGACGTGAACAAGGAAGAAAGGAATAGAAATTTGAATGCACACATTGTAGATTGTGTCCATCATTTTACTATGCAAGAGATAGTTACAAAATGGTTGAGGTGGTTACAACTGACAATTAGTTAATACATAACTAATAGTGACTTAGTAATAAATGGTAAGCCTTATATTCTTATACCAGGCCGGGTCAAAAAAGGCGGATTGTTATATGTGATTTGCAGACTAAGGCATGAATTTTTGGGCATTTGAAATTTCGGGTAGAAATCAGTAGTTAGAAATCTTAATATGGAAACTACCATATTTTTTCTGCGCAATTTCCGAGTAAATAATCAGGTTACAGTACTGTACTATTGCATTTATTTCCATTTTTGAAGTGAGAAATTCAGAATATAGACTCTATAACTTTCATTTCCAGTTACATTAATTTACGGATCTATAATCAAATAGTGTGTAAAGTAGATGATGAAGCTCACAGTCCCTCTAGCCACATAGAACAATCTGAGGTCTCTGATCAGACAACTGGCAAAAGTCAATGCTACAATAGAAGATGATGATGTCAAAGCTACTTTGTTAAATAACCTGCCATCTAAATGATAACCAAGTGAAAGTTCAAAGACAAACCAAGCGGGTGAAAAAACCGTTGATGAAGAATACATATTTTAAAGAAGCCCCACACTTTGAATTATTCAAGAAGGGATAGTGTGTATGATGAAGCTCAATATGGATGGTTGCCCAATTAATTTGGGAGTTTTTGGATCTTGCGAATTATACCCCTATGAAGGTCATGAGAAAACTTGATGGGGCACTATGGATGTTGCTCAATATGTATGGTTGTTTAATAATTTGGGGGGTTTGTAATTCGGTAGTTTATGTCACCAAAGGTGGAATCCGGGAACTCAAGAACTACACCTATACAAGGGTTACGAGGCAGCTTGATGGAATTCAACCTGGTTAAAGAACCGTTTTCAAAAAGAGAAAGCTTTTGAACAATGCATGACTTAGGTCAGTTTTGTTATTTTAATTTTCTATCAATATGTTTGTTTTTACTTTTTGTACTGTAAGCCTTAAGAGGGCGTATAATAACATAAGGCACATATAGTTTATTATTAAGTCACCATTATTTATGTATTCACTAATCAACCGTTGTATCACCACTCAATCAATCAGATCAAATGTAACTATCTCTTGCATAATAAACTAAGGACAAACACAGTTTGCAATTTGTGCAATCCGCTGATTCTTCATTATCTCTCTATGTAGCACGTCTTCCACAAACTTAAGATCTTGTGGCACAATGAACTTGTATTTCATTGGATTGAATGCCAGACTTCGTTGCTCAATAGCTGTCACATGCACTCCACCAGGGAAATCTTGTAGATGTGACTCTAAAGGCTGTTGAAGGACCTAGTTGAGACCAATCATTCCAGAAGGCTTTAAAGTTTCCCGTGGACAATCTTGTCAAAAATATGCAGGATAATCTGTTGGTTTTTTAGCTGATGCATTACAAAGCTTCTGAATGACATCTGATTAGTATTTGCATGGGCTCCAGATCTTCCACTATGAAAGTGTTCTTCATCTTATCTTGTTCAACAATGCTAATTTGGTTGTATCTAGAGAAGTCATCTATCAAACAAATAATTTTCATGATCAACTACTTCTGTTCAGTATGGAGTTTGTAGGCATGGATATGGTTTCTAGGAGTTCTGTTCAGACTTCTATGAAGTTGACACAGATTCTTATTTATCTGAATTCTTTCTTCAGACTGCTGACTATTGGGGGCACCCATTCACTTGTTTCCACTTTATAGATATGTTATTGCCTTGAGCATCTTGTCAATTTCATCTTGGACTTATTCTGCATAATTCCCATTCATTCTTACGTAACTATTTGCCTCTGCATAGGCTGTGCTTCTAGTACGAGAGGGATTCTATGCGCACACAATTTAGGTGGATACGCCCTTCAAATCTTTGTATGTTCAGGGAAACACATCCTTATAATCCAGTGAGTTCTGAAATGCAGTAGCCTTCAACACAGGATCATTGCCGACCACGATCATTTGGGGATTTCCCTCTGATTCTTTCTGATGCAATAGATTCAAACCTAAGATGGTGGGTGATAGGTTCTTTATATTTCAGTTCTTGAAACTACCAAACTGTTGAGCTAAGCTGAGGCTTTATTTAAATTTTACATAAAGAATCGATGATTTGAAAATATTTAGTGAACTCTGGAGGGTAAGCTGATTGTGAGGAGTTGTCAGTTTGAAAGAACTTGGCATCACTGAATATCAATAGTTGGTCATGCTTTCTGTATATGCCTTCTTGCTCAATCTCCATAATCTCAAAATAATCTCGATAAAATTTCCAACGAAAATCAGGCTGCAACACCTCATTCTTCCAATCTGCTAACGTTGGAACTCACCATTGAGACAAATTCCCGCAATGGACCAAGAGGCAGTGTTTCCATAGTGTCTTGCTGACAATGCTGAAACACTGCTTCTTGGTCATGTCCATCTTCTGGAGATCAATGTTACATGTGCTAGGAAAGTAGACTTCAAAAATTAACCACCAATCTGCCAACCAATTCTTTTCAAAAGAGATTTTGATTCACTTGGATGACTAGTAAGCCATGTCTTCATGAAGGATTTAATCACACACACAAATATCCCGTGGAGGTTGAGTTATGCTGACAACTCGTTCCTTGTGTATCCCAGATTACATTCACCTATGAGAATTGCTTCTAACATCCCATTAATAATTTTAAGGGTTCTATTTTCTCTTTTCTTTTGTTGTTTTCAAATGTTATTCATGAGACAGGCTGTAAATTGTGGGTTGCTATCATAATGAGTGCAGATGACACATTCAGGTGGCTAAACTACTCAATGATAATTGACTAAGATCCTCTTCACACGTGGATGACAATGAGCACCAATTCTGTTTCCACATGGGCTGCATAGTGTGTTAAGTGAAACGGTATCATAATAAATGTAAGTATAAAATGCAAAATAAATTAATATTATAAAGCATTTTATATTAATTTATTAATGATAAAGTCAAATTAAAAATAGAAAAAGTCAAATATAAAGCGATAAAGTAAAAATAAGGAAAAAAAAAGAAATATCACTTTATGTTTATTATTCTCCACTAGGAGAAAATGCAACCCCTTTGGAGGATGAAAAAGGTGGGAAAAACTATTAAATGCGAGGAGTGAAATCTAATTGGAAGTTGGGGAGGTTATTTGGCCCATTGCATCTATTAAAATCAAGTTTACTTGCTTGTTGAGGGCATGCTTTTCTATTTTACACAAAATCTTATTTTTGTCTGAGCCTAGAGCTTTTATAAAATATTTCTAAGGACGAAAACCTTTAGAAATAATCTCTTGAGGACGAAAAACCCTCTAAGGGATCTAGTAGAAGGACGAAAACCCTTCTCCTAGTTGAGAGGATTCTTTACATAGGGGTTTCAATTGCACATCAAAGGAGTTAGTTGATTTTCCAGTTGTTTTCCAGCAGTTGTTTGAAGGATAGATTTGTAGATTTGTGTTACTTCCTGTTTATAAGTGGAAGCTTTTTGCAAAATTTTTACCTTCCATTTGCAGCCATATCTAGGGTTACTCTACATCCTAGTTGATGGAGTTTGGTACATTCTAGGGCACAGATGTTCCGGATCTCATGACCAACAGTTTTCCCATAATTTTAGAAGAAAAGATCAGTTGGTTTGCATAATTTTTGGGCCAAGGAAATTGTATTTCCAGCTGTCTACAGAAGTTTAATAAAATAATTCCAGTCTGTGTTTGAGGTCAAATATGGTATTTATCTCTTGTTTCCATCTTTATAAAATTTGCTAAGTTGATTCCATTAAAGATTCAGTGGTTTTTCCTTTCATTTCGTGGGTTTTCATCTCCTATGCAAGTCGCCATGTATGTATAAAATTCAGATCTATATTGTAACATTTTATAAATTATTTAGAAATTGTTTTTTGGATTAAGGTTTTGCCTTAAAACTATTTGGGGGTAAAAATTGTCCATTTGGAGACACTATAGATGTAGAGTCCTATAATCATAATCTAGAAAGAGGATAACTTTGTTTTATAGGACTTTTTGCTTACTATCCTCTCATGCTTATATATTTCAGTTCTGACTCTTCGATGGTGATCTTTTCCGTTCAAAAGATAATTATATTCTGTTGACAATATAGACATTCGCAACTGCCATTTACTTTCAATATCTGCTAGCTAAAAACTGTACCTGGAAATTGGAAAGCATTTTATCTAAGTTCTCACGCCAAGGCTTTGTTCAAGTAGCAAAGATCGCTTTCATGATATTTTATTCATGGTTCTGCTTTTTACTTTCACACATTATTATTAGAACTCTTAGTATCTTATCAATCGTACTGATCTATAATTCCTTATGGTTTTACAGTTAAACCGGCTTAATGCAGATTGGCAATATATTTCGAAACAGATGCAATTACACTTTACTCTACTGGAGCCATTTGTCACATTTAGGCGGATATTATTTCAGACATTAGATTGCAAAGGATGCATTCCAGAGCATCATCTTCTAGAGTTTGCTACACTTTCGCGTAAGGTGATTATACTAAACAAATTCGTTTCAACAGATGCCACTCATTATTACTGTTACGTTGAAATAAATATTATCATGTCTTATCGCCCAGAGTGGCAGATTCAGTCAAGCTGCAACAGCTGTGCATGAATTAAAGCTCATCTGTGCTAAGATGGAAAATCAGAACGAAATTTCAACAGTATGCCCATTAGGAAGGGTAAGTCACAAAGTTGGGGAAGTTCTATCTGTATGTGGTATTATAACTATTTAGTGACAGTTAGATCTATAATTCCAATTTTGATTTTTTTAAATGAATATTTATGGTTGCTTCTTCACTGAACAGCTGGACTATCAAGTAAGAATTTAGAATGGAGTCCCATTTTCTAGATAGATAAAGAGGTTCCTAGTGATGATCATTGTGACTAGTTTATGCTAATCCAATCTTAACAGAAACTGTAGACATTTATACCAGTTAGTCTTTATCAAGAGTTTGTGAATCAACATGACATTTCTGATGTACTAAAAATAAGCTATGAGTTAATTACTTCCACCCACTGACAGATTGAAGAAGCAAAGCTTTTGCGGGCTCAAGGGCAGATTGATATGGCCATTAACCTTGCAAAATACATCATGCAACATTATGACATAGGAGACGAATCAGCTGATGTATATCGTTTGACCGGGAAATGGCTGGCGGAAAGTCGGTCCAGCAGGTAACGGAAGATATTCTTGTTTGTTAGATTTTAATATCGTAGTTAAAACAGAATCTAGTTGAAGCCAAATATTTCATTTCATTCATCACTGTGAAGAATGATTTTGATGTTAGCTCATTTTGTTTCCCTAAATATTAAGGACTTACTTTTGGTTTAACTTGTCTCATTAGTTCACGAAATATCTTAGAACAGTACTTGAAGCGGGCAGTTGACATTGCTGAAGTCAAACATGATACAAATGAGAAAAAATGGATCGATAGGCAGTGTCGAACACATTTTCGCCTTGCGCACTACACTGATGCTCTTTTCCGAAGTTATGAAGAACGACTTGCTTCCAGTGAATGGCAAACTGCACTTCGACTCAGGAATCATAAGGTATTTGCATTAAAAATGAAAGTATAGACACAGAAATTATCTTGCAGTCAATAGACAAATGTTTTTGGGCTAATAATACAAACCAAATGACCATTTCAGGCCAAAGAGTTGGAGGCACTTATGAAAAGATTTAAAAATTTAACAAAGGTAAATTTTTTCTTTTACACATTTCTAATTAATTAATTCTCTTTGAAAAAAACAAAACTGTAAAGTCAAATGTTGATTTTATTAATTTCCTTATGCCCTCAATCGATGTTGCTCCTGTATTTATGTCTGAACAGACTGGTGATTGTGTTTGTACTCAGGGTGAAAAAGCAGACTTTGGCGGAAAGATTATTGAGCTGCAGAAACATGTTACAATGGACACAGAGGAGGCTACAAGATTGCAGGTCCCATTTCCAGTTTGTTTCTTTCATTTAAATATGTAAATAAATCTAGATTATATAGAGGAGGTAATATATGGACATGATTATCATATTCTTTTGCACTTAGTTTTTAAATTTCATAGTGAACACTCAGGAGGCACATATTGCCATGAAAATCGTGCTCTTTGCCATGGTTTTTAATTATGTGCTTATATATCTTCTTTGTTAAGTTATTTTTCTGTTATTTCTGTATGCATTTCCTTTTGTATGTGGACTTTTTTTTGGCTGAAATGTCTTTTGTGGGTGGTGGAATGTGCCAAACATAGAATTGTCTAATGGGAAGAGTCAGAAAGCTGCTGGAGTTGCAGATAGTTCTGTGCCTTAATGTAATTTAAGGAATTGATTAGCAAGGGAGGGATATAGGAGTTGGATGGAGTTTTGATTTACTTGCCAGTTTGTATTTATTGTGATAATGAAGAATGTTCTGGATATGTGTTATTCATATATAGCAAATCATGTAGAGAAAGACAACTCAAATAAACCAGAAAGTACACATGCCTCAACTAGTTTGTGAGTTGCTTTCACACAAGATCCAAGTTTAGACCTTTAGTCTCCCCTCACTGTGGCTTATGACAAAGTACTGAGTGAACTTTTATGCCTGTGTAAAGTTATTGCTTATTGGCATTTCTCTCATTCTTTCCAAGCTTGTAATAGGTGTAGTCCTAACATTTTTTTATAGATAGACAAGGGTTTTTGGGGTCCCTTTCCTGCTGTATTCAGGTCTAAAAAAAGATAGCCATGATCACTGATTACATCAGGTGTAACACCTGGATCAAGAAAAACCAAATCAACTGAAATCAGGAGGCAGCCTATGCCATCCCTACTTTTATTCTATAGATCTATATGCTTCTACCAAGTAGATCAAAGATTTACCAGTATAAAGAACATGTTGGTGATAACTACCCACTTTCAGAAAGACACGAGTCCTTCAGGGGGAACAGGAAGGACCGGCTGCACCACTCGGCTCCACCTGGAGGTCCATTCCAACACCCAGAATCACATTGCATCCAACCGTTAGAGCCAGTCGAAGCAACACTTTGAAAGCTTTTTTAGCCTGAACCAAGCTCAGCTTGTGTAGCAGCAGACTAGGTGGGAGAACAGGGCATTTAAGAGCTTGCAGATCCAAAACTGAGTACCACAGTACCCGATGGAGCAGGAGACCAACCATGTTGCTGTATCTTCTCCACATAGGCAACTAGGGTTAGGAACCAGGACTCCAGCTCCCTGAAGGTTGCCATGGATAACATTCCACAAGATTCTGCCCCAGATATTGGAAGGATTGTGGTTCCTGTAAATGGTAGTTTTTCCAGCACCTCGTCCAACCTTCCATGAATCTCCCGCTTAATTGGTATTGCCACTCTCTTGTCTGGCAAGACCTGAAGAAGATTATCCAGAAAAATTGAAGCCACCTCTGAGTTAACCATATGGCGGATAGACAATTCCGTGTAGTCCGCACCTAGGATACCCTTAACAGCCTGCAAAACTGCGCCCAACTGAATGATGAAGAGAATCTTGAGGCATTCTTCCATTGTGGGCGAATGAAAGGCTACTTATCTGCCCTTCCCCTTCAGAAAGAGATGTGGAAGAGGAAGCCTGTCTATAATTGGAATGACTTACAGAAGAGAACTTGCCAGCAACAAGGCAGAAAATGGCAATTGATGGAGGAAGTGGGCAATGAAAAAGAGGTAAAAAGAGGCCCACATGTGTGGGAAGTTAGTCGGGCTTATACCAAATCTTGCACTGCCTTGCTCCAGCTCCTGCAATGATGAAAGGGCTCGCAGATCTAAAAGCCTTGGAAGCTTTTGCATTGATGAGATGGCTCATAAGTTTATAAGACTTGGAAATTGAAATACACCATATAAAATGTGATGACCAACAAGCCAGTTACTGATTAGGAGAGAGCCAGGTGACGAAGGTATGAAACCACTTTTTACCTTGTCTGGAGAGAGGGAAGATCATTAGACCAACATTCCCTAATCCCCGGCCACGAGTCAAGAATATTATCAACTTTTACTACTTCTATTTTCTCAACCCAAGTTAACCAAGAGGACTGCCACCTTGTTAGCTTCTCCGAAACAGTGTTGGATTTCCCATGTTGTGAAGTCTTCTATAGAATGTCGGGCTTGTCTTATTATATTGTCCACTTTTCATGCAGTGGTTTTTCTACTCTTGATTGGTTGGATTATAATAGAGGAATCCCCTTCTATGATGAGGTGATCTATCCCACAGCTTAGAGCTAGTTGTAAGCCACGGGCCAGCGCCATAGCCTGGGCTTCATTATTTGTTCCATCCGGTAAGCGGAAAGATGGTTCTCAAATCAACAATCCTAAACAATCTCAAACTACACACCCAGCTGCAGATTTTTCAGGGTTGTCCAGATGCGCCATCAAAATTTAGCTTGAAAAAAGCCAGGCCTTGGAGGAAGCCAATGGCTGTTTGTCCATCAAATTACGTTCCGACTTGGAACAAAAACCCTTGACCCGTTAACTGAAGTGCAGTCCTAACATTATTATCCTTTTCCCTACTAATGTTTTAACTTTTAAGAATATCGCTAATCTCAAATAAGCATTCCTTTTGATTCTCAAGGAAGTCATGTTAAATATAAGCATATACAATCAAATAGGTAGCAAACATTTTGGCTATAGTAGATAATAATTTGAGACTGCTGTGTCGGATTCAATTGGATGTGGTAATTGCAATGCTCAAATTATAATTAAGAGTTGATTGCATAGTTACTACCATTAGTTCACTTCCATGTGGTAGATGTCTAAGAAGTGTTTATAATAAGCATCAAATCATGGGATAGATGAAAGGTCATTGTATTCATTTGTAAACTACCTTGTTATTGAACTATGTTCGTATATCTGTTAACAAATAATCAAATATTACACAGTAAATAGAATTTGTGCACAACATGAAAGATATGAGACAAAAAAATATTTTGAGGGACAGATTGATGAAACACCAATATTCCATATGATGCTTAGAGTGACTCAAAATCATGCACGCACGCATGCGGGCCTGCACACACGTGCACATACACACATGCATGCGCATACAATCTCTCACACGCACAGCCACACACACAGACACACACACACATGATGATGAGAAAATAGATAAACAACTACAGCAACAGCTTGGCAATAAATACAATTATAAGCCAGCGTACAACAACCAAGTAAGCTTCATGTCAAACATTCCTCCATAACATTTATTTGGGAAGAATAAACTATGGCTCATAAGCTAACATTATTATAATGCCTTTCCTCTTCAAGGGTTCTTATCATTGTAAATTTGTTAGTTTACACTCTAGAGAGCTAAGTCACAAGGTTCGAGTTCGAGTTCATGTTTGACAAGGATAAAGTTCGGTTCAAGATCTCGGCAATGGATAAAATTTGAGGGAAACAACGTCTTTAAATTCAAACAAATAATTTTTTCTATCATTTTTATTTTCTGAAAAAAAAATGCATAAATATGTCAAAGTGGCGCAGTGGTGAGAGCTTTTTGCCCTCTGCTTGGAGTCGGTATATGTGTATATACACACATTTGTAAAATAATGCAAGAGGATGGCAAAAACATCCCGTGCAAAAATAATGGATAAAATTCAAGATCATGTTCGATGAGAATAAAGTTTGGCAAAATTCAAACTTCTTTGATAATATTTGTAATATTCCCTTATGGAAAAAATAAAAGAACTCTGGATTTCTAGCAAACCCTCAAAATAGAAAATACCCCGAGTCTGGAAATTACTAGTAAATCATAAGAAAATATAGATTTTAGCATAATAAATTATAACCATGGATAAAATATTGGAAATCTGAATTTTTGTACTAAAAAACTTAATTGTTATTTATTTAATTCCAATACTGAGAAATAATTGAAAAATTGCGGTTGACCCGTACGCATAGGGAAATAATGCCAAAATGTTGGCCCAGCTGACTAAAGATGAGTTTTATGGCTGAAGTTGGCTATTTGCAAGCCGTAGGAACCAGTCCCAACCATATCACACACTGTAACAACCTCCAATGAAGTTGTCCAGCCTTGGGAGGGTGATATCAGCCTCTAAAAGGGCTCCAAAAAGGAATAACATTCCACCAATTCGTTGTTCACAGCTGAATAGATGATGTGCTAGCCGCATAAAATTCCTTGAGATCTGATCTGAAACGTGCCCTAGTTAATGCCCTAGCCAACGAATCAGATCTGAACTGAAAATCTTTAACTGAATGCACAAATGAAACTCCTGGATGGAGCCACCTTTGAAGACTGGAGGGGTCTTCGTCCTCTAATCTTGTTGCAATGGAGGGTTTTCGATCCCCAACTGCAGAAGGAAATTAGAGCAACACCTCAAAACCTCAATGACAAAATAGTGTATGCAAAAAGTGCCCCCAATTGACCCCATCGACCCCTTTTATGTTTTTTCATGGCACACATTACAAGGAAAGGTGCCCACATGGGTCAACCCACTTCTACTTTGATATTATGTTTTATTTTATCAAAAAATCAATTTTTACAACGATTAAACATAAGTTGCCTTTTTAAATGAATATAACATGAAGTTACCTTTTTAACAACTTAAATTAAACCGGCAACTTATTTCCCGTGCAACTCCCTTTTCACCTACGAGGAATAAAACAGGCTAAGTGTTTTCCTCTGGATTAATTTCGAAAAAGGGGACATTACAACCTAACTATACTCAGAAAGTTACTTTAAAATACTGCAAAGTTCACAAAAACAACTGAAAATCATGACATTAATTTCCCTTGCTCAACCACTTCTAGCCCACAAGAAGTGGAACAGACCTAAAGTTTTCAAAGAGAAATAGCGTTGAGAAGGGAACATTACATTATTTCACTTCTCTTGGGTTCTTTCTTTGGGTTAGGAGCTTTTTGTTGCGTAGTTGCCTAAGGCTTGGGTGAAGGTTTCCCATTGCAAGGTCACTACTTGTAGTGCAATCAGAATTGAGCTTGTGAAGATAATTAATTTTGGAATCCCAAAGAGGTTGGAATAACTTCATCAAGCACAAAAAAATAGTAAAGCTTCACCTCCAAAATTCACTAACAATTGAGGACATCTTGGCGTGTGTTTAAAAATATGGAGAATAAGATAATAAATTCAGATTGATCAAACAAATTATCATCACACATACTAAATAGTTCTCCCAAGTGGGTCGCTACACTTCAAATAAATAGATTATTGATCCAAAAGAGATAAATCATGTACCAAGAAAATGATAATTTATTGCTCTTCAAACTAGCTTGCACTAGACATAAATCCTTCATGGAAGGGTTTTTGTCATCTATCCACCTTCTTCAATCAAGGGTTTTTGTCCTTGAGAAAAATCCTTAATCAAGTGCCTTTTCGTCCTTGAGAAAGGTAGGAAAGGTGCTTCACAAGCAAACCTTTACCAAGATATGAAAATTCACCAAAACATAATTCCCTAATGCCAAGTAGGACCTCCTTTTAAAACCACAAGGAGTGGCTTTACAATGTAAAAAGTCTCTCATGGCCGACCCCTGAAAGGTAAGTGCTTTTTATTATTTTCTAATTTATTTGGAGCCTACATGCTCAATATACTTTTTATTTTTAACTACTTAATCCTTCTATTGGAGCACTAGGCTATCGCCAATAAATACATGATAATAAGAGAAAACAACTACCTAATTTTATCCAATAAGCACATGATCCGATTGTTGGCTTCCCCTTGCTTGCAATCCCTTAGACCCATGAGGGAGAAAAATGGGTTAAGGTCTTCAAAAAGCAAAATTACCTTGAAAAAGGGACATGACAGATTTTGTCAGCTAGTGCTTTGCGGTTCCAAATAATGCCACAGTATTAGGAGTGAGCAATGCTATCGGCTTGAAAAGGCTACTCGGTTTTGTAGCGGCATGGAATTAGTTTCAAATACGTTTTGTAAACTAGTGATGTTTTGAATCGGCCACAGGTTGGAGGAAACATTTCTCATGCAATACTTGGTCGGTTGAACGGATTTATGAACGAATTGCGCTAGAGGTCATGACTTGGTAAGGATTATACACTTGGAACAGTATTTTTAATGTTGTCATCCCTTGTAAAACCCTCAACCTCATCAAAAAAGAACATTTACAGGAACCCCTCGGGATAGGGATCATAAATGTGGCATGCTTTATAATGAGCATGGTATTATGTTGACTTTTATGGGCACTCAATACCTTTGTTGATTTATGTGTTTCAATATTCATTTAAGTGGAGCTCAAAAGCTTTTGGGCATTTCACTTGTGCCTCTTTTATTAAAAAGTGAGGTGTGAACCCCACCCAACCAGTTTTGTGAATTAATCATATTTACAAGTTTATGCAATCTTTTTTACTAAAGCCAAGACACGTCCTCAACTTCATCATATAAAATTGCAATTGCCTTACCATGTCATAAAGCTTATAAAATGTACATTTGTCTTTAGACCTTACACATTCTTGAAGTTAAGATGAGTTTAATTGTGGGTAGGCAATCATGATTATTGGTCTTTGCAGCCTAAACTTTGTTCACAGTTATTTCTCCATCAAAGAATGGGTCTTATAGATTTAACCATTGAATTTAATAGGAGAAATGCTTTATTCCCTCACTACAACAACTCTTCTCATTTGCAAATTTGTTTTACAAATCTTCATGGCAAAAATATTTAATGCATGAATTAACATATTATGTCATATGAAAGAATGAGTAACATTGTTAAAATTAATTGCAATGAATCAATCCCCAATTTGAACTCCTATTCTCAGTAGGAAATCAAATTTATAATCTTTGTTTCATCCTGATGCAAGATCATTTGATTTGCCTGGCCAATCAGAGGACTCAAAACTGGCCATGCAACTGATTAACAAAATGTGGATCCCAGCACATTTATGGGAGATTCATTATGAATTCTCAATTTGAGTTGCTAAGCCCAATTAACCGATTCAATTGCAATTTTACAATCACTTCATTAAGGACCTTGATTCCCTGCAAATGAGCGGCTATGTATCATAGCTGTAATAGGTTACTAGAAAGTTACATATGTTCCTAGTTAATATGGTGTTCTTCAAAGCTGTTTGTAGAAAATGATTTGCTTTTAATGTCAAATGAATCTCATGAACATGTATGGTAATGCACTATTTATAATGAATCCAAGATTAATATCTAGAATCAAATGACCTGTTCATATTACTATGATCAATACATTAGAAGATCCCTTTATTGTATTTTTGCTTATACGACAATGCATATATATGGTAATATGATTTAAATGTGTTATTAACGTATTGTAATTTCACATTATGATTTAACCTGGGTTTTGTAAACTCAGCTTCTATTAAATTTGAAACAACTGTAAACGATTGCACGCAACATTCTTTGCTATAAGAGATAAATGCATATAATGTTTCAACCTGAATTTTTCCTAAGACAACAGTTTGATAGCATCAAGCAAAAATACATAATTTGTCCCTTAACAGAACTTGACATACCTTTTATGTCCTCAAAGTATTATTTGGTAAAAGCTCTTACCTGTTTAAATTTACTTTAGTGACTCTGAAAGTTGTCCAGAGCTAATATGGAATTGGCTAAAGAATTACATTGCAGCTTTTCAATGCAGTTTAGCATGATAATGATCTATAACAAAGCTTGAAAGCATCATAAGTGTCTATTAAGAACGTTTAGCAACTAAGTATATTTGACGAAAACCAAAGTCAATGACTTCTTCCTATATCAATGGTAGATCGATAAGTTTCATTATTCTCACAACTGTACATACAGTATTAGCCACTCGTAGAAATAGAAGTGATAACTCTTCACGAGCTTGCTTGAAAACAATACCCTCTTAACCTTCTAGTCAATTAGGCAAAGCTTAACCTTATCGAAAATGAATAATTTTAAAATTCTTGGAAGGCTTAAAAATAATTTGAAGACAACGGAAAAGACTGTCCTGCATCTTGTCGAGACGGTTCACCACAAATCTTGATTGTCAAAGGTTTCCACCATATCCAGTCACGAAACTAGGCTTGCAGAGTCCAACATAGAAAAACTTATCTGCATCATTCAAAGCTTTCTCATTCTTTGTTGTTCACCATTTGCCTTCTTTTAAATTCTTGCCAAGTGTTGTCCCAATTGCATGTTCCCAGTTCCATGACAATGGCTACTCCACTAAAAGATGCATCATCAGCAAGATGCAAAATGTCCATAGATATACAATTGGTGTCCCCAGATTTCACCCTGAAATTTGAGACTACCCCATTTAAAAAAAAATTCATTCTTTTCAAAATAACGGGTTTTTTGTGTTTGTTTTGCCAGAACAGTTGTTTGCATTTTGTAAATATCCCAGAGATCATAAAGCCAAATTCGCCAAATACCCACATGCCTAAAACTCACTTATATTCTTCGCTGCAGTTTTGTACTGAGGGAATTTTTATTTATTTATTTATTAAATAAAGCCCCGTTTTTGAGGCAAATAGTGCTTTGAGCAATTTAAAATTGAGGATTTACAGTTATATCAAGCACTTCGGAAACCATATATCATTATTAACTGCAAAACATTCAGACGGGGGGGAAGAATTTTTGAGATCTCTAATTGGAGAAATTTTCGAGCAATTGTTTGCAACTTTTTGTTTTGTTTTATTTCTTTGAAATTTCTTGTGTTTTGGTCCTTTTCTCCGGCAATTCCTGTAGCCTATTCATTCTTGGAGTATCAGAGATCATTTCCCGGACGTCATGCCTATAAGTTTTGAAAAGCATCCATTTATTTTTAATTACTAATCTATCTAAGGCGATGAAGCTCATGATTCTTTCAGAAGATTGCAAGAAGTCGCTTGGTCCAAAAAGGTGCAAAAATGGATTTTATGAAAATAAGAAAAATATTGCCATCAATGCGTAGAGCTCGAGAAAATATGCACTTTTAGAGAAAACGACACCTAAAACGGAGCCACAGAATGAAAGTTATGGCACATGCAAGTTTTTGCTGCTACATCTTCCCGGACCCTTTCCAAAAATGGCAAATTTTATTCTATGCTTGTGTTTTCTTCACCAAAAATCCAAAAAAGGAAAGAAATGCTAAAAATGCCAAACAATTTTCAAGGCTGCCTTCCGCGTCCAATTTCCACGCTGCCTTAAGTGACGAATTTTCAAACAATTTTAAAGGCATGGAAGTCATAATGCAAGGCACTTTTGGAAAAGAGCTACTTTCATGCAAGTCGCACTTTTTTGGGAAGGAATCACTTTAAGCGTGCCATGGGAATTTTGGCAGGTACCAGGAAGGCGGGAATTTCTTAGGCTGCCTACGGGCAGGTTACTTTTTCCCATGAAAGTCAAGTCACTTAAGTGTGAAAATTTCGTCTACCAAGGGCACCTTCCATTAGCTGCCAAGCACTTAAGACTTTATCCAGAACATTATGAAAGAAAAAATTTCTTCACCTTAAGTAAAAATTCCATTAACACCGGAATTTCTTCCTGCCTTGAGGGTGAAAATTCCCATTGCTTTTGACTTTACATTTTTGAATTCCTTCTAGCAAAAAGTTGCTGACCCAGTTTTGTGACATACCTATATGCCTAAAACACTGTCAAATTTTACCAATTGTCGGCAAGAGACTTGCATTTTGGCACCTAGCATATTGTAAGAAGCTTTCTTTTTATTATCTGGGCATTGCATGTGATTGATGTTGCACTTTATCTGAATTAAAATAATTCCTTATTGCTATCTTGACTTGGCATGCAAGAAAAGAAACCAATCAAGGAGCATTGCTTTATAATCAGAATCTGAGTGATGAAACAAAGATATTCATGCTATGGAGCTTGCATACTTGTCTGAATCTATTTGCAGGAATATGCATTTACTAGACCTCCATATTGATGAAGCAAAGCAAAAGTCAATGTCTGATACATTGAATATATCATTCAGTCAGAGGAAGTAGATCCATGATCTCATATTTGCAAAGGCTTCCGGCAAAAATTCATCTCTTGTTTCTAATGCAGCCCATGTGAAGGAAGTTTGCATGGAAAATTCCTTTCAGGAGCTTGTGCATGTGCTCCCAATCTTCCAAGTTGAAGCCTTCATTGAAGACTTAGTTTTAACATTGAGTGCTTTCCAGAATTTAAAATTGCTCATATGCAATTAAAAATAAAAATGATGAGTTTTGTCTGAATTATTTATGACAAACATTGCACTAATGCAGGATACTGGAGAAGTTGTTCAAAAGCTTCAAGTCGAAAGATGGGTCTGAGGTATTTACCCGCAAGCATAATCACAGTTATGCTCTTCCAGATCCATGGTGAGACCATCAAAGGCAGAAAAGTCAACCGCATGCAGAATATGGAAAAAGACATCAAGATCTTGGAATGTTGCGAAGGCTTTCTTCTAATTTCTTTTCCTGAAATTTCTTCTTCTTTCTCTTATTTTCTCAGAACAAAGTAATTGACTAATCAATTAAATTATAAAGCCTTAATGCCTAATTGGTTTAAAAGTCTTACTTGAATTACTTGAAGAAGTCAATTACTTGGAAATAGGTGGCAGACATGCAAAATAGAAGGTTCTATTTTCAGTTGCATAAATCATGCATGTCATGCAAAGAGAAATTCCAGGAGGTAAGATTGCCAGTTGCTTCCCTTTTTCATAGCTTCCACATGTGCAATTCATTAAATGCTTCCTATTTGTAATTTGCCCTCTATACACTATAAATAGAGGAAGAACCTATGGGTTAAATGATCAGAATTTGTAATCAACATTCTTGTGTTCCAGACTTTGATATATGAAACCCTTGATATCTTTCTGAAAGCTAATAGAATTGAAAGGAGGCAGATTTCCGGAGAACTTTGTAACGGTGCATTTGTTTCTTACTTCTGTGTAAATCTTTGCATAAACTTTGTGTTATCTTAGATCTAGATTTGAAACTTTACCTTTAAATTGTGTATTGTGAGATCTTGTTTGTTACACATCTATGTGCATGAGACCAACTCTTCGAACTATTGGTTGGATTGCACATCTTCTTAGCTTTCTTCCTAGATTCAATTATGGCCCCCTTTTGCAAATATTTCTTTACAACTGCTTACTTGCTGCAGATCAATTGCCTAGCTATGGCTCATGAGCTTTGCAATTAAAGTAAAACCCACAACAGTTAGCAAAGATCCAGCAATTGATGAAATCTTACACCCGAGACACCACCGGTAAATGAGGGAGATTTATCTCAATGAAACCTAGGTTTTAGTGATCGAGCAGTTAAAATTAGCCAACAAAACTAAGACAAATTTGTTTAAGTTACTGCGAATGATTATAAACTATTTGAAGCATTAGATCTAAGAGCTTGTTTAATTGAATATTCAGTTAGCACCTTCATATCACCTGAATTAATTGTCGGTAAACAAAAAAAGTGATGCAAGCCATTTTTCCAACATCTGGCAGGAGCAGTAATCTAATAATTGCAAATCCTCAAAATAAAAATAGCAAGCCTATGGAATATTATTGGTAAATCATAAAAAATCCACAATATTTTTGCATAATAAATGACATCATGGATAAAATATTTAAATCTCATTTTTGCACTGAAAATTGAATTTTTATTTATTTGCAAACAGAAATGTTTAATGGAAAATTGCAGCTGACAATATCTAAGGAAATAATGCCAAAATGTTGGCCCACTTTGAAGATTTTGTCTTTATGGCTGAAATTGGTTATTTGCAAGCCCTAAGCACCAATCCCAACCATACCATGGGTTGTAGCAGCCTCCAATGAAGTCGTCCAACTTTAAGAGGGTGACGTCAACCTCTAAAAGGGGCTCCTAAATGGAAAAACATATTTGATTCGCTATCCCAGCTGAATAGATGATTCCCCTCCAGTAAAAATCCTAAGATCCAATCTGAAACACCCATAGCCCAAGCTGACACTCAGATCTGAACTGAAAATCCTTGACTGAAAGCACAAATGTAACTCATGGATGGAGTCACCTCTAAAGATTGGAGGGTTTTGTCGTCTAATCTTGTTTAATAATTGGAGGGTTTTTGTCCCAAACTGCAGAAGGAAATTGGAGTAGCAGCTCAAAACCTCAATGACAAAATAGAGATGTTGCAAAAAGTGCCCCCAAATGACCCCATTACCCCTTTTATACTTTTTCATGGTACACCTTACAAGGAAAGGTACCCAAATGAGTCAACCCACTTCTATTTTGAAATTATGTTTTACTTTATCAAAAAAGTCACTTTTCCAATATATAAAACATAAGTTGCCTTTTTAAATGAATATAACATGAAGCTACCTTTACTGAAAACTTAAATAAATCATAATTTATTTCCCTTGTGACTCCATTTTCCACAAGAAATAAAATAGGCTAAGGGTTTCCTCCGGATTAATTTCTGAAACGGGGACATTACAGTGCTCCCCTCCTAAAATTGCTTTCCCTCAAGCAATGCATAGTTCAACTCTTACTCTCTTTTAGACTAAACCCTCCTGCAAATACC
This sequence comes from Taxus chinensis, assembly GCA_019776745.2. NCBI lineage: Eukaryota > Viridiplantae > Streptophyta > Pinopsida > Cupressales > Taxaceae > Taxus > Taxus chinensis. Next base: position 231,969 of record JAHRHJ020001776.1, read on the forward strand.
AGGGTCCCAAATCAATCTTGGAAATTGGCAATTCCCAATCCATGCTCCGCTTTGTGAAACAATTGACTTCTTAAATGTAGTGCACCCTCTTATATGATTAACAACTTTTGTAGGTAGATGAAGCTCCTTCTAGGAACATCCTCAACTAAAGTGTCAGAATGTTGTGAATCATGAATCAACTAGGGATCTAGAAAGAGTAGATAACATATGCTTTGTACCATTCACAGTTTTGAGTTGACACTAGATGTTACAAAAACTGTGTTAGTGATCCCTTGGAGTACTATTTCGTCCCCCATCTGATTTACAATTTCAGCTCCATAGTCTAATAGTTTTGGGTGAATTCTCCCAAAGAATGTGGCCATTGTACTCCTAATACCAAGTCAGTCTCTTTAAAACCACATCAAATTTCCATCACTCATGTTGATGATTCACCCAAGGTGATGCTAATTGTTCAACCTTCTTCTTGCAAGGCATGAGAAAAGCCATTTGTTGCAATGACGCTTGAAACCTTTTACATTTTGTCTTGAACCCTCTTCTATTTACCAATTTCATCTAATGAAATTGTGGGTTGCCCCACTATCAATCAATACTTAGTGTTGGGATGCTTTAAACACCAACTCCTAGTTTCATGTAATGTAACATATTCCAGGGTTGAAACAAAAAACTAACAAAGACAATGTCACTTGAGAGTAATCTGATTTTCTTATAACAGCGGACCTTAAAAATATCAGAAACCTTATGCATTTGATTGAACTTTTATGGCCTTGGACATAGGGACTTCAACTCATCTACAACTTATGTAATAACTTGTTGGAAATTCTTCTAAATAATTAATCCAATCACTGCAACATTTATGATCCAATTTACATCAAAAAAATGGAGAAAACATAGTGATTACACCCAACTGCCAAGAATTACTTTTACTAACACCAGCAATGCAACCAAACCAAGGGTCGGAAATGGCACTTCTTAGATCAATCCTAGCAAATCACCAAATTGTAGATTTCACTCTTATAGGGGAATTTATTTATTCCATTGAACACACATGCAATTGGAACAAATATCTAAACCCTTCAAATCAATGCAAACCCCACATCCTATGCAATTGCCCCACTTGGAAAGGCTGAATTATTGAGCTGCCAATATGCAAAGCAATAATTGCTTTCACCTTTGGAAATTGTCCGCTAGGGTCAGTCCACTCCATCAAAATACCACCAAATTTGATGTGGTTTGCTCATGATGTAGAAATCAACAAAAATTTGGGGCTTATAAAGATATCAGCTCGGCTAATACCTTAAGATATTCAATGATTGGATCATATCCTTGAGAGTTTTCGTCCCCAAGGCAAGTTACCATCAAGGGTTTTCATCCTTAAAGATACAATCTCAGCACCCAACGGCTTTTGTCCTTGATGAGAGAAATAGGAAGAGGTACAACCTTTACCAAGAAGAAATAATAAGTTCAAAAACATCATAATGGTCACGACATCTTCCTTTTATGAGCATACGGGGTGCTACATTATAACTTATGGCCGACCTTATATCATTAAAGTCTATTCCCTAATTTGAGCTATATGCTCACTAAACAAGTAATTAACTAAGTAATTTGCTTTTCATCTCTTGGAACACTAGGCATCCAATAAATAAAACACTAAAATTAAATTTAATATTTCCTAAAACTAATCCAAAATCTTCAAACAACTTTCCTCTACCTCCAAATTCTTAGTGCCCATGAGGAAGGATGGTCTGAGGTCTTCCATAACTAACTTAGGAAAAAGGGGACATTACACAAGACAAGGGTGATCGGGTGTCCATCGATCCTTACATGAGATGCACAAGTTATTTCTCTTTGATTCATTTTTGGTCTCTTCTTCTTGTGTCCTTGCTTGCCAAGAAGGTGTTGTTTTTAGCTGCCCCAAAGGTCTTGTTCTTGGCTGCTCAAAAGGTGTTGTCCTTGGTTGTACCACTGGTAGAAATTTACCCTTTGGAGCTGATGTTTCCAGATCCAATGCCTTCTTAATTGCTTCTTGAAGAGAAAGAGGGTTAAAAGCTCTTACCAATCCTTTGAGTGGTTCAGCCAACCCCTCAACAAACAACACAAGTCTCCTTTTATAACATCTAGTACCATCACGAATAGGTTCTGAAATTCACCTACATAGTCATCCACTGTGTTGTGTTGCTTTCAGGTGTGCCAATTCCCTGAAAGTGAACTTCCAGATCAGTTCTATCAAATCTCTCAATCAATCTCCTACTAAACTCATCATAGGAATTGATGAGATTATGCCCTTGTGTGATCAGCCCATGGTACCACCATTCATGTGTTATTCCCTCAAGATGAAGAGTTGCAAACTTGATAGCTTCATCTTCTAACATTGGCCTAAGGGATAGGTAGGTATCCAACTTTTGTATCCATGCTCGAGCTGTACACTTGTTGGAACCATCAAAAGTGGAAAGTGTTAACTTGCCCAAAGCATGTTGAAGATCCCTATGATGGGCTTGTGGTCTAGGTTCTAGTCGTGGTACACCTTTGTTTTTCTTCAAACCTATGAAATTCGCAAGAGATGTTGCATCGCGTATCTCAGTTGGAAGAGCTTTGTATTTCACATAACTGACAACAATGTCATCTACCATAGAGGGCTCAATTTCCACCTTTGGAATAGCTTCTTCCCTAGGAAGGAAATTAGGATAGAAAGGCCTAGCAGGAGAACTGATAACAGTTCTTTGAGGGTGATGGTTGTTTTTCCCCTGAAGAACTTTCCTTCACCGTTCTGATTTCTAGGCACATGCATGTTTTGCACGGGTATGAACCAACTGAGCCATCATATTAGCCAATCGCTCTTGGCCTTGGACAAGTCTATCAATCCTTGCATCCTCTGCATTTTTGTCAGCCAAATTTACCTTCCCCTTTTCCTTTCCCAAATTCCGGATCGGTTTGTCCAAGCCCTTCCTTTGGTTCTTCTAAACCCTTATTTTTCTCTTTTTGGTAGTATTTGAATTCTCTATCACTACCTTGCACGGATATTAATTTCCCAACAGGGTAGCAACAAAACCAGCTCTGATTCCAATGTGGTATCCCTTGAGGGCAAAAATAATATAAATTTGAATTTCTAGCAAACCCTTATGGAAAAATACAATAATTTGATTATTTTATGCAAACCTTCAAAATAGAAAATACTAAAGTCTGGCAAAGTTACTGGCAAATCATAAGAAAATATAGATTTTTTGCATAATAAATGATAGCCATGGATAAAATATTGAAATCTGAATTTTTGCACTGAAAACGGAAGTTTTATCTATTTTCTAGACGAAGAAATAATGGAAAATTATAGTTGACTGTACAGAGGGAAATAATGCAAAATGTTGGCCCAGCTGACTGAAGATGATGTTTTATGGCTGAAATTGGTTATTTGCAAGCCCTAAGCACCAATCCCAACCATACCATGGGTTGTAGCAGCCTCCAATGAAGTCGTCCAAACCTAGGTGGGTGACATAACCTCTAAAATGACTCCAAAATGGAATAACAATCCACCAATTCCATTGTCTTAGCTGAATAGATGATGCCCTAACCATAAAAATGCTGAGATCTGATCTGAAATGTGCCCTAGCTGATGAATCAGATTTGAATTCAAAATCCTTGACTGAAAGCACAAATGTAACTCCTGGGTGGAGTCACCTCCAAAGATTGAAAGGTTAATCTTGTTCAAAGGAAGGTTTTCGTCCCCAACTCTAGAAGAAAGTTTGAGCAACAACTCAAAACCTCAATGACAAAATAGAGTGTATGCAAAAAGTGCCCCAAAATGATCCCATCGACCCCTTTTATGATTTTTCATGGCCCACATTATGAGGAAAGGTCTGTAAATGGGTCGACCCACTTCTATTTTGATAATATGTTTTACTTTATCAAAAAGTCACTTTTCGAACAATAAAACATAAGTTGCCTTTTTAAATTAATATAACATGAACTTACCTTTTTGACAACTTAAATTAAATTGGTGATTTATTTACCTTGAGATTCCCTTTTCGCCTATGGGAAATAAAATAGGTTAAGAAGTCCATTTGCGAGCCTCTCAATCGACTTACGAAACGTAAAAACGTGTTAGCAATAATTCTGTTGCCCTTCGTGACATCTCTTGATGAGCACACATTTCTTGAACCGCATGTATATATTGCATTCACAAGTACTTAAAATGATCCTTTTTTCTTGACAACGTTGTTCATAAACTGTGTGGCCTTACGTCTCACAATGATGTACACCACCAACATTATGCATAGTCTTGCAGTTGTCTGAGCTTCTGCTAACTATTGACTTACTGAATGGGACTGCGAGTCCATCGTTGAGAACTAAGATGCCTCCAAAAATCCAGACTTTATGTATCAAAATTTCATTGCAACGACTCCATCTGAAGGCAAGTAGCATCCAATGCCTTCCTTTTATAAAAATCTTCAGCTGAATTGTCCATGCCAAATGGTAGCAGGACCCCCCCACCCTCCTATCTGGAATATGCATTTAAAATCAGACATGTTGAAAAATGACTATTCATAGGTAGAACCATGAAAGTGCAACAACAGTGCTGATGTAACGCATGTCATATAGAGAAGTGGGATACACAGTACTCGACTTTCATTTCTAATTGTCCAGTCGGGGATCTTTGCTATTTGCAGGAAGATAAGGATGCTTCAAAAGATCTTTGTGGAAATTGGAGAGTATACCAACGCTCATGGTCACTGTAGACAAGTAAGAATGAGAGTTTTAATGTGATCAATTCCTACCATAGTCAATTAGGAGATGAAATTGCGTAAACTCATGCTTACCAAAATGGGCATGATGCGTTAACAAAGTGGATCTTTCTAACCTTTGCTTTTCAGTTTTTGATGAAGTTACATGATTATGCTTCCATGGGGAAAGAATTGCATTATGACATGTTCACCGCATGATCTCCAAAGCTAATACTGTAGCAACTTTCAAATGGGTTTACTAAGGAGTCAAGGGACTTGCAATAGGGCTCAATCTGTAAACAATTTTTCTGCATAAGTAGATGATCACTAACAAGTTAGAATAGAAGCGAGTCCTACAAGTGTAAATAGGTGGGTTGTCCTAATCAATTTGCATACCAATGCATCTACGTAAAGGCATCGGTTTTGATGAACTTACTATAGGCACACCCAAGGGACTTGGGATCTGGAGATTGACAGGAAATATGAGGAGTGAAGAAAAATAACTGATCATATCCAAGCCTGGCACATATGAAAACCTTTGAATGTGAATAGCAGGATAACCAATGTTATCAAAATCATAATCAACCACATTTATCCCCTCAACAAGTGTTAGAAATAAGCAACTTGCAATTGTGCACAAATCATCCTTAGCCCATGGCAGCATCCATTTGACCATTGCACTCAATTCCACACAAAGGTTGTTTGGCTATCTGAAATAACTTCAGAGAAAACTGTAATCACATCAACATCTTGGTTATTATCTACTCTTCCTTCTAAGCTAGTGACAATGTTGCTTGATATGCTGCTTTAATTGGAGTTGTTGGCCCTAACAATGATTCTCACACCTACATTCGTGTAGTCATTTTTCACACTTAACTTGCTAGCACATGAACAAAATCGGTACCTTACACTTTTTAAACTCAACATGTTGGCTTCAACTTGAAACCGTTGGCCTGCCTACACTAACGTGTCAGCATTCCTCTTATAGAAAGAGATAATTCAATACAATGTATCAAGCTATATGAAAACCCTACCATTTCACCAACGGTTTTGATAGAAAGCCCATTGTGACCCTAGTGAAAGCATCGAAGTTTGGTGTGATTGAAATACCACCCTAGAAGAGGTATATCTGAAATGATCACCTTGTAGGATATTACTTGAAATTCACAAAATATGTATAAAATAACACGAACTGAATTCTGATTTTTCTGATTTTTATGACAACAATATGCAGAAATAAATAAATTTTTGTATTTTGCAAACTAATCACTTCGAGCACTACCCAAAAGCTTCAAACAACTTAAAAAAAATATATAGAACAATAAACAAGAGAAATAATTTTTATCTCTCAAATCTAATTTTATTTATTTATTTTAGGGCAGAAAATGAGAGAAAAATACAAGGACCGTAATTTCCAGAATAACAATGGAAAAATGATGGAAATGAATTCTAGGGCATCTTCATGATGATAACAATCTCCAGCTCTGAAATCTCTGGAATCGGACCACAGAAACCCCTCCAAAATTGCTCCTCAAATCTGGAACTGAGTAGATAAAACCCTAGAAAATAGTTGTTCCAAATCTGAACTGAAACCCTTGATGAAGAAGGGTTGTCCTCTTACTCTGAAACTGAATTTTTGATTACTCTCCAGATCTGATCCAAAAATTTGAATAAAGCTCCAAAATAGCAAACTAGGGAGGATCTTTCACCACCGAAGAGTGCTCTGCTAGCTAGGTGTGGATCTTTCACCACCGAAGCTAGGGTTCCTGTGGGATCTTACTCCACAAGCAAAGAAAGTGCAAACAACAGTTGCTCCAATATCAAAATAGGTGAGTGTATGAATGAATGCCCTTTTCTCCCCAAAGTGCTTTTTATAACTTTTCATTGCAACAAAGGGCCCAAAAGAACCCTAATCAACCTCCTTGGGGAAAATCCACATAATAATAAAATAACTTAAGTTACTTTATCACCACTATGCCAAAAGTACACTTAAGTTACCCCCAACGAAGAAATAGAAAATAAAGTACCATATATTCACCCATCACTTAAGTCATCGACTAAATATAACATAAAGTACCTTAGGGGAGCATCACACAACCTTATTTCACTTAAGTCACCTCAAAGTACTGTGTCCAACGTCAAAACATAATATATAAGTGAAATGAAGGTGCAAACCATACCCAATAACCATCAACGTCACTAGCCCCTTGGGCATGACCAAGGCTAAGACAGATGAAAGGCCTCCTAGGCCACCTGCTCGGAAATGGGGACATTACAATCCTCCCTCCCGAGAAATGCTTGACCCCAAGCATTATCCTGTCAGAAGCTGAATACCACAAAGTAAGTTTCTCCACTTCACTCTATAGTCACCCAATGATGTAATGTGATCACGAAGGTAACCAAGACACCCTATGTAGTCATCCTACTCTCATGTTGTGTAGAGAACAATGTTGCCCCTTGAAGTAGTATGATTCCCACACCAACTCTCCACTGGTACCCACACTAAAACTGCCAATCTGTCCATATCCTCTGCCAATGTGAAGTTGCCATCATGTGATCACTCACAATCATTGCCTCTCCAGTCAACCCACGGGTACGAAAATCCATTCTAAATCTATAGCATCCCTTGTATCAACCTGTGAAACATCCTGTATAAGCACTAAGTGTGCCAACTCTCTCACATGACCCACACTCATGTGAGAGCAAGGCTCCTCATAATGTGTCTCAATGTGTCCTGTGGGGGAAAAGTCCCAAGCCTCCAGTAAATGGTCAACCAACAGTATCAACTCTACATACTCCACCTCCTGTGTTGAATGTGAACCTACTGAATAACCAAGTAACTGAGTCAACTCCGTCCCTCTACTGACTAGCACATAGGTGAAGTGTTCACCGGGCATAGAAGCAGTAAAATACATAGGAGTGTTATCCCATGTCGGCTCAGAAAATGATGAACCTGTAGGCTCTGATTTGTCATAACGAAAACCGTACATCCCTGCTATAAAGTTGAGGATATCCTCCCTCAACCCATGCCATTAAACATCTCCCATATGAACCTGTAGGTCTCATCGAAGCTCAAGTGTTCAGTCACAGGAGAAGAACAATGCACATGTCGCAATATCTCCATCCTCAACCATGAATCTGACACAAGGTACAATTTGCCCTGATAGAAGATCATCTCATCCTCCAATCTGTAGCTGTCATCCTGTATGTGACCATCCAGAATCTCACAAGTGTGTCGGTTCTTGGAGTACTCAACAAGCAAATGAGATCTCCAGTCTACCGAAACCTATTGATAACCAACCTAATGATAAACTCGGGTGATCTAAACTTGTAACCCCAATCTTTGTAACTGTATCATGTGCAACACTACTGGTCACACCCACATCCATGACTCCACTCACCCTGTCATTTGGAAGTCAAAGTCTCCATCATACCTAACTCACTGAACTTGAAATCATCTGACTTGCTCTCCACATAAGTCATCACGGTGTGCTCTGTGTCTGCAGCAAACAATCCATCGGAATAGGAGTCATCAAATATCCCACTTGTCTCACCCGACAAAGTGGATTGAGCAAGCCTGCTACTAAGGATACTCCCAACTCTCGTGGGGAAAGGAAGCAAACTGATCCTTGTATCTTGTCTAATGATCATGTCACAAATTCTTCCCCAAAGGTGCATCCCCAAGGTTTACTTTTGTACTGCTGCGTATGCTGCTGTAATCTTTTTCTCTACTCCCAAGATGGCTAATGACTATTTTCTTTGCATGTGCAACCCAATTCAATCCTTTCACATCATAATTAGCAAACTGATTTTTGATATCTACAACTGTAATAACTCTTTTCCAATCAGCTGTTATGTGAAAGGGCATCCCACAATGTGGTACCTCAAAGTTGCTTCAGATTTCACCCATTCCCTCTTGCCTTGAATTCTGATTTTTACAACTACCACTGAATTTCAGTTTGTCAACATAACATGAATGAAAATTAATTTTCCCAAAAGATGGCAGCCAATGTATCCAATGAATGGTCCCGACTTCAAGTAACCCAATTGATACAAAAACATTCAAGTGAATACCTTAAACCTCTTAAAGAAAATAAAGAAATAAGTTACCTTCTTTGTGCAAGGCATGTCTTTCCATGGACATAGGTCAGATTTCTTCTATGTTGGAAATATATTGGCTGCCCCCTTATAACACTTTATTCTCTCTCCCCATATTTTCATTTCGTCGTGCAAATGCAAGAGAAAGGGTCAAATCAACATTAGTGAACTCATTCATCCATAAACTTTATCATAAGGAACTTCATACCTTTTGTTGCAAATTGATTTCTATCATGAGAGAAAACAACACTCTGGAAACTGAGGTGTTCATCATACCTTTGCAACTCAGAATTTTTGATATAGGATCAGCATCTTCATTTTCCTTCGATTTTTCAACCCATGCATCATCTTCTTCCTTAACATCATGCAACCATTGCATCCCAAAAACAGTCTTACCTCAAGCAAACTCAATAAATACAAATAGAAAATACCACATAACTCATGTCCTTTCAATATCATGGGCTGCTGCATTATTTTCTTTGCCAACATATGCTCATTAGTTGAATCAAGAGCAATGTGAAAGGAGGATGTGTTTATCCCATCTAGCATACCTTGGAGAATTGGGGGTAATCAAATCCCCAATTAGAATTCCTTCATCCAAGCATAATACGCTATCCCAAATGATAGAAAACATAGGCAATCCGGAGTAACTCAAAAACCCCAACACATAGTTGGATGGCAATAATCATAAATCTCATAGTCTTAGGGGTGCTAAAGTCATGAATACTCCAAAGAAAGGTGCATACCGCATGGGTCCACAAATTGATTCATAGTTGAGTGTGTCACTGAACTTGGACCAAAACCACCCCTGCAGATGCATCTAGGTTTAGACTGCACGGAAACGTATTGAAGGTCCCGTACCAGGTACCAGGTACTGGTACTGGGTACAATACGCTGTGGGTATGTCCGGAAACGTACCCACAGAGACAAGGTACGGTTTACGGGTACGGATAAACCATACCTATAATGTACCCTGTGCCTGTGGGTACGTTTCCGGATGTACCCGTCTTTTAAAAAACGTTTTTTTTAAAACCGAAACTCAAAAAAACTTTAAAAAAATGCATTTTTTTTTAATTTTAAAAGTTTCTATATCTAACCTAACCCTAAACTACCCCCCCAAACACTTATATAAACACCCAATCCCTCTACTTTTTTCTCACACTCAATATTTGATATTTTGCTTGAGCTTGAAGGAGAGAGAGAAAGAGAGGTTGAAGGAGAAAGAAAGAGCTTGAAGGAGAGAGAGAGAGGAGAGAAAAAGAGCTTGGAGGAGAGAGTGATTGAGCTTGAAGGAGAAAGAGAGAAGGAGAAGAAATTCTACAAACATCAAGGAGGATTTTATAGGTATTTTTCATGCATTCAGACATTTTTTTTTAAATCTTTTGAGCAATGTTTTGTATATGAATATGATCAATGATCAATATCATGAATGATGTGTTTCAAACACATCATTCATGATTATTGATCATGATCTAAATTTATTTTTAATATTTAATAATTTATTTATTTTACGGTTATTAAAATATAATATATTAATTAATTTTTCCGTATTTTAAGTTTAATAGTGAAGTTTTATTTAATTAAACGTCTACCCTCTATGTATGCTCTCACCTCGCACCATTTATGGCGAACTTGGTGATCAGAATCAGAGATTGACGTGTAGGACTAACTGTTTAATTTTTTTAATTAGTTATGAGTTCGTTTTTTTTTTATTTTAAAGTTTTAAATTGAATTTGTTAAAAATTTAAACGTCTACCCTCTGTGTATGCTCTCACCTCGCACCATTTATGGCGAACTTGGTGATCAGAATCAGAGAATGACGTGTATGGGTTAACAAATTAATTTTCTAATTTGTATTTGTTGTTTTTAATTAAATTATTTTAATATTTAGCAATGTTTTTAAAAATATCTCTTATTGTAGGTTAAAACAAACTAAACCTACAATCATGGCATCCAGTTCAGCTTCAGTGGGACAAGAGGGGGAAAATGTTTTGGGTGGTATGACAGTGAAAATGGATCCAAATTATCCTTTATGGAGACATGTGGAAGTGATAGAGCTTGTTGTCGGTGGTGGTGTCCGTGTTTGGACGTGTCCCCATTGTGCCGCCACATTTAAATCCTCATATACCCGTTTGAGAGCTCATCTGACTGGGGCATCGGGGACGGGTATTAGACCGTGTAGGAAGTGGAAAAGAAAACCATAGCCATGTACCTAAAAGAGCAAGAGGATGCAAACATTGAAGCAGCAAGAGCTCGCTCTAGAACTGTTTCTTTACAGCAGAGGTCCATGGGAAAACCACCAACATCAACACCATCATTTCATCCTTTCATTGAGACTCGTGCTGAAACTATTCCAGATGATGACCCTTTTGATGCAGATACCTCAGGGCCATCAAGCAAGAGAACAAAAGGCCCATTAGAAAAAACATTTAACATCGAGAAGAGGGATATTGCAGATGAATTGGTGTCTCGGTGTATATTTGCATGTGGACTACCATTCAATGTCTTGAGATCACCTTATTGGCAGCAGATGGTGAGAGGCATTAATGAGGCACCACAGGGGTATACAAGCCCTAGCTATAATAAGGTTCGCACTTCTCTTTTGGCAAAAGAAGTGCAACACATTCAGACATCTCTACAGCCAATTAGAGATTCTTGGACTGATTCAAGAGTCTCTATTATATCAGATGGATGGAAAGACTCCAGAAACAGACCTCTCATCAACATTATTGCAGTATGCCCTAAAGGGCCAATGTTTCTGAAGGCTGTTGATTGTGAGGGGGAAGTAAAAGATGCCCAATTCATTGCAAATATTCTCATTGAGGCTATTGAGTCAGTGGGTCCGCAGAGGGTTGTCCAAGTCATCACAGACAACGCCAAAAATTGCAAGGCAGCGGGATTGATAGTAGAGGGTAGGTATGAGCACATATTTTGGACACCATGTGCAATACACTCCCTGAATCTAATGATGCAGAAGATTGGGAAAATTGCATGGATTGAGCAAATATACACGGAGGCAAACGAGATTCAGATGTTTGTCACCAACCATCACATGTCTCAAGCCATATTCAGAAGATTTTCAAAGTTGGAGTTGTTGAAGGTAAAGGAACAATTCATTTTAAATTTAATATTTGATTTTAAATTTTTAAATCAATTTCAAATTGTGTTGTTATTGAATTGTTTCCATTCTTTTTTAATAGGTTGTTGAGACTAGGTTTGCCTCTCACACACTCGTCTTGAGACGACTTGTGAAGGTGAGACGTGCTTTGAGCATGATGGTGATTGATAATATTTGGACCATCTGGAGGCAATCTAACACAGAAAGAGCCCAAAAAATAAAATCATGGATCCTTGATAAGCATTGGTGGGGAAAAGTTGAATATTTGTTGAGTTTCACAGAGCCTATTTTGAGTATGATACGATTTGTTGACAAAGATAATGCTTGCATTGGAGAAATATATGATGGCATTGACTCCATGCTTGAAAAAATCCATGATATCATATAGGCCAAAGAGCAGGACCCTGAGGAAATTTTTTACAGTGAAGTTAAAAATGTGATCGTGAAAAGGTGGAACAAAATGACCACCCCATTGCATCTCCTTGCTTATGCTTTAAATCCCAAATATTACAGCAGTGAAATAGTTGGGAGAGCTGGTAGACAACGACCATATGATGACCACGAGGTTGCAAATGGGACGAGGTCAGCATTCAGGAGGTTGTTTCCTGATCCAGCTACATCACTTGCAATCCGCCAGGAGATGTCGATGTTTGTAAATGGACAAGGTAGCATGGGAGAGATAGAGGCTATTTGTGACAAACCCACCATGGATCCAATCACGTGGTGGACTTGTCATGGCCATGATGCCAAGTTCTTACGATCAGTTGCGATCAAATTGCTCTCACAGGTATAAAGTTTGTAACTTGTTATTTGATATTTTAATTACCAATTACGAATTAAAATTCAAAATGATATCATTCTTTTTTTAATTAATAATTTATAATATTAATACTTTGTTTTTTGTGATAGGTGGCTAGTAATTCTTCTGCAGAGCGCAACTGGAGTACTTATGGCTTCATCCACTCAGCCAAATGCACCATGTTGGCATCGAAGAAGGCTGAAGATCTAGTATACGTTCATTCCAACTTGCGCCTCTTAACCCACAGGACGCAAGAGTATACTAGTGGTCCTAACAAGCTTTGGGACCTCCAACCTGAAAACACAAACTTTGAAGCTTTTGCTGCTTGTTTGGCCAATGTTTCACTTCTTGGCATTGATGAGGAACTTCCAGGGAGCCCTTCACAAGGGTTCGAAAGTGGAGCTAGTGGGAGTGGAGCTGCAAGTGGCATCCATGAAGATGATTTTGACAATCATCTAGATGATATGCTCTAGAAGTTGAGAACTTGAATGTATTATGTTATTTACTATCATGTTTTGAACATTATGTCATTATGAATCAATACAAACTCAAGTCTCAATTCTCAAAGTATTGGAAATTTCAATTTTGTTTTCATGTTCTATGAATGATTTTAAGTTGTATGAATGAGTTTTAAGTTGTATAAGTATGCTATGAGAATTAAATTTCAATAAGTATGCAAATGCTTCTTTAAATTTATAATTTATATACATATTTATATATTTATACGCACATGTATATATAAATATATATATAAAACATACCCAAAAGCATACCGTACCCAAGATTTTTAAAAATTTGCCATATCAGTGTACCGAAACCGTACCCGTACTCGTATCCGTGTAGTCTATCTTTTTTTCCTTATGAAATCAGTCACAAGGTTTTCAAAATCAGAATTGATAGTTTTGGACAATTGCAACATATTACCAGGATCCCGTACCTTATAATGCCCATGAACCCTTGTATCATGCAAGGTCTACCATCTTTGCTTCTCTTATATTTCCTCATAAAGAAGATCATCACTCTTTGTCATCATGATGACTTGACTTTGATGTATCGAATCCTTAGCATTCTTATCCACAACAGGCTGAATACCATCATGATAAAACTGTTGTAATGATATAGGATGAAGATGATGAAAGAAATCCATGCTACTACTATCCTCCTTATAAAGAATATCATCAAAAGGTTCATCTTCTATTGCTGATTTAGAAACCTCCAAAACAACACCATCCCTTTTGTGATTCATGATTTTAGATGGAGAACAATTGGAACAAGAATCAACACCTTTCACAAATTTATGCTCATTACTGCTTGGTAAATCCATCCCATATGACAATGACTTATTCTTTGGAGGATTGATAGGTACCTTTTGCACTAAAATATCTTTTCAATTTTGCAACCAACCAGCCATGTTTGTTCCTCTTTTCCCTCCCCACTACCACAAATATTTTGCTCGTTAAAAGTCATACCTTTTTCTCTAAAAGCTTCTTCTTCTTCATTTGGTTGTAAATTTGATTTGTCCTCCTTCGTGGGTGTAGACTCCATGGCTTCATTTCCTTGCTTACCCTTGCCATCCTACACATCAAATCTTTCTAGAAAACTTTGTGAGAAGTCTGCAAGTGAAACAATGGATTCGACCCCTTGTGTCTTCAACAATTGATGCCACCACTTATGTGTTGGTCCATCCATGTATCTAGGGATGAGTCTGAGGGCATCATCCTGACACATAGGCTTCCATAGCAAATATTTCTCAAACTCTTTCAGCCAAGACCTAGCAGAAACTTCACTAATACCATCAAAAAATGTAACTTGGGTCCACTTCATTTTTTCCCTGGTTGCATTCAGATCTGATTTTCCTTCTTTCCTTCATAGGCTGGGAGGATACACTACTCTGATACCACTAAAATATCCCTTGTGGGTTATTACTTGAAATTCACAAAATATGTATAAAATAACAGTGAACTAAATTTTGATTTTTTTTAATTTTAATGACAACAATATGCAGAAATAAAGAATTTTTGTCTTTTGCAAACTAATCACTTCCAACACTACCCATAAGAATCAAACAACTCAGAAAAATATGTAGAACAATAAATAAGAGAAATAATTTTATCTCTCATATCTGATTCTATTTATTTATTTTAGGGCAGAAAATGAGAGAAAAATATAGCTGACCGTAATTTCCATATAACAATGGAAAAATGATGGAAATGAATTCTACGGCTTCTTCATGATGATAACAATCTCCCGCTCCGAAATCTCTGAAATTAGACCACAGAAACCCCTCCAAAACTGCTCCTCAAATCTAGAGCTGAGTAGATAAAACCCTAGAAAATAGTTGTTCCAAATCTGAACTGAAACTCTTGATGAAGGGTTGTCCTCTTACTCTGAAACTGAATTTCTGATTACTCTCTAGATTTGATCAAAAACTTGAATAAAGCTCCAAAATAGAAAAGTAGGGAGGATCTTTCAGCACCGAAAAGTGCTCTGCTAGCTAGGTTTGGATCTTTCACCACTGAAGCTAGGGTTCCTGTGGGATCTTGCTCCACAAGTATAGAAAGTGCAAACATCAGTTTCTCCAATATCAAAATAGGTGAGTGTATGAATGAATCCCCTTTTCTCCCCCAAGATCTTCCTTTTATAACTTTTCATTGCAACATAGGGCCCAAAAAAACCCTAATCAACCTCCTTGGGGAAAATCCACATAATAATAAAATAACTTAAGTTACTTTATCACCACTATGCCAAAAGTACACTTAAGTTACCCCCCAACGAAGAAATAGAAAATAAAGTACCATATATTCACCCATCATTTAAGTCATCGACAAAATATAACATAAAGTGCCTTAAGGGAGCATCACGCAACCTTATTCCACTTAATTCACCTCAAAGTACGTGTCCAACGTCAAAACATAATATATGAGTGAAATGAAGGTGCAAACCATACCCAATAACCATCAATGTCACTAGCCCATGGGGCATGACAAAGGATAAAACGGATGAAAGGCCTCCTAGGACACTTGCTCGGAAATGGGGACATTACAATTAGGGTTCCAGTTATTTTTATACATCTATTAATGTTCTGCTATACTTGCATTTTGAATATTCTACCAATTACTGATTAAAAATTAACAATGAATCTAGTAGATTGTATCATTTTTTTTCTCTTTTCTTGTAAATGTAATTTCAATGTCATAATATATGTTCCAATTTTTCTATCATTTTCCATTTATCTTCAATGGATCAAATAAAAGGAATTTCTTTTCTTTTGACCATCATAAGTGAGCGTATCTTTTGCAGGTATTTCGGCTTGTTTCATTATGGTTCAATTTTTCAACAACTCAGAAAGTGATTGATTCCATGGTCAACGCAATAAAAAAGGTGTGGTTTGAGATTTGATCATCTTTATCCTCATTTCTTTTAGAATTGGTTTCTCTGTGGTAAATAGTTTATAAAGAATCATTAATGCATCATTGGAGAAGATAATCTCTTATCCGTATAGCACTATTGATATGCTAAGTATTATTCTTGTATGCATGAGCCAGGTTCAATCATATAAATTTCTTCCATTAGTGTATCAAATTGCATCAAGAATGGGTGGTTCAAAGGATAGTCAAGGACCCCGTAGTTTCCAGGTAGTTTTCTCTAGAAAAGTCATTCTAAGATATCCACATTTCTTATTTTTATTGCTTTTCATAGAAGCAGACTAATTATCATCTACTTCCTACATGATATTAAGGAATTCATCTAAACTTGTGTTTTATTGTAATGTAAATGTTGTTGACATTTTGTTTTAATATAGCTACTATATGTGCAGTTTGCTTTGACGTTCCTTGTTAAAAAAATGGCTCTTGATCATCCATACCATACGATATTTCAGGTAATTACACAGTACACAAAATCTAGATATTGTTCAGCTTTTGCTTATTTGTTTTCAATCTATAGAGAGTTTAAAACCAACTTTCTAGGTTTATTTTAATCTTTTCTATCAAGTCCAGTGACTTGAACCTGATTCATACCTAATAGGTTCCCTTTTTTTTCAGTATTTATTTTGAATCTCTTGTTCTGAAATTCATCATGTCTTAAATCAAGCATAAGCTTTGGTTCAAGTTCTGATATCAGGGGCTAAGCTCTTTTTTTATTGATAGCTTCTAGCTCTGGCCAATGGAGACCGAATCAAAGACAAACAAAGAAGTAAGAGTGCATTCATGGTTGACTTGGACAAAAAGCGTGTTGCAGAGGACCTCTTGAATGACCTTTCATCTCATCATCAGGAACTTCTTCAACAGGTTAACGTTGTTCATTGAAGTATCCAAGATTTTGATATATTATATATAATCAGCTGTAAGGTTGTGCAGAACTATCTTTTACATCATTGACCAAACTTCAAAGTTGGGTTTTGTATTCATCCTATACTATCTGCAGATGAGGCAAATGGTAGAGATCTACATCAAACTGGCAGAACTCGAAACTAAGAAGGAGGTAAAGATAATATTTACTTTATAACTGCCAAGTTAAACATCTTCACTTTTTATTCAGTCTGATGGTACCTTTTGTTGATAGCAGGATAGAAGGATAGAACTACCCCGGGATATACGTAGTGTTCGACGACTTGATCTGGTCAGTCATTTTTGCATCCAAGTGGACTCCTGTTTTAGTATAGCTCATATTTGTGAAGCATTTAGTGCAATTGGAATGATTCTCCACTACTGCTACCCTCTGTGTCACTAGATGTGAAGAAGAATTAATGTTCTGCATTTATTTGTCCGATACTTCCCTCATTTTATAGGATGTGAACAGAGCTTTTTCTTATTCTCTGTGGTAAGTCAAAATTGTTTAATTAGATAAAATGCAAAAGAGAGTTTGAAACTTACAAGTCCTTGGATGCATTTTGACTAGTCAAGAACTAGGTAGCCGTTACGGGGGTACAGTGCGGGTACGGGTACGGGGATCCGGTATGCTGGTACGGCAAATTTTTTGGGGGCCCGGGTACGGCACTTGGGTACGGCAGTACAATATACATATAAAATATTTAAAATATAGCCAAATAAGCAAAAATTCAGCCTTATACATGAATAGAGTAAACAAATTAATAATTAAGTGAAATAGCCAAATAATGTATTAATAATTCAATGCATTTTGTCATGATATTCATTGATTGAACTTCGAACAAGTACATTGTTCAAACTCCAAATGTTACAATGTCCAATTATTAACATAAATAATAACAAATCACATAACTGGACTGGAATTCTGGCTATTACCAGTTCCCTTCAAATCTGGCAGTTCGGATTCCTTAGGAGTTTCTCTTATTATTCCTGCATTAGTCTTACTTGCTAGTGGAGATGCTGCCACTGTGTTTTTTGATCCTACATTACCCAAACGCATCTCAACTGTTGCAGTTTCAGCCATTGTTTTAGGTACTTCTGTGAAGTTTTACCACAGTTGAATCATTTACCTAATCGCATCTATTGACCTTTATTGACCCCCAAAAAATAGTTTTTTTTTTTTACAAAAAAGTTTAAAATAAAAAACCCAAAAAAAAATTAAAAATTTGTTGTTTTTACTGGTGGGTACGCCTTGGGTACAGCTATGGGTACGGCAGGGTACGGCCAGCAGTACCCGGGTACGTTTGGGTACTTCCTGAGAAGTACCCAGACGTACCCGGGTACTGCTGGCCGTACCCAGGGCTGTACCGTATCCGTACCACATACTGGGTACGTACCATACCCTACCCATGCCCTGCGGGGCACGTACCGGCTACCTAGGTCTAAGAAGTATATTGGATAAGTTTATTAATAATAATAAACGGTTAGCACCAGGTGGTCATTTATATTTTCTGTTGGCTGGTTTCTGTAAAGGTACAGCTTGCCATTTAGTTATTTGTAGTGATGTTTGGATAGTAGAAGCTGTTGTAAGGCCATTGATTTGTTGCATGTTGCATTTGAAAAATTTGCCTCCCAGTTTTTAGTTTTATAATATTTTTATCTTCATTAGTCACAAACTACATTATTTAAAAGTGTTTGAAGGCAGAAAGATATAGTAAACAGATCTAGCTGAATCTCAAAGGTATGTAGATGCACAAATCTCTTCTGCAAAGAGTTTTTGCCTAAGCCGGTATGGTTTCAAGAAACATATGACAGGAAGGGTGAAGAGTAGGAAACCACTCTTATTTAAGACCGAATGGTTATGCTTGATTTTCCTTCCATGGACTACTAAAACCATTGCTAAAATGAAAACCTAAGTCACTGGTTCAAGTCCAAGGTACAGGTACAGTGAGTTGGGTACACAGAAACAGTGATTGTTTTTTGCGCTGGGTATGGTGTACAAAATGCTAAAATATAATAATATTTTATAACCACATAATATTGCATAGTTTTAAAAAAATTAACGACATAACACTACTGATAAATTGAAGACTACCACAGGCAAATTCAAGAAATTTGGAAGCTCAAATTAACATTTGTTAGAGGCATGTCACATTAACATAATTATCTGAAATGCTAGCAAAATCAGAGGAGAAAAAAATAACAGATGAAGGTTGGGAAAGAGCAATCTCAGTGGAAAAAATCCAGGAGGGATCCCAAAGAAGCTCAAAGAAAATGTATCAGGGCTCACTAAAAGGATTGAAAATGAGATTCAAGCTCCTGGGCGTTAATTAACCCTTCACCTGCAGCAGCAGGCTGAAAACCCTCTCATGTTCCTAATTTCCTGGAACCTGCATGTGTTAATGCCCTGCACAAGAATAGGCTGCTAAAAACAGCTTATCATAGACAAAAAACCTGACACTCTACTGCTTCAGGAAACTAAGATGGAGCAAAATGTATTCAACAAAACAACGAGAATGATTTGAAGAAATGCTCTAATTCTGTCGGCACAAATGCAATTAGAGTTTGTAGCTTGGAACCCTCTCTCGGTTTCAGGCTTTCTTTAGGAAGATTGCATAAATTGGCAATTGTGTTAGGTAAAACATACTACTTAGGTAATTATGCATTGTTATTAGTTTATTACTAAGTAGCCGATACGTTTTGGATATGGGTATGGGTACGGAGTATGCCCAATACGCCAAAAAAAATTTGGCCCCGGATACGGCATTGGATACGGCAGTACAAAAAATATACAAAAATTAAATTAGAACCTAATTAATATCAAAGTTAAATCCACTTAAGATTAAATAACATTAAATCCTAAAATATTATATTAAAAAAAGACCTAATCTATATATCATAAAAGCTTACCTTAGTTTTAATGGTAATCCCACTTGAATATAACACCGACTATCTAGCCCCTTTAATATTAATTTAAATTAAACCACACCACTTTTAATAAATTAGACCCTGACTACACTTATCAGAAATATGCCAAAGCTTATATTTTAAAGTGATAAAAATATACGTTTGAAATGATTAATGAAATGTAAAGAGTTTAATGACGTCCACGTGACTGAAGAGTCAAAGGGACCAAAAAAGAAGCAGAAACATTAATCTGAACACCAAGTTCTTTTCCAAATCCGCTCTGCCTACTATGAATCTTGAGCACAAAACCAGCAATCCTTTGAAGCTTTGCTTCCTCAAATAAGTTATCTAGGTTGTCCACTTGTAAGTCATTTTCATACTGGAAGCGGATGTCATCATACGGTGAGCATTCCATGATGAAGTGTCATTCTGTTTCAACAACCCCTGTACTGCAGAAAAGACAAGTTCTCCTTTCCCACTCTTCTTTGGGAATAGTTCATCTCTTCTGTTTCACAGCAAAGATGATGTGACCCGGTCCTCAACTGAGCCAAAATAATCCTAGCCTTATCTCAGATATCTGCCCTTAAGTAAGCTTTGTTATAGTGAGCCCAAGTGGGGTTGAAATATTTGATATAGTGCACTTTCTTACAACCAATATTTTTTGTCCACATGATTTTCCTAAACTTCTCCGCCACATAATTTTTTATTTTCCTATTGCTGTTAGGGCACTCCTGGAAGTGGATGCCCCACTTCTCCATCCATTTGGTGTTCTGCTTCATCCAAGTTTTCTTTCGACGCTCTAGGTTATCCTCTATAACCATTTTGGGCCAACGATGATTGTCCATGCTTTCCATTTTTTTCAAATAGCTTATTAGCCGAGTAATTGCCGAAGCTTCCATTGGTAAGATACCCGCTTCAGCCAGTAAAATCTTATAAGGAACCATTGATTTAACTTTTAGAGTGCTTGTGATTAAATGCTTTTGGATTCTTTCTACCTGTGTCCATCCATGCTTTGACATATTACTTCCCCAGACTTCACACCCAGTAAAGGGCCACCGGAGTGACCAACAGACCAAAGAGGGTTTTCTTAATATTCCAGTCCCAAAGCTCAGCGTTCCTACATCTATTGGCTGGAGCAAGTATGATGCTTTCCAACCTCCTTGAATTCTTTTTGCTCTGCATGTTTCCCAGAGCATTTTGTGGTGAAAATCAATCCCCAGATATTTATATTCTGTAACAATTTCCAATGGCCTCCCTTCAAAAAGAAAGTTAGTGTGCGTCCCTTTCCTTTTTAGAGAAAAAATCATGATTTTTGTTTTGTCGATGTTCACTTGCATCCCGACTTCCTGGCAAATAGAGTTCTAAGACTTCCTGTCAAAATGAATGAGTATATCTAAGCCCCTTTGGGTTATTCTCTATGTTAAAACCATTTGTAAGATGCTTGTTATGCGGGAAGAAGCCACGGGTTGAGATTGGAGTTTTAAATTGACAGTTATTTACATGTCTTTTGTGTTTTAAACTGTATTTTGAAATCCTTGACCTGTTTCTTTCAACCTGCAGATATAATATATAAACGTCATTTTTTACATAGATCTATAACAATCATAGTTACCAGGTTCAGAAATCCGATTAAATTCGGAAGGGCAAAAAAATCCGAAAATTCGGAGTTCTCGAAAAAATACGGAAAAATCCGGTTCGGAATATATATACTTATATTATTATAAATTTATATTATTGTATACTTATATCATGATATATAGACAAATCATACAAAAAAGCATCCATCTACCATAATCATCATCATCATAATGATTCTTTCAAAAGATTGCAAGAAGTTGCTTGGTCCAAAAAGGTACAAAAATGGATTTTATGAAAATAAGAAAAATATTGCCATCAATGCGTAGAGCTCGAGAAAATATATACTTTTAGAGAAGACGACACCTAAAACGGAGCCACAGAATGAAAGTTATGGCACATGCAAGTTTTTGCTGCTACATCTTCCCGGACCCTTTCCAAAAATGGCAAATTTCTTTCCATACTTGCGATTTTTTTTTCCCTGCAAAAACAAGGCCGAACCAAACCGGATTTATTCGGTTGCTTCAAAAAATACGGTTTGAACCAGATTTCATACAAATCCGGCCGAACCTGGTAATTGTCTGCATTCAGCTGTACAATGTATATAAGCATTGCAGCTTGGTTAAATGAGTAACTTGATTATTTTCCTGATCAATAAGATTATCAGCAAGCTGTCTCCCTGTTTCTCTCAGCAAATCAGTTAGATTTGATTAAATAAATTCAAAAGGTGTTTAATATGGAGCTTTCTCACATAAAGTATGGTCTAAATGTCATTTTTGCCAATAAGGAAGGGTTGATATGCTAGCACTTCCCTACGTGGGTTAAGGAAATGGGTTATACTGATGAAAAATGGATTTTTGGAGCAGACACCTCAATGCAATAACAGATTCTCAAAATGTGGAAAAATTGGGTGGTCCCAATGGGCTCTCATAATCTTGTTCGGACTCCTCGGAGTTAAAATTGAAGATCTATCACTATTTGACCTGCAAACCCAAAACTGGGAGGTTCATGTGGACAAACAGAAGGCCAAGACAGAACTTTATGGCAGAAAGGTTAGATATATTCCTTCTGAGCTTGGATTGGATTCAAATGAACACCTTACTAGAATTGCAAACATCATGCTTCACATAGGTTCTGATCAATGGCCAATGAGTTTAAACAAACCATTGAAGGAGCCCCAAAGAGAAGCCATTTAAGTTTGAACTAATGTGGACAAAAAGGGAATTCTTTGAAGGACAAAATAAAAGAATGGTGGAAAACATCATATCATATTTTAAACAATAATGCATTGTATGCTTAAGTAACAGGATCCAGGTGGAAAATTAATAGATAGAGTAGAAGCTGAAACAATGGAACAGAACCAAGAATTCCACAGCATCTTGGAAGTGAATAGAAAGAGTCTCGAAGATGGGGAGAGAAGGGCACTAATTTGGGGACTCGCGGGGGGGAATCGACAGGTGAGAATGGTGGACCAAAATATGATAGTAATTGGAAAAGAACAGTTATCAAGGAAATAGGATAAGGAACCAACAAATGAAGCTTTTGAAGATGACTAAACACATTGGAAGCAAAATAACTAGTGAAAATGGCCAAAGGATTAATATATTAATGGCATCAGTCATGAGAATGATAATTATAATTCAATCTTGAATTTAATGCAACTTGCCAGCCAATGGCTCAATCTGTTCAATGAAGATTTGAGCAAGTGGATGCATTAAGATTTATTATGCCCATGGATGCTTCAAAAGGACTATTTGCTCTTCCTATGAAGTAATGCTGCATAGGAACAGAAGCAAAGAATCATGGATATTGGAAACATCATTCTGATCTTGCTTAATGCTCTCACCCTCTGAGTGATGCTAGCCTAGGTTGCCAGGAAATAGGGATGAGTGAAACGGAAATGGGTTCGAAAACGTGGAAACGCCAATTTTCAAAAAACCTTGGGTACGAAAATGGCACGGGAAACAGTCCGTACAATATATTACTAAGAAATTATAAATATATAGTAAAAAATGCATAATACTCATTCTTTTAGTCCATAAAAGAATAAAACACTTAAAATGCATTTTGTATTCATGAAAGTTTAAAGCCTTCAACATGCTTAAATTTTCATACATATACATGATTACAATGTAGATTCTAGAATATATCATCTAGATTTTCCTCGAGTACCACTGAAACAGAAGTATCTATTGTTTTTATTTTTATTTTTATTTTTGGCATTTAAAAAACAGAAGTACTGCTGAAATGGTATGGGAAACACCCTGGGTATGCCATAGTCGGGACTGTTTTGGTGCTTCAGAAATGTTTCTGGCGTGTACCACAGCCCATACCAGTACCTGGTATGTTGGTACACTGCCCTGGTTGGCTTTTCCAGGTATCCAACTAGATTTATGCCATAAATAGAATAATCTCAAAATGATCCTTTAGGAGGCCAATCACTAGGTATCAATAACATTGAGTCTAACCCCAAACAATGTGGAAAGATATAGTTACTTGCAATATGGATGTCCTTACTAATAGTGATGGACCATATTCGGAATTTTCTTTTGAAACGTTAAATATATATAAACATAATATTTACCTGGTAACCATGAACTCTCAGACGTAGTAGGATTTCAAGGAGTGGAAGGAAACCATAGCAGACATTTGTGATTATATGAAGAAGCTCCACATTTTTCCAGATGGTTTTTATAAATCAAATCATTAATGATGGACAGATGCATCTCCTACCTACTGAACACATAAAGCATCCCCCACTGCCAGTGGTTATTCCAAACCCCGTTGCAGAGCCCATCGAGTGCAAATGCAGCTGTCCCATAAAGGCACAGTCAAATTATTGAAAAACAAAATGAAAAAACTGGCTTTATGACTGTGGGTTTGTCCGGGGCACTCCAGGTCCTTCAGCAGAAGCATTTGGGCATCCCTGGGTGAGCAGGCCCCTGACCCAGACCTTTTGGGAGAGGAACCTGATAATGTAGATGAAAACCATAGTGACAACACTTAAACTTGGTGAGTGCTCACAAGCCAATGTTTAACTACACAAACTAGTGAAAAAAATGGGCCAGAAATCAGCAAAAGGCAATATTTTAAAATATAATATATAAGGAAATGTTTTGGATGTTTTTTTTTTAATTTTTAATTGTTTTACTGTTTTTTGGGCAGACTTGACTCAACTGAGCGAGTACTTGCCAAGCTTCACTAAGTCTCATAATTATGATGAAAACACATAGCCTAACAAGTCAGAAGTTTATTGAAGAGTATAATTAGGCATCTTAGTTATGGTGGAGTTTGTAACCTTGACCTTTATTTTTTATGCTAATGTACCCAAACTAGTCTATATTCATTGATATTGAAATTTCAAGAGAATTTTGTAATTACATTATGACTCTTGTGGATTTATTTCTGGATTCCATTCTATTACTCCTCTTTATGGAATCAAGAAGGAAAAGCCAACCATAGATAGTTAATAGTTTTCTGTTTGAGCCATTTTACAATTATGAATTGGAAGAATGGATGCATGATAGTTTTGTTGGCATGTACTTCCCATTGTTAAAAAATTCATTTGCTTGATGCTCAATGGGTATGAAATGCTTTTGCAGGTTCCAGTTATAACCGCTACTCTTCCAGTTGATCGAAGCTGTCAATATCCAAAAGAGTCTTTCCCTCACTTCAATGGCTTATGTGAAAGTATAATGTATGTAAAATTGCAAATCTATCCTTCATTCCTTGTCATATTATGCCCAACCTGCTTCATGAAATAATCCTCCAAAAGGTTCTTTGTTATTTTTTATTGCTGTCCATGCAGAGTAATGAATGGAATAAATGCCCCAAAGGTGGTTGAATGTCTTGGCTCTGATGGTTGCAAGTATCGTCAGCTAGCAAAATCTGGCAATGACGATCTTAGACAAGATGCGGTAAGGAACTAAATAATCCAGAAACTCAGGAAATATTAATATGTATTCAGATAACATATAACTTTAAAATATGTATGTATATTTATCATATATGTATATGTATATGTATATGGTTTATAAATCTCCCTCAAACAAATGATGTTAATGAACATGGTCTGTACTTTACATTAGATAACATATTTTTGCCAATTTGCTTAGCTTTTTTTCCATGCTTAAAAATTAATATAATTTTGTTCAGGCCCAAACAATGATTGTAGTATCCTCCTACGAAGAGAAGGTTTCAAGAAGCATTACTCGGTGGAAGTTCATGCTTTGTAAATTGCTTCGAGTTATAAATTAATTTCATTCTAATTCTTCTCCATTAAAGAATCATGGTTTGCAGTATGCCCCAATCTCAAAGCTCTCAGAGGAAATTATAAACCGCATGAGGCATTGCTGCGAATACAAATCTAAAGCATGCTTGCAAATTTTAAATTTCTATGTCAGTTCCCACCTGTTGTGTTTAATCTGGCTCTTTTAAGGGAATCTTATACTCGTAAATAATTTTTTACAAATACATGTTAAGTGTATGGCTTCAAATGATAATATGGATAAACAATTCTGACATAAACCATTTTCAACTTTATTGCAGCAACTAAATTTCATTTGAAGTTGACCTTCTTTTCATTTTCAAGATATGGTCTAGCTGTAGTTAAATATCATAAATGATTGATATCTGTCTTAATCTCTAAGACATATTAACTGATTTTTGTAAAGGATTTTCTGCAGGTAATGGAACAATTTTTCGGTTTGGTAAATACTCTTCTGCAGGATCACTCTGACACACGAAAGAGACGGCTGAAGATCCGCACTTACAAGGTAACTGGTCTCTCTTGTTTACTATTAGCAAGGAGTAACAACTTAAATCTATGTTATTGACTGTCAACAAAAGAAAAAATGAATCAGAGTAAAAGAAACAATTTATAAAGCCGAGCATGACTTCAAGCCAGGATGTGTTTAATTAATCCTCAAGCTATGTATCTGATTTAAAAGACACCAATCAATCTGTGTTCTTGGCCCAGTAGTAAGAAATAATCTGTTTAGTGTGTTAACTGCAACATGGACCGTCAAATGACTCATAGATATTCCTGTAGGGGGATAGATATGAAGTAGGTAAATATAAAAGAAGCTATAAGGAGATGAAATGTGATACAAAGGAATAGTGTTTATATTTTTTATATATCAATGAATTAATGTATAGATAAAATGAATACAATACAGTAGGGCATTCATTATATTGGTGCTGAGGGGTATGTGTCATGTGACACGACCATACATTTAGTTTATGTTGGCGAAATAATTTGTCGGGTTGCAAATTATTGAGTTTTCACCAACGATCACAGGGCTAAGCCCCTCCTTCTTGTGTGGGGAGGCTCCCATTATTGAATGTAAACTACCTAACTATCTAAAATTGTGGGTGGCCAATAGTCTAGGGATCACACAGAAACACTCCACTAAACATGTGGCAAATGTTTGTACGAGAGTACAAGGGAGGAATTTGCAAAGGAGAGAGGTAAAGGGGAGTTGGGGAAATAAGGAGAGAGAGGGTTACTATTGTGAGTAGGCTTTAGTAAAGTTCACATACAATAACCAAAGTAGGTCCACAATCAATTAGAAGAACACAACAATTCAAACCATGATAAGACATAACAAATCATAGACACATAATTCTATCAATTCATTTATCAAAGGCACAGATACCTTTCTTGGTTTTACAAGATTATTATATATGCAAAGTTGGAAAGAGAGAGTAGAGGAACATAAGACAAGAAATAGAAGAATTGCAGCTTTTATTGCTTGATGTAGAAGTGGTAATCTCAACAACATACATTTAATCAACAATTGTCAACCCTTTGGAATGGAGAAGCCATTCCAATTTATAGTATTCAATAATGTATCTTCATCTACCCCCAAATTAATTCTCACCTATCTTCATCACTTGTGACCTTTCATATTCCTATGAAGTGAGTCTTTTTTATTATTGGAAAAAGGACTCTTACAATGTATAGCTAAGGGTCACTTAAGTGAATAGGACAAAATAGCAAAAAGTACATTCTTAATTAAAAATTAGAATATGGAGAGAGAGAGAGAGAGAAGGATTGACTAATCTGATGATAGATGAAGAGACCTTTGAGGGAATGTTGAATGAGAATCTTGACCTCTAATCACCTGTTGAACTGAAGCAAGATTGCATATGCTTCTCCTGCTGTAAGATGCAAGAAACTCCAGAGTGCTGATTAGAAACACATGGTAATCACAAATTTCCTGACCTTCTGCAAGATGCATGAATCATGACTTCTTAGACTACTGCCTCAATGAGTGAATTTTAGGAACACTTTTGATGAGACATTGTTGCCTGAGTGATATGTAATATGACTGTGGTTGCATTCACTCTAATGATGGTTCCTTCTTGATCTCACAGTGACATGAGTGAGGATAGGACATAAGGATCACTTTCTTGTTCCTTAGGCTTTCACAAATTACTCCAATGATCATGAGAGACAACTCCATGATGCTCAAACCTTTTGATGTTTATCCTTGTCTTACCTAAGATGAGTCTTCATCATGCGGGTGAGGATTATTCCCTTGAGTGAAATTCTTGAGAATGTCGGCCACCAGGTTGGAATGGAATGAGGATGATGGCATCAATGTCTTCTCCTTCTTGAGACATGATCACACTACAATTCCTTATGTGAGTGTTTAAGAACACTACCAAGTGGGTGACAATAAATGAAACAAGTATGATTGCCCATTGTTGTATACAGAATGCTCTAAATGAAGATCATTACCCTCTTACCTTTCCTCAGCTCAAGAATCTATTTATGTACCTCATCACAGAGTTTCTCATGGGAAGGTTTTCTTTCTATTGAGGAAGATACACTTGGATGCTCTTGAAGAGAAGGAGGTTGTGATGATCACTCCTTGACTCAAGATGCTATATGGGATCTATCGATGTGATTTACCTTCTTATGAATCTCCCTAGAATATGGAACCATTGTGCATCCTCTTTTCATTATCTTTCTTTGAAGTTTCA
The DNA here is from genome assembly GCA_019776745.2 of Taxus chinensis. Classification (NCBI taxonomy): domain Eukaryota; kingdom Viridiplantae; phylum Streptophyta; class Pinopsida; order Cupressales; family Taxaceae; genus Taxus; species Taxus chinensis. The sequence continues at coordinate 260,499 of JAHRHJ020001776.1, forward strand.
TTCAATGGTTCTTGATGATATTGAAGTGATATTAAGTTTCAATGTTTCATCCTTTGAGGATTGACCACACTACAGGTGTTTGATTTGAGTGTTTAAGAACACTATGACATCAAATGAAATTGGGATGATTTCCCATTCTTGCATTCATGATGCCACACATGAAGATCACCTATTTACCCTTCACTATTCCAAAGTACTTGAATGAAATCATACATGGGATGCTTGCATACCTTCGTGCTCAGATGCTTCGTATGAGAGAAGGATGAATCCTCTTGATTCTTCACATATGATGGGCCTAAACACTTGAGATGACTCGACTAGCTCACTTTGATTTGCTTCCAGATGCCCAAACTCATTTTATCCCTCCGCCAAGTTTTGTCTGTGGGAAATTTTTATTTAATTATTTATTGAATAAATAATACCCCGTTTGAAGTAAATTGTGCTCCGGTTGAATCCTGTTAAAGTTTTGCATGTCAGTATTCACTCATCTCAATAGGGTTTTCACCAAGAATGATTTTAGGGCATTGTCTGCAACTTCCGGCAACGTTTTTCGCTTTTATTTATTTCTTTTGCGTTTTTCTCCGATTTTCTCCACAATTTCTCTGTGAAATCCTCCTAGGTCAATTCCTTCGCCAGTATAGTTTGTTTAATTACCCGAAGCATCTGGAGATCATCTACCAACACAGCACCAGAAGGAATCAGCCTCAAAATGCAAACTTTTGACCAAAAAAGATGAAGTCATGCACAAAAAGCCTCTCCCAGGAAAATCGCATTTTCTGGAATTAATGAGTGTAAGCTGCAATGGGATATTTAGTAGTGGCAGACAAGCGGGAATTTCTTACATGCCTTGCAGGGTACCTGCCTTGCAGGGTACCTTTTCCCATAAAGTCAAAGTCACTTAAGCTGCGATAGGAAAATTAGAGGCGGCAGGCAGGCGGGAATTTCTTACCTGCCTTCCAGGGTACTTTTTCCCATGAAGTCAAAGTCACTTAAGTTGCAATGGAAATATTAGAGGTGGTAAGCAAGTGGGAATTTCTTATCTACCTTGCAGGGTAAAAAATTCCCATTATAAAAGAGAAAATCACTTAAAGCACCATCGAGAATATCTTACCTCCCTTGCAGGGTAAAAATTCCCATTATAAAAGTCAAACAACTTAAGTGAAAGAGTGGATTTTTGGAGCTGCAATGCAGGGTAGAAATTCCCATCAAAGTTGACTTCCTATATTTGGAAATTACCCTTGCTAAAAAATGCGACCCACCTTGGGTGAATAACAATGCAATTAATAATATTTATTAATGGTTTATTCACCCAATTTTGGCGCCATAAATAGAAGGAAAGTCAATGCAGGTGGAAAAGCTAAGGAGAAGTCAAGGATGCATGCTAAAAATAAATAAAATAATTTATTTTAAAGGCAACCAGCAGCATGCATAATTAATATTAAAAGTTATATGTGACATATAACATGATAGTATAGCTATATGTAAATGCTGTCGAGTTTTTAATATGTCCCCACCAAGATCTGAATGTGGACCTGTGCACATGGTGGAGTGATATGAAACCCCATATGAATTGGTATTCATAAATTTTTAAAGGCAAACACTGTATATCTTATAATTTTACTGGAATATGTGATTTGGGAGGATAGCCATACCCCCTGCCGTCACCGAAATATTTGGAATCTTTTTTGCCTTCCCGGAGTCTGAAGAACTAACTACGCTAAATATAGTGCAATGAAAATCAATCATTACAGATTTAGTCGACACATCAGATTTCGAAAATAATGAAATATAATTAGCAGATCTAACCAACACATTGTTAGAAGTGAAAAATGGTCTTGAAGTTTAATCACTTTATATTTATTTGGGTTAAAAATCTGGAAATGCCCTTGCAACAACTGATACAAAAGCAGATTTTCCAAAACTTGAATTGATGAGAAGGTAGCGAGACCTCCCAAGGTGCGCTGCCTTGGTGAGTACTGCACTGTGGTGAGACCTCCTAAAGTGCAGATGCCTTGACGAGTATTTGACTTGCTATATCACCGAAATGTCAGGTCATTGCATGGATTATGGATCTCACCGCCTTTCAATTTTCTTGACTGGTTTGATCGTAATTGAGAAAATGGAAAAGGACTAGATAATACTTCAGCTCAAAGAGGAAGATAAAAAGACGTGTAGATTGTTAGAAGGATGCCAACTATATAATGTTTGACCCCTATCCAATAAACTTATTGTTATGCTTCATATATAATATATGTATATTTAACACTTTACCTAATTTTCTAATGGTGTAATATTCGATGCACTAAGCACCCAAACTACATCCCAACCCAAGTCGCAATTCTCCTAGAGGGAATAACCTATATTATAATGTGTATTTCATGAATAATATATATTTCCCCTTTTACCTGCTACATGGCATGTGGGCAATGCTCATAGGGTTCGAATAAAAAATTACATTGGCATCATTAGGATAGTTCGATTAAATCGCCATAACTGTATTATGAGTGCTATATATAAAAATAGCATTATATTCGCTTATATTTGCACTTCATAAAAATCCTTAAAAATGACTAAGTCGCCTTTAAATAAAACCCTAAAACTTTATTCCGGTTTTGAGGTAGTCGAAATGCTAGTGCCAAGTGGTCTTCCAAGTTTGTCTATTGAGGTGCTAGGGACAAGTTGAGTAGACCGGTTCGTGTCGTGGTTGAGGATCGCTGAGGTGCCTACTGTGAGAGCAAAACATATAGACACCGCTGAGATGCTCCAAAATTGCCGCCGGTGAGTTGAAATCACCACTGTTGCAGTCTGAAATTGCCGTTGCTGCCCACCATTCACAGCCAACCCTAGTCGGATGAGTCAATAAGTCTTGCAAAGCTTTCTTGGCGTACCTTTTAAGATGGCTATTCGGTAGCCAAGACATGGTGCTGCCCTCATCGTCAAGATGAGGCAACTCTATGTTAATAAACAATATGCTGCCTTGAATGCTTTTATCCAAGTCAAGATACAGGTTAGACATTATGTAGTTTAGAATTTAGAACTCATGGAAATTCAAGCTCGTATGCAACCTTATAAACTATCAACCCTCCACGCTCAACGGGAAAAGTCAATGCTATTTAGAAAGCTTATATTGTAGAAATTGGTGAAACCCTATTTTATAATTTATACATTTATAATTTTAATAACCAACACTTCATATCTTAATTAATTTAAGAGAAATGCGACTAGCGGTTATACTTCTTATATTCAACACAAATATCACTCAAATTATAGTAGTCGAATTTCAATCACGAATTTTTTTTCCGAATATTTATCGTTGCCCGAACTATGCAATAAACCTGAATTTTAAAGGTAAATCACTGAACTTGCATACTCGAACTCAGAAATCTGCATATAAATGTGTGACTGAAAATACCTCTTTAAACCATTCCAAAAATTCTGATATTAATCTATCTTTTTATTCCAAATATGCAGTATAATAGACAGGTACCAATAATCAGACCTTGACTCCACAAATGAAATAGACATAGCCAAAGAGTGAGTCGCTCCACCTCTAGCAAATATTTGGAACAGCTGCTGCCATTTATTTCTTCAACATAACACTGCTGGAAATGATAAAAATCTATATGAAGAATCAATGCCGAATTTCCTGAGTAGAAATCCCTCTCAATGCTCTTGGGGTTTTCATCCACAAGAGGGGTAAATCCTAAGGGCTTTCGTCCTTGGATTTATTTGCAAAAAGCTCAGAGCTTCCAATGCAATGAGAAAATATCAATTAAAATTTGGAATACCCTCTAGCAGGTCGACTTGCTTATATAGGAAATGGGACCCAAGACGACCTCCATCACATCTAATGAGCTTATTTCCCTCTATTGCACTCCCATATTTTTTAATGGGAAGCTTGGCACACCATCAAATTTCTATAACTCCCTTGAGCTAGTCGCATTTTCCCTTAGGAAGTACAATTTAATTAAGTGCTTTTATTTTTAATGCACTTTCCTAAGTTTTATTTTTAATGTTAAGTTTATTAATTTATTATATGTGCTTTTATAATGTTAATTTTAACTTTGGCCCCAAATCTAATGTTAATTTTAACTTCTCGGGTACACTCACAATATGGTATGAAATCCGGGTCGAAATTAATAAAACTTAAGTCAAACTAGAGTAAATATTTTTTCACCCTTTGGCTGTCGGGTTTCCAAAAAAGGCCAAAGGTCTTTTTTAAATTTCTTTCTTTTGTTGAGAAAGAGGGACATTACAATCCTCCCTTCCCGGGATTGTTTGTCCGGGAAGCATGTAGCTGCAAAAACTTGGATGTGAAGTATAGACTCTCCTTCCCATGTAGCATCCATTCCAATGGCAAATCTCTCCACCTAACCAAGTACATATTGAATCGAGCTCTATGCATTGATGGCAATCTCCTCTCTCTCTGTCCAGGATCTCCTCAAGAACTAGATCCATTTTCTTGTTTCCTGTATCCAAGGGTGGTCAAAACTCTACAGAAGATACCACGTGCTGCCCAAGGCCTTCTTTAAGAAAGACACATGAAAAACATTGTGTAGCTTACTTTCAGAATTTAACTCCAACTCATAAGCCACCTCTCCAACTCTTTCGACACTCTGTACGGACGATAATCTTGTGTCACATTTTCCCTTAGGAAGTACATTTTAATTAAGTGCTTTTATTTTTTAATGCACTTTTCTAAGTTTTATTTTAATATTAAGTTTATTAATTTATTATATGTGCTTTTATAATGTTATATTTTAACTTTAGCACAATATAATAAAATTTATAAAACTTAAGTCACCCTAGAGCTCACCCTTTGGCCGTCGGGTAGACAAAAAAGGCCAAAGGTCTTCAATAAATTTATTCGAGAAAGAGGGACATTACAGTCCTCCCTTCCCGGGATTGCTTGTCCCCAAGCAACTGTAAAGCTGGATGCTGAAGTATAGACTCTCCTTCCCATGTAGCATCCTCCAATGGCAAATCTCTCCGCCTGACCAGGTACTCCTGAATCACTCTACTTCTCAATCTCCTCTCTCTCCTATCCAGGATCTCCTCAGGAACTAGATCCAATCTCCCCTCCTCATCCAAGGGTGGCAACTCAGCAGAAGAAACCACATGCTGCCCCAATGCCTTCTTCAAGCAAGACACATGGAAAAATTGTGTATCTTACTTTTGGAAGGTAACTCTAGCTCATAAGCTACCTCTCCAACTCTCCTCAACACTCTGTACGGACCATAAAACCGAGGCTTAAGTTTTTCTGCACCACTCTTCTTGAGAGTACTCTGTCTATATGGTTGTAGACGCAAAAATACCATGTCTCCCACCTCAAATGATCTCTCAATCCTGTGACGGTCCGCATACATCTTCTGTTGGTTCTGAGCATGTTGAATATTATCCTTAAGTACCTTAAGGATATCCTGACTATCCTGTAAACACTCCCGAGCCTTAGGAGCTCTACTGTCCCCAAAAGCCAAATCAACGAAAGATGTCGCATCATACCCATATAATGCTCGGAAGGGAGTCATACCAATAGACATGTGGTAAGTAGTATTATAGCAATACTCACACAAATACAACCATCTTACCCATGCCTTCTGCTGCCCCGAAACATAGTTGCGAAGATAACCCTCTATCCATTTGTTCACAATCTCTGTCTGTCCATCTGTCTGAGGGTGATAACTAGTACTCGGAGTCAACTCTGTACTAACCAATCGGAAAAGCTCCTGCCAAAAAGTGCTCAAAAACCTGCTATCCTGATCACTAACAATGTTCTTCGGAAGTCCATGCAATCTGAATACTTGCCGGAAGAACAAATCAGCCACATGCGGTGCCTTAAAGCTGGTTGGAATGGCAAAGAAGTGTGCATACTTTGTCAATCTGTCAACCACCGCATAAATGTGATCGTTCCCTTGCACTATGGGAAGACCTGTAATAAAATCCATCGAAATACTTTCCCATTTCTGCTCTGGAATTGGCAAGGGCTGCAATAAACCTGCTGGAAAAGTATGCTCTGACTTGTTTTGTTGACAAGTCACACACTCACGAACATGGCGTAGAACATCCTCTTTGAGACCCTTCCAAGAGAATCTCTCTCTAACCTGCCTGTATGTCTTGAAATACCCTGGATGTCCTGCAAGTGGTGCATCATGGAAGGCATGTAGAATCTTTCCCTTAAGCTTAGATTCAGGAACTAGATAAATTCTGCCCTTATAATAAATCAAATCAGCTATTACCTTGTATCGCTCATCCTGAATCTTACCATCCATAATCTCACACGCCAAAGAATTTTTGGAATACTCAACTAATAGTTGAGATTTCCAATCTGCTGAAATCTCGCTCAAAGAACATAGGGCAGCAAGATGTGGCTTCCTAGAAAGTGCATCAGCCACTACATTCTTTTTACCTTTGACATACTCAATGTCAAAATCATACGCCTGGATCCTACTGACCCACTTTTGCTGCCTTTCATTGAGCTCCTTTTGTTCCAAAAAATATTTCAAGTTGTTGTGGTCGGTCCTCACCACAAACTTCCCACCTACCAAATATTGTCTGAATTTCGCCAAGGCATGCATAATGGCGAGCATCTCCTTATCATAGGTGGAGTACAACCTCTCATTGTCTCTCAACTTCCTACTCTCGTAGGCAATAGGATGGCGGTCCTGCATAAGAACTGCACCAATACCCAAACCAGAAGCATCACACTCCAATATGAAGGGCCGAGAGAAATCCGGAAGAGCCAAAACTGGACAAGTGCTCATAACCACCTTGAGCCTATCAAATACCACTTGTGCCTCATCTGTCCATCTAAATGCCCCCTTCCGTGTAAGATCTGTCAATGGAGCTGCAAGCTCAGAATAGCCTCTAACAAACCTCCTGTAGTAACCACATAATCCTAGGAATCCACGCAAGTCTGAAATGTTCCTAGGTGGCGGCCAATCCTGCATAGCTTGTATCTTCTCCTGATGAACCTTGACCTCGTTGGCCCCAATGACGTGCCCAAGATACAAAATCTTTGTAAGTCCAAATTCGCATTTGGACATCTTAGCAAATAGAGACTGTGTCTCCATGATGCTAAGTACCTCATCAAGATGCCTCAAATGCTCCTCCCATGTCCTGTTGTAAATCAGAATGTCATCGAAAAATACTAGCACAAACTTCCTCAACTGTTGTTGAAGAGATGGTTCATGCATGACTGGAATGTAGCAGGTGCATTAGTGAGGCCGAATGGCATCACCAAAAACTCATAGTGCCGTAGTGACATCTGAAGGTTGTCTTGTGAATATCCTCCTCACGAACACGAATCTGATGGTATCCTGATCGAAGATCAATCTTCGAAAAATAGATAGCTCCATGCAACTCATCCAATAGCTCATCTATGCGAGGAATGGGATACCTGTTCTTGATAGTCTTCTTGTTGAGAGCACGGTAGTCAATGCACATCCTCATGGTCCCGTCTTCTTCACCAATACAAAGGGGCTAGAACTAGGACGGATATGTCCCATATCCAAGAGCTCTCTGATGGCCTTCTCTATCTCATCCTTGAATTTCTTAGGATGGCGATAAGGCGTAGTAATCACGGGCTTGGCACCCTCCTCTAGCTCTATGACATGCTCAAATCCCCTGTCTGGTGGTCTACCTGGAGGAATGTCACCAAAACTGGGCCGTGCTTATCCAGTACTAACTGGATATCCACATGAAAGGGTTGTCCACTATCTGAAGAAGATTTGGATGAAATGAAGCATTGGGCTGCCCATGCAACCTCTCCATGTCTGACAATGGACTCCATCCTATGTGCTGAAACAACTCTAGGCCCACCATCAGAAAGAGCCCTAAGCACAATCTTCTTCCCATCCGCCATAAACTCTAACTCCATCCTCCTGAAATCCTGCACATACCTACCAAGGGACTGTAGCCACTGAATGCCCAACACTGTATCAATCTCACCAAGACCAACTACATAGAAATCATCAGTCAATGTGTAGTCCCCCAACTGGATGCTAAGCTGAGGAATCCTCTTAGTGCAACTCATAGCAAATCCGTCTGCAACTCGTACATTAAACCCCTCAAAGTCCTCAACCTGTAATCCTCGCTTCGCAGCCAACCCCTCATCTATGAAGTTGTGCGTAGCTCCACTGTCTATCAAACAAACCATCCGCTGCCCCTTGATTACTCCTTTCAGCCGAAAAGGATGGTATATAGGGACTCCTGGAAGTGAAGCAATAGTAACATTGGATGAACCCAATGCCTCACCCTCTCCAAGCTCTATCTGGGGCTGCTCCTCTTGTGCATCATGACCGCTATCATTGCCCTCTGCATCTGTATCTGGTAAGTGCTCATCATCCTCATCTGAAACCACCTCAATGAGGTGCACCTTGCCTTTACCAAGGCAGCGATGTCCAAGCTCCCAATGATCCTTACAATGAAAGCAAAGCTTCTTCCTCCTCAACTCATTACGAGTATCCTGATCCACCTTAGGAAGGGGTGCACTCTTCTGCTGAATAGTAGAGCGTTGAAATGGTCTGGAGCTCATGGAAAACTTCTTATTGGGCTGATAAGAAGTGGGGGATGTGTCCAAATCTAATGTCGTCTGAATGGCATCATGCAACGTCCTAGGCTTAAGAGCCTTGACCAATCCTCTCATCCTATCATGAAGCCCCTCTATGAATAGCATCACTACCCTTTTCTCGGGCATCTCCGGAACCATCACTGCTATGCGCTGAAATTCGTTGATGTAGGCATCAACATGTCCACTCTGGCGGAGCTGTGCCAAATCTCTGTAGTATAGCTCCACGTCCTTGCGATCAAATCTCGCAATCAATCTCTCACTGAACTCCCTGTAAGACCGCAGAAGATCATGGTTCTGTGTGACCAACCCATGATGCCACCAATCATATGCTACTCCCTCAAGGTGTAGAGTGGCGAACTGAATAGCCTCCTGCTCCTGCATAGGCTTAAGGGTAAGATACGTGTCGAGCTTATGAATCCAAGCTCTGGCACTGATCTTTCCACTACCATCAAAGGTGGAAAGAGTCACCTTGTTGGTAGCCTGCTTCAGCTCCCTATTCTGATGTGATCTAGGCCTCCTATCCTGTCTGGCCCTCAAACTATCTCTCCTCTGTGCACAATACTGCGGAAGGGGAAAAACATCCCTCACATGTTGTGGTAAATTCCTCCACTCATCACTAGCTGCCATAACATTGTCCTGGAAGGCCACTTCCTCAAGTGGATCTTCAACCTCTGGTGGTTCATTTCTAGGCAAGAAACTGGGCTGCATAGGCCTATCTGTTGTCCGGGTAGGCCTCCTCTCATCTGTGTATGAGTGTGCCTCCTCTCATGGCGAGGAGATCCCCTCACACTACCAATCTCCGAAGGTGATCTACTGTGCCTCCTGTGACTACTGGCAACTGATATGGATCTGTCTCTCCTGTCATATCTATCTCTTGGCCTATCCAATGCCAACCTGTCCAGAGTAGAGCCCATACGTTCCATGGACTGAATCAACTGTTGTTGGGTGGCTACCATTGTCCTAAAAGTTCTCTGTCCGGATCCGCTTGCTCATCCCGGGGAGGGCTATGAGGACCTTCCTTTCTATCACCCATGGTTTCAGCTCTAACACCTGTTTCAAGACCAGCCTCTAGTCGTGCTCGTCTACGTGTGTAATACCTGTGTGGACCAATCTCTCGTGGTTGCATAGAATCAAATTAGAACCCTGCAAGTAGGAGGAACATTGCTCTGATACCACTGAAAGATCCCCACCTATGATGTCCTTTTTTTTCTGATTGGCTTAGGGCTTGGATCCTTGCTTACAACGTTCAATAAAGCATAACCAACACTAATACAAAGATCATGCAAAAATCACTTTACCTGCTGCAATATACTTTAAAAATGGCGACTAGGGTTTTTTGGAAACCCTCCACAAACATCACTCAAATAATTTATTTCTATCAAAACTGATTCTATATTTTTAACAGCCCAAATATGCATTAAATCTGATTTTTAGAGGCAAATAATGGCTGCAAAATAGTACTCAGAAATCTGCATATAAAGTCTGACTGAAAATACCTCTAAAACCCTTCCAAAAATTCTGAAATTACTTCTTTTGATTCCAAAATAATGCAGTACAATAGATAGCAATAATTTCAGACCTGGAATGACTCCACAACAGCTCAAAGTAGCCAAAAAGTGAGTCGCTCCAACTCTGGCAAATATAATAATACTGCTGCAATTTATTTCTTCAACACACAATGCTGGAATGATAAAAATCTGTGAAGAACAATGGAATTTCCTGAGTAGAAATCCCTCTCAATGCTCTTGGGGTTTTCGTCCACAAGAGGGGTAAATCCTAAGGGTTTTCGTCCTTGGATTTATTTGCAAAAAGCTCAGAGCTTCCAATGCAAAGAGAAAATATCAATTAAAAATTTGGAATGCCCTCCAGCAAGTCGACTTCTCTTTATATAGGAAATGGGACCCAAATGACCTCCATCACATCCAATGAGCTTCTTTCCCTCCGTTGCACTCCCTAGGCCAAGTCGCATTTTTTTAATGGGAAGTATTTGGCACACTTTTCTAATTTTTTAACTCCCTTGAGCTAGTCGCATTTTCCCTTAGGAGGTACATTTTAATTAAGTGCTTTTATTTTTAATGCACTTTCCTAAGTTTATTTTTAATGTTAAGTTTATTAATTTATTATATGTGCTTTTATAATGTTATATTTTAACTTTAGCACAATATAATAAAATTAATAAAACTTAAGTCACCCTAGAGCTCACCCTTTGGCCGTCGGGTAGACAAAAAAGGCCAAAGGTCTTCAAAGAACAACATCAACAAATGAGAATGCATCATAACCATATAGTGCCTTAAATGGAGACATACCGAATGGACATGTGATAGGAAGTGTTGTAGCAAAACTCCTCCAAATAGAGCCGCTTAATCCATGTTGCTTGTTGCCTTTGTAACAAAGCATATCAAATACCCCTCTATCCACTTGTTTACAATCTTTGTTTGCCCATCCGTTTGTGGATGGTAACTTGTGCTTGGAGTTAGTTCTGCGCCTGCAAGATGAAAGAGCTCTTGCCAAAAGGAGCTTAAGAATCTGTTGTCCCTATCACTCACAATATTCTTAGGCAGCCCATGAAGTCTAAAAACTTACTTAAAAAATATTCCAACCACTAAAGGCCATCAAACTTAGTGGGAAGAGGAAAAAAATGAGCATACTTGGTCAATCTATCCACCACACATATAGATAACACTCTTACCTTGAACCGAAGGAAGACCAATGATGAAGTCCATAAAAATGCTCTCCCATTTCTGATTTGGAATGGGTATGGGCTGCAAAAGTCCTGCTGGAAATTCATGTTGTGCCTTGCTTTGTTGGCATATAAGGCACTCCCTAATGTGTTGCAATACCTCCTTCAATCCCTTCAACACAAACTTCCCTCTTACTTGTTTATATGTGTTAAAATATCCTTGGTGACCCGCTAAGGGTGATTCATGCATGGCTGTTAAAATTCTGCATTTTACCTTAGATTCGGGCACCAAAAGAATTCTATTTTTATAGAGGATGAGGCCATCAATCACTTGTTACCTGTCATCATCAATTTTCCCATCAAATATATCACAAGCAAGCTGGTTTTTGGCATATTCTGTTGTTATATCAGCCTTCCAATCTGCTGCAATTTCACTCATGGAACAACAATAAGGTTTCCTTGACAAAGCATCTGCAACTATGTTCTTTTTCCCCTTCACAAACTCAATTTCAAAGTCAAAAGATTGCACTTTGCTTACCCATTTTTGTTGCCTATCATTTAAATCAGTTTGGTTAAGAAAATACCTCAAACTGTTATGATCCGTTTTGACAACAAACCTGCCACAAACAAGATATTGTCTAAACTTCACTAGAGCATGCATGATAGCCAACATTTCTTTGTCAGAAATAGAATATCCTTTCTCCACATCCTTAACTTTTCTACTTTCAAATGCTATGGGATGTTTATTTTGCATCAAAACAACCCCAATTCCATCACCGGATGCATCACATTCTGCCACAAAAGGCTTTGAAAAATCTGGAACAGCGAGTACTAGTCATGAACTCATTACCTTTTTGAGGGTGATCAAATGCTTGTTGGGCTGATTGTGACCATGTAAAGGCTCCTTGCTTTGTCAAATTTGTTGGGGGCTGAAAGTTGTGAAAATCCCTTCAGAAATCTGTGATAATAACTACAAAGACCCAAGAATCCTCTTAGTTGAGTCAAAGTAGTGGAAGTAGGCCAATCCAAAATGGCTTGAATCCCCCCTTTTGCATTGATGACATGTCCTAGATATAAGATTTCTTCCATGCCAAACTCACATTTGGATAACTTTGCAAAGAGAGATTGCTGCTCCAAAATGCTTAGAACCATATCCAAATGTCTCAAATGCCCTTCCCATGATTTGCCATACACCAAAATGTCATCAAAAAATACCAAGACAAACTTTCTCAAATGCTCTCTAAAAATGTGATTCATGCATGATTGGAAAGTAGCAGGATTATTGGTCAATCCAAATGTCATCACTAAAAATTCAAAATGACCGAAGTGACACCTAAAAGTTTTCTTATGTACATCTTCATCTCTTGCCTTGATTTGGTGGTAGCCGGATCTTAGATCAATTTTTGAGAAGAAAACAGCCCCATGCAACTCATCAATCCTTGGTATTGGGTACCTGTTTTTGATAGTCTTCTTATTCAACAACCTGTAGTCCACACACATCTGCATGGTCCCATCTTTCGTTTTTACCAAACAATTGAAAAAGCAAGTGGGCTAGAACTTGGCCTTATGTGGCCCATTTCCAACAATTCCTTAATCACTTTTTCTATTTCTTCTTTGAAAGCTCTTGGGTGACGGTAAGGAGATAAAGATAAGATAAGATAATTATATTAAATGTCCAACAAGTGACCACAAAAATAGGTCAATGGGACTGCACCATACAAAGCAGGATAGAAGCAACAGGGAAAAACCCAAATGGGTCCCCAAGAACAACAAAGAAGAAGAAAGAGAGAATGAAGAAGAAGAAGAAGAGCGGGAGGTGGAGGGAGAGGCCTCGACACCAACCCTCATGACTGTCGCCCAAGGTCAGTCGAAAAGAAACTGGTGATGTGTTGATGTCTGGTGTCAGGGATTGGAAGTTCTCTGAAACACCTATGATCCGTCAAGAGTCAAGATCTCCGGGTGAACTTGGTGTTCTGACATCCATGAGAAAGGGCCCTTGGCCGGGTCTGGGTCCATAAATCTCTGGCCTAGGAAGAAGCACCTCTTGTCCTAACAGATCTAGAATGAGAGTCCCCACAAGAGTCAGGTCTCCGCTTGGTGCCCCTCTCCCCCGAGATCACAGCAAAGAAAGATATGATCCATCTAGTAGTAGCCTCCTTGGAAGGTGGATGGAGGACCCCGTCGCGAAGCTTAAGAGCTTCCTGTAAATAGAGAGCGAGACACCTCTGATCATAATACCTGAAGAAGGTTGTGAATGTGGAACGTTCACGAAATAGACGGTGAAACCTCCCTCTGATCTCATAGTAGTTGGGGCAATTGAAAATGAAGTGTTCTTCTATCTCAACCTCCTGGAGGGAGCAAAGAAGGAAAATCCGCTCGGTCCTATCCAATTGGTGATCGCTCTTGACCCGAAGCCTGTGAGAGCCAACTCTGACCTAGCCCAGGGAGATGCGGAGAGCATGTGTCCTATGACAGGAGATATAGGTGGGCCAAGTGATGAGTCCATTGTTGACACATCAAGAAAGTGATTAGCATAGAAGGCCATCTTCAGGCTTAGCACATCGAGGGGGTTGGTCCAAGTAACCTAAATGAACTATCGGTAAATGTCGTCTCTGATGATTCTGTGCAGGTCTTGCTTGCTCGGAAGGAGATGAGCAGGAGCATCCATGGAGTACCTAAAGGGGGGAGACGGTCCATGTCGATTCCAATGGATCCAAAAAGACAAGAGATCCTGACATACCAGCAGCGAACATGGCAACTATTTCTTCAGAGAGAGCAATGGCCTCAGAGGAACCAAGCTCCAACTCAATAATATGCCGAAACCCTCTATCCGGGGGCAACCGTGAGGTAAATCTGAAAAAACTTTGCTATGTGTATCCAAAATAGATTGAATATCCACATCATATGATGGCTGCGATGAAAAATCAGAAGTAACACTTACCAAGCAATGTGCAGCCCATGCAATCTGAAAAGATCTCTCCATACTTTTGGTGGTCACTACTTGAGGAACTCCACCCCTTAATCCTTGCAATGTTATTTTTTTGCCTTGGGACTTAAATTTCAGTTCCATGGTTTTATAATTTTGAGTGAACTCACCTGAAGATTGCAACCATTGAGCTCCCAAAATGACATTTGTTTCACCAATACCAATGACGTAAAAATCATCACATACCTTGTGTCTTCCCAATGTGATCTCAAGTTGAGGGATCTTTTTTGTACATGTAAGAGTGTATCCATCCGCCACGGTTACATTGAATCCTTGAAAATCTTCTACTTTCAAACCCATTCTTGTCACCAAGCTCTCATCAATAAAATTGTGAGTAGCTCCACTATCAATCAAAGTTATAATTCTTTGCCCATGAAGAACACCTTTGATATGGAAAGCATGGTACCTTGGTGCTCCGGATTAGGTGGCCAATGTTCCCTCCTTGGGACCTTCATTTTCCTCTTTTGTTTGTTCTTCTTCTTCCTCATGATCAACTCTCTCTTCTTCTTCATCATCATCTGAAATAATCTCAATATAGTGTGTTGCCCCTTTTGGAAGACAATGATGATTAGGAGTCCAAGGATCTCTACAATGAAAACATAATTTATTTCTTCTAAGCTCATTTCTTGTCTCTATTTCCTTGTTGTTTTTGTTCCAATCTTTCACATCTGATTTATTTTGAAATGGCTTACCTTGCTGCCCATAACTTGGTGTCTTTTGCCCACTTGATGAAGAGGTCTTTGGCTGCCCAAACACTGCTGTTGATTTTTGAAAGATTTCCCCAATAGATCTTTTTGCCCAAAATGAATTTTTCCCCATCACAAATATAAACACATACTTTTCGATAGCTATGACAATAACCCTAGGGCAAATCTGATTTAAATCCTTCCAGGAAATGCGACTAGGGATTGGATGAGAACCCAATGCAAATCCACTCAAAAAATTATATTCTTTTCACAAATTGATTGCCATATTTTTTATAGACCAAATATATTAAGTTGTCAGAAAGTTAGAAGCCACAAATGATCAGAAATCAGATCTGAAATCTGATTATAAAATTGCTTGAAAACCACTATAAGAACCCTCTCGGAAAAATGTATATCAAATTGTTTTGTTTCACTTCACAAAAATCTGTAGATGATTTGACAATAGAAATCATATTTAAATACCTCAAAGAACATGCCAAATCAGTCCCAAACTAGGTCGATCCAATAGAAGAACTGCTGCAATTTATTTTCCAAAATACCCTAAAAATACATTGCTAGAAATGACTGAAAATTTGATTACAATCAATGGGAATTTCTGAGTGAAAAATCCTCTCAAACTCTTAGGGTTTTCGTTACACAAGAGGTAAAATTCATAAGGGGTTTCGTCCTTAGAATTTTTAATGCAAAAGCTAAAGCTCTATGCAAGAGAAAATATCATATAAAAATCTATTATGGAAGAGGCAAGTCGACTTCCCTTTTAAAGGAAAAGGGCCAACAACCAACCTCCAACATCAGCCAATGAGCTCACATGATTATTTCCTATGCAAACATTGAATATTTTCCCATTGGATAAATGTTTTTCCCAACAATATTTCCCTTAGTGCAAGTTGCATTTCTCTAGGGAAAATACATAAATTAATTATGTTTTTATCTTCCCTAGGCTTCATTACTCCCCTTTGGCCCAAGTTGCCATTATCCTTTCTAGGAGGATTTAAAATATAATAAATCCCTTTACAATGACTTTTTTTAAGGCAAATCATATTTTCCATAAGGATTACAATTTATTTTTATTAAGCTAAATAAATTTATATAAGTGCTTTAAAAATTTTATTTTATTTTATAGCACCTTATAATAATTTATTATAACTTAAGTCACCCTTAAATTTTTCCTTTGGCCGTCGGGTTGACAAAATGGGCCAAAGGTCTTCGATTGGAAAAGGGGACATTACACTTTGGCTGCTCAAACGTTGCTGATTTTTGCTGCAGATTTTTACCCTTTGGAACCGCTTTTTCCAAGTCAAATGTTTTCCTAATGGCCCTTGTAAAGAAGGTGGGTTGAATGCTTTCACAAGACCCTTTAGTTGCTCTTCTAAACCTTTCATAAACAACAATACTAACCTCTTTTCGCTAATATTTGGTACCAAATTGAAATTCTTTCAAATTCAGAAACATATTTTTCTAGTGACTCTTCTTGCTTAAGTTGTGCTAGCTCCTTGAAGTACATAGTACCGGATTTGTCCTATCAAATCTCTCAATCAAACATGAACTGAATTTGTAATGTCTTAGGCCTCTTAGAACAATTTAGAAAATGGAGAAGTACTTGTCAAATTAAGCAAAGAATGGATAAACCCTTTTACTTCAACCTAAAATATCTCAATGTCAGCTATTTCGAATCCAAATGGGGTTGGAACTAGCCAAGGTGGTGGGATAGATTGGAAGAAAACAATTGGAATTCAAACACATTGAAATCTAGATTTTGCTGAAATTAATTAATAATCACACCCCAATTGCTACAATCTTCTAAAATTATTTCCCGCTTAGTGATTTCCAAGCAAAAATCTTCAAACTTTGGATTTTGGGCCACAAAAATATGAAGAATAATATTCTAAAATCAGATTTTGCACAGCCAACACGAAACCCTAATTTTTCCCTAAAAAGTTGGTCGCCCAACACATTTAGGGCATCAATTCAACTCCAAAAATTATAAAATTACTTACTCCTTATTCCTAATTTTTGTAACCAAATCCAATATTAAACTAAACCCAAACTGCAGATCTTTTAACTATTAATTAATAACAACCAGATAGCTTTCAAATAGTTGAAATCTTCTAAAATTCATAACTCCTTCAATACTTAATGTTTTTTCATGAAACAAGATGCAAAATAAACTAGATAATTTAGGGCTTTCCACTACACTACAGATCTAAATTTTATGATCAGCCAAACCCCTCCAAAACAGCCCCAGAAAACTGATTTCAAGTCGCTAAGGTTAGAATGAAACTTATTTAAATTAATTCCATCTCTACTTCTAACCTTCCAACACACCCAAAATATCACCCTTGCACTAAAATAATAGCTAATAGAAATTAGATTGCAAATCTTAACGAAACCACTTCAAAACATGCCAAAATATGACTCAATGCAAGTCGTCATAGCTGGAATAAATGCAGCAGTGAACAGCAGTAATAAAATCTTCCAAACCCTTCCAATAACCCTTAAAAATAGCTCAACAACATGCAGATTTTAACCCAATCAAAATGCTACCAACATTTAACCAAGTCGCCAATCTTAGAATGGAAAAACAATGCATAAACACACTCAACACAAGAGAGCACAATGAAGAAAACAAAGGAGTCTTCAATATCTTCAACAATGGACTTCCAAATGAAGCTTCAATGAGAGAGCACGATGCAAGAACTACGGCATACATCATTATCATTACTCCAAGCATGGAGTGAAATCAAAATAGTCAATCAACATAACCCCACTAGAGGAAATGCAACCTCCTTTTATAGAGTTAAGGGGTGCAATATTCAAAAAGACCGACCTTTCCCTTTTGGAGGAAAAACATAAACTCTCATTTAATAAAGTCTCTAATAAACTAAGACTATGTGCACTTTATTATTTTTAATTAAATAATAAAAGCAACTGGGAATCATATGTGCAATTTAAACTAACTAAAGACTCCCACTTGTAGCGCTAGGCATGCCAACGGGTTACAATTCAATTGTAAAATAGATATTAGTAATGTCCCAGACCACAGGGGCCATTACAGAATTCCCCAATAGTAGTAATGGAACCATGACCTTGGGTAATCATACCCATGGTACCACCACTCATGTGTCATCCCCTCTAAATCAAGACCATGCAAAGTTTGAGGGCTTCCTCTTCATATTATAGGATTTAGAGAGAGATATGTATCCAAGCTTTTCAACCAACCTCTCGCAGAACATTATTTCAGTACCATCAAACGAAGGAAGAGTTACCTTTCCTAACCTTAAAACTTGGATGTCTTTTCTTGGTGCCTCTTGATGAGAGTCTCCTATTCCTCCTTGCACCCTTGTACTTTTTTAACTGACAAAAGTTCCTGAAAGGTAGCATATCCCTTACCCTAACGCTGAGTTGCATATACTCATCACCATAGGCTTCTACATCATCCACATCACTTTGTGCCACTTCCTCAACCGGTTCTTCTCTTTGGAGAAACTTGGCTTTGAAGGTAGGATGTGTAGTATTGGAAGTATTTTTGGTTGCCCTTATGGAGCTTCCCTCTCCCACATTAGTTGCTACATGATTAGTAGTTGCAACATTCCCTTGTAGACCTCCCCATAGCCAAATCACGAATCGAACTGGTAAATGCATCACGCATTTCTCTTTGATTGTCCCTCATGAGTTTGTTGCAAATCTCTCTGCACTCTGGTAATAGTTTCATTCATATAGCTGAGAGCATCATTAGGAGGAGCCCTTTAATCATGTTCTTCCATTGTGCCTTTTCTTGGAGTGTTCCTTCTGTGATATACTAAGTGGCTTTTTGCTGATTGCATTCAAATTTGATTTCTGAAGATTTTCCTCACAGGTAGGGAGGAAAACTTGGTCTGATACCACTGTAATGTCCCAGACCAAGATCTGATTAAACTCTTCAATGAAAAAGAATGAAACCCCAGCTAAAATAACACAAAACTAAAGGCAAACACTGCAGATCTGATTTGTACTAGAAAATGCGATTTAGGAGGAGAAAAATACCACAAAACACACCAAATATATGCTCTTTTCTGATTTTTATGGAAGAACTAATTTTTATAAATATAATGCAAGGGAAAGCATCAACAATTTAGTCCGAAAATCAGATTTCCAAAAAGTGAACAACTTGCAGATCTGACCTGTACTTGCAGCAGTGAAAAATGGGCTTGAAACCCCAACAAAACACTTGAAAAATATTGGAATAATTTTCTGGAAATGCCCTTGCAACAGCTGATACAAAAATAGATTTTTCAACCCTGAGAAATTACCCAAAACTGGGTCGCTCCAGCTGCAATAAATATGATCTATAAATCAGATTTAAAACTAGACTTGCAACACACCAAAAGAGGAAGACTTTTTGTTCTTCCTTTTGGTTTTCTTGAGGGTTTTCGTCCTCAGAAAATTACAGTAGTAATACTTCAGCTCAAAGCCAAAATAGCAAAGTGTAAAATGGTAGAATGATGCCCCAAACAAGTCGACCCCTTCCAATATAAGAAGGAAGTGACCCAAAATTACCTCCAACACACCCAATCAGCAAATGGTGTGATTTCTATGCACTAAGCAGCCAAACTACATCCCAACCCAAGTCGCAATTCTCCTAAAGGGAATACAAAAATTATAATTTTATTTTATTCCTTCTAATTTCCCCATTTACCCCCTACGGCAAGTCGTCAATGCTCCTAGCATGAATATAAAATTACATTGGCAACATTATAATACTTTATTAAGTCATATAAATTATTATAAGTACTATATATATATATATATATTATTTTATTTTTTTCTAATGGTACTTTATAATAATTTTAAAATGACTTACATCACCCTTATAAATCTCCCTTAGCCGTCGGGTAGACAAAATAGGCCAAGGGTCTTCCAAGATGTTATTCCGGAAAGAGGGGCATTTCAATGTGTAGGGACAAAAAGAAGTATGATTGTCAAACTTTATATGTTAAAGGCACATGACAAAGTGAGTTTGTCCTATTGGCCTTTGGTTTGAAAACGGTGGGTCAATATGGTTTTACAGTTTTTTCAATGTTGCAAACATCTCTCGGATCTCCCATAAAAGAAGAGCATGTTTGCCAAACTTTACATGTTGAAGGCACATGACAAGGTCAATTGGTCCTGTTGGCCTTTGGTTTTGAAAATGGATGGGTCAATATGGTTTTATAGTTGTTTCTCAATTTCGGTGAACATCTCTTCCATAAAATGGTTCAAAGCTTCTAGGGGAGATCCTTGATCCTACTACGTATTTCTTTTCCCGATGCAAGCTTTGGGGAGTTTCCTTAAGAAAGCTGCAGAAGATGATGAAATAAAATGTGTCAAGCTGCCATCTAGAAATGATACTTTTACTCATCTCCATTTTCTTTATGTCACCCGTCTTGGATGGGACTTTTCTGCCCAAGCTGCAAGACAATTCCAATCCGACTTGATCTCTTGCAGCCTGCTTTAGGACAAGAGGTCAATATGCAAAGATCGGGTACCCATGCAACTTAGGTGTAAATATGTTTCTATACAAATAAGTTATAAAACTAGAGGAAAAAAATTATCTGCTGGACCAGGCTGTATCCTAATGTCTTCTGGAAAATTCTACGAAGGCTTCTTGTTTGATTCAATTCGAAGTTGCCATGATAAATAGATGTATCAGGCTGGGTTGGTGATTTTTTTGATATGTAATATAAATTAAGCATCAGCTTGATGAAGCAAGCTGCCCAAAAACTCAGTACATCTCAGGAGATCAACCTGACATCGTAAAGAGTGTGCATTGCAAAAACATTTCTTGTAGTCCCTGATTGATGTGATTTCTTAGATTATATTCCTTTCTCTTAATTCTTAATTCCTTTGGATCTTAAAATTAACAGTTATAAATTTGTAATCATAATTTCCATGTGCATACTCATTCAATCGGTTCTTTTTGATGGCTCTTAATCTATTATTGGTTTTCAGATTTTATTTAGTTGGGATATGAACAATTACATTTAATGTGAAGCAGGTCGTCCCATTCACCCCAAGTGCCGGGGTTCTGGAGTGGGTTGATGGGACAATTCCACTTGGTGAATATCTTATTGGAAGGTATTATGCTATTTTTTATTATAAAATTATATCATTTACTATTGGCTGTATAATATGATGACATGTTTTTTCTTGTTAACATATTTTTATATCTGCCACAGTACTAGGAATGGAGGAGCACATGGGCGGTATAGAAAAACTGATTGGCCCTTCCTTGCATGCCGAGACCACATGATTATTGTAAGCTTATTGCTAATCCGTTATTTATGGGAATGTAATGCTTTAACTATGAATTATATCGTTCTCTTGATCAATTCTTCTGACACGAGATGATAAAATTCATAATTTGCTTTGGAAACCAACTCTTTGTGCATAGCCGAAGGATTGCCTAAAGGGAAGATGCATTTAAGTATATCCATATCATTTGGAATAGAATATTTATATTAGCTCTGTTTGTAGTCACATTTTACATTGAAATATAATAGTTTCTGGCATCATACCATCACCTCTTGGAAAGAGAGACGACTTAAAATAGTCTCACACACCCACCTATTCATCTTATTGTATTGCATAGCCTGTCGCATATCATATTCAAGAGTTATTTTGTGACAATGTTCTATCGATATTCTCATCCATGGTGATCTCAACATTCCTTCTATTTTTCTCATTTGCTTTGGACATACATTATGATTTTATTTACATCTTTTGATTCTGGATTTTTGGATTTCAGAAGGTACATGTTTGTGTGGTTCTCAAGCTTAATTGATTGAATTCAATCTAAATTCTGATTTATCCTCGCTGGATCTACTGTAGGGAAAGGATAAACGAAAAGCTTTTCAAAAAGTTTGTGAAAATTTCAGGTGACTTATTTACATGTTTTATCCCCTCAGTTACTCAAATACTACATAAATATAGAATATAATTTTTGTGTAACTTGATGGTTGAAGCAGGCCAGTGATGCACTTGTTCTTCCTGGAAAGATTTTCTAGACCAGCTGATTGGTTTGAGAAGAGACTAGCCTATTCAAGGAGCGTGGCAGCTAGCTCCATGGTAACTGATGCATTTTCTTATTGCATTCTTGCCATATAAATTCATTATTCAATCATTAGATTTCAAGGTCGTGAAGCGGAAAATAGAAGACCAGTAATAGCATACAATATTATGATCTGACCTCATCCCCTCTATAACTTATGTATCATACTCCGTGTTCACTACAGAAAGCAGTGCACATGCAGTTGCAAATCTAGGGGTCTCAATCCACTAATGCTTCTGATTTTCTTTAATTTGTTTTCCTTTGCATGTTGCCTTCAACTGCTAGTCCTATCTATTATTCTGAGGAATATGTAGTTTTAACAGTTTGCATTATCTTTATATTGATGAGCTATCTAAGAAAGCATGTTTTCATGACCATGGGTTATAGTAATTCAAATTTACAGATATTGATCTGCAAGTAAACCATGACTAGCAAAGTTGAATTATGTTGCCATTCAAGCTAATGATGCTTTTGGTTTGAACTTGGAAGAAACTAAACTAGGTTCTCAAGGTTTAGCCAAGGGATGGAAATTATCATGTGAATGGATGTAAGCTGTACGGTTGCATCTCTTTTTATAGTAAAATTACTCCTGGGTCCTAGCTATTGCTGTGGACCATATAACACTAAAAATTAAAATGGGGTTTAATAGCACCCTATTAGTGAAAAATAAAATTGGTTCTAGTTCCTTTATCATTGGTGTATGTGCTTTTTTTTAATAGCAGCAATTGAAAAGGCTTTGAAATGTATCCTTGTACCAGCCTTCTATTTTCGATGTTAGGGCACCAGAAAGCCAGTATTTTGTTGACTATTGTAATAAATTATTCCATGATTCATGGCAGTCTTTCTTAGAGGTAAATTGTGCAGTTAATGATGTCAATATCTCTTTTTTTGGAGGGCTATGATACTCTCTCTGAGAAAAAAGATGCAAACCTATTGTAAATGAGCATATAAACTTGGACTTGAGGACATCCGTTGTACTATTCAGTAATGAATGTGTGTTTTGGTACATTTTTGTGTTTTATGAATACTCCATTGTCTTTGAAATGACACCCAGAATTCATAAGGCATGGTTGTAATAACTAATATCTATGGAAGAACATAGGAGAAGTTATAATAGGAGACAGCTATAGACAAAATTTAGAGTAGAATTTTTGCACCTAATGCTTTTTATTTATGAATGATCAGGGAAGTGAGATGCAGTTTCTGCGTATTTTATAGTATGTAAGTCAATATTAATATGAAATGTGGAATCACTAACATTGTGAGTTGATTATTTTATTTATACAGGTCGGCTACATCGTTGGCCTTGGGGACAGGCACTCCATGAACATTCTCATTGATCAAGCAACTGCAGAAGTTGTTCACATTGATCTCGGTGTGGCCTTTGAGCAGGGTTTAACACTCAAGACTCCTGAACGGGTATTTTACTCGGGGCCTTAATACAATTTGGCTTAGATACAAAGCATTGTATTTTTTTTTTATTGAACATTTTGTTTCACATTGTCATGAATTAAAAATCATATGTAATGAGTGTATTTACTAAATAGCATTAATAATTAGGACCTGTAAAATGAATTGTTGTATCAAGTGTTCAAGGAAAGACTATTAAAATTTGCAAGTTTGTGAGTTTTATTTGGAATCTATGTTTTGGAACAGGTTCCTTTTCGGTTGACAAGTGACATAGTTGATGGTATGGGAGTCACAGGGGTGGAGGGAGTGTTTAGAAGATGTTGTGAAGAAACGTTATCTGTGATGAGAACAAATAAAGAAGCTCTGCTCACTATTATCGAAGTATTGATATGTACAATTGTTCTTTTTAAAAATCATATGTGCAGCTTGAAAACTTATATTTTCGATTCTCATTTGTTATGGACACAAACTTTCTCGCAGGTTTTCATACATGACCCACTTTACAAATGGGCTCTTTCACCACTGAAAGCGTTGCAGCGACAGAAGGTAGATTATGAATTAATAGTCACAGAAATAGTAGATGTTTTCAATCATCCTTTATTGTTTGTGATATCTGTTATACCGCTGATAAAAAAATTAGTTTAATGATAAGCCCTTGCTCTTTGACAATTGCAACAGGAAAGTGATGACGATGATACTTCCGATGTGGACAGCCCTGATGATGAAAATGAAGGAAACAAAGATGCAGCTCGTGCGCTGATGCGTGTCAAACAAAAGCTAGATGGTTATGAGGAAGGGGAAATGCGAAGCATACAAGGGCAGGTAAGTCATCTTCTACACAATCTCTTCAAATTGTCTCAAAACTGCAACCAGGTTTGGAAGTTGATCTTTACTCCTACAGTCAACTTGACGTTACTTTTTTTTTTTTAAATTTTCAGGTTCAACAGTTGATTCAGTATTCTATGGATTCAGAACGTCTGTCACAGATGTATCCAGGGTGGGCGGCTTGGTTATGACGTTATAACTCTAAAAATATTTAATAATGACAGCATTGATATTTGACCAGTGTACAGCGGCCTTTTATTGAGATGTACATTTTGAGTCAAAACAGAGGTTAATATGATGCAGTCTCCAATGAGGATGTAATCAATTTTTATTGTAATTTATTTTTCTTTTAGGTTTGTCCTTATTTAATTATTTGATCGGATACAATTGAATTACATGGATATTGGCATCTCTGCTCAAATACCTGATTACAACATGCTGAGCAAGCACGCATTTAACAAGAGTCTCCTTTGGCTAAACTCCTACAACTAGGGGGATCTATTCGTCAAAGTCACCCAAAGATCAAATTTGGCTCTCTCATTTCGGCTATCTCTAGGGATTTGTGCCTTGGTGGATGGCATAACACACCATCATTGGGGATCCATTCCATCAAAGTCACCCAAAGATCAAACTTGTCTCCCACTGTAGATGGGTCTAGACTCTAGAGATTTGTGCAATAGTAGATGGCTTAGACACACCATCATCGTTACCAATCTGGCTTCATGACCCCTTCAATTTGTAGTCCAATTTTCACTACAGTGAATTAACTGATCATGTAAAATTTTGAGACATATGAAGGGGAGAAGAAGTTCACTTGTCCCTACAAAATTACAAAAAATTATTGAATTTGCCAATTTGAATAAGATGTTCATTAAAGAAGGAATGAATCCAACATCATGAACCCTAGTAAAATTTATCTAGAAAAACATGTGTCGATCTATATCTCTAACCATGTTGAAATGTTTGACTTGGTAAATCAGTCTTAAGATCTTAGTATGAAAGTGAAAACCATACAATAGAAGGTATAACCCCTTGATCGAGAATGTCCATCATTGGTCAAGACTACCATACCATGAGCACTTTGGATTGTATTTTACGGTTTTATCCTTGTTTGCATATTCTACCACATTTTTCTATCTATGGATTTTTAAGGAGGCTCATGAGCTATCTTGTCCATGTAAATTTAGTTCATAAATCTTGGTAATCTATCTATAAATATAGAAAATGTTTCAATGAATGTCCCCTCTTTTGAGGAAATGTGCGATAAAGCATTTGATTTCGTGGCTCAAAATAATAGTATGTGTATCCTTTTTGTGTAATAAGTCTAATAATTTGTGTAGGACTCGACATAAGAAGGATGGCAAATGGTGGCCATGGAGTTGAGAAAATGCTAACCTGAAAAAGGGGTTGAAGCATGGTGAGATACCATGAAGACATAGAAAAAACATCATGTAATAAGAAATAAACAGGAATACATGTGTCCAATTGTGAGACTAGTAACATATATCTGAGAAAATTAGCAGTCATGTTTTACTGCCATAGTAGAAAACGTATATGGCAAACAAAATTACAAACATGGTTAGTCATCCATTAATAGAGAAAACAAGTAGAAATGTTGGCATTGGCTCATGATGCCATAATAGAGATAACAAAAAGAGCAAAATTATCCCAAGGAATTTCATACTTGCCATCAGTAAAATGACAAGGAGTTGGGGTAATTGATAAGTGGTATTACCATTGCCTACAGTGTGAGCGTAAGCTAACAACAATCACTAGAAATAACACAACAATGATATGATTAGTTAAGTAAGTCACTAGTATATAGAAGCATAGTACATATGTAGAATCATTTGGAGCCACGAAACATAGGGACACTGAAAGTGTCATAGGATTTTTTCCATCAGTAGGAAGGTATAATGTCTTTGTAATCACATAGAAATGCCATGTATGCATGATATTAATAGGAAAATGGAGTAAAACATGGGAAACACACTATGTCATAAGACAAGAAAGGAACGTAGGCCATATAAATAATTTTTTTTATAGAATCATATAGATAACTTTGTCAAAAAGTTAATATGTAGTAAGCAATGTACATACACATAGTATATGAATATAATGATAATTGAGATGACCAATCATGCTAGTAAGAAATCAAAAAGTTAATATGTATAAGCAAGTACATACAATAGTATATTGAAGTTCCAAGTATATGGAAATGATAATAGCACCTATGCACAAGACACATGTTTGTAGTCATGTTCACACTTCAAGTCTACGTGGTAGAAATAAAACCTTTGAAATGTAGCATCAAGCATGGATCCTAGTTGACCAGGTAAAAAGTAACATATAATGGAAACAAGAAAACATATAGGATCATTGACCTTTGGGATACACAAAAAGAGTAGTGTAAGGATTCCAAGATGGTTTCTTTCATTGTGTATGCAATTCATGTGGAGGATTCCTTGGGATAAAGATCAAGATACTACATGAACACACGTGTGTAAAGAACATATATTTTATCTATCAAATCAGGTTGTGGATAAACAACATGTGATACAATAACTAAGATAGTTCAAGAAACCATCTTTAGTGTACATCGTGGAGCTTGATTTTATGGTTTTTCTCATATTTGAATGTTCTGTGTATTAAGTGATTATTAGAGTGTTTTTGAGAATGTTTTTAAGAATAACTATGTAGCAAGGAAAGCTATGGTAACATGCATAGATACCTGATAAGGGCCCCATGAAGAGGCATATCACACATACCCCTGGGTGGAGGGGATGTGGGCCCCTAAAGTGTTACAAGAGATAATTGTGAGGCTCATGTATGACTCTAAAGTGTATAAGTCGTGGTATGTTGTTGTTAGAAGATCCAGGGTAGGAAGACCCATGAGAAGCAATATGCGTATACAGATAGACCCTGATTTTAAGATCTAGGAGATTATGTCTGACACTAAGTAGTATGTTCTTTAAATAATACGTATCAATCATGATGTGAGGGAAGAATCCTATAGAGAAAAAAGGCTTAGCCATTGATAACATAAGTATAGGTGTATTAACAAGAGGAAGAAAGGCATGTAAACATGAGAAAGAGAAGTAGTGACAAGATGGTTACCTATATCAACCTCATGAAGAGGAAGATGTACAAGGCCATCCAAAAGCAAAAGAGATGATACCAAATTTTTGGGACCATTAGAAGCATATTAATGTTGACACAAAGTAACATATGTAAAATTAACATGAATGGTATCATGCGTATAAGATGTAATCATGTAACCAACATAGAATATCCAATTTTATATTTTGTATTAGAAAAAATATCAGAAGAAACAATTATAACCTTTTCATAACATTGGATGAGGATCAAAACACTTGCATATAAATATGTATAAAATCCTTGATAACATTTTTAAGGGGGTATGAGTTTCCACAAATATATAGGAACCATTGATGTATCAAGAAGTAGATATAGTCATGGGATATGAGACACTTGGTATAGGTGAAAGTCTAACATTATGAACTAAGGGTCTAACACCACTTGTAGATATGTCATCATTCGTATCATGTAAATCATTTGAGAAAAGAATAGGAAAAGAAATTTCATTAGTTGAAACATTTGTAATATGTTCTATCACAATAGAAGAAAAATATTTAGTGTCAATAGTTTCCACATCATAATGTATAATAAACGTATCACAAATAGGATCATCATGTTGATTTGTACATTTGAGTGTATCATTATCCATAGCAAAAGGATGTTCAAGTGTATCATTTTTTATTGCATTAACTATATGTTATTTGATTTCAATAGAAGATATAGAATCATTACTAATACTTGTCACATTATCATGTAAAATAGGAGGTGAGGTGTCATCATATTTAATATCATTAGTATCTTTTCTACGATCATCATCACTATTGGAGCTACCATTAGATTGTATATCATGTACATGTTGAAGACTAGGTGCACTTTTTATTTTAGTAGTAAGAGGATCCTCATGAGGAAGATGGTCAGGGAGTCTATAAATAATATATTACCAAGATGGAATTTTGTGAGAATACCCCCTAGGGGCATACAGTATGCCGAGATCATGAATCACAAGATTGAATAATCTTATGCACTGGAGTACGAGTTGACATTAGTATGACAACATATAAATGTGTTTGTGCATCATGATTAGCATGATGCCATGAGCATACAAAGTAATATAAAATCATAAAATTAGATAAAAGTGATGTCTACACTAATAAACAATATTTAGGAGGCTTGATAGTTAAGTGACTATAG
Source organism: Taxus chinensis (assembly GCA_019776745.2). Taxonomy (NCBI): domain Eukaryota; kingdom Viridiplantae; phylum Streptophyta; class Pinopsida; order Cupressales; family Taxaceae; genus Taxus; species Taxus chinensis. The sequence continues at coordinate 289,032 of JAHRHJ020001776.1, forward strand.
AAGTCTAAGAAATGCACAAAGTGATGTTTTTGTAAAAAACATCTATTACCTCTAGATTAGTGAAGAACAACCATTCATGAAGGTTAAACACTTGAATTGAACGAAACAAAAAGAGGTATTTTTAAAGTTGATTATGGGAATAAAGTCCTCCAAGGAATTTCTAAAAAATGTATAGTTTGTTCTGTTATGTATGCAGGTTATTAGCCATACCCAATGCATAGTAACATTTGACGTTTCCAATTTTTTTCTACAAATTAGGTCAAATAAGAAAGTGATATTTTGACTATGTGCGACAAAATAAATAAAAGATTACAAGGAATGTTGAAAAATAGATTTGACTTGATTCTTTAGATATCTAGTAGAATGAATGGTGATTGGGCACATAGTTATGCAAAGGTAGCATATTACCCCAAGAGACCCAAAGGTCCCTAGTTTGCTCCCCACATGTAGACACAAGCCTAAATTTGTGGAAACAAAATTTAGGAAGCATGTAGATACAGATGAAAATCATGTTTGACACTCTAATTAGTATCTAAGCATATAGAAAGTACACAACCATAAAGGTAATGTAAGGTTTTGGAAGAAGGTAGTGGGATTTAATTACTCTGTTTGGTTCAGCGTCAAATATTCATAACTAGACCTAGTGCATAGATTTGTAAAAATTTATCACACAATAACTAAACAATAGCTGTAAGGGTTTACAATAAGAGATATATTATTGTTGCATATAATTAGACTTCTAGAGGATTAATCATACGATGCATCAGACAGGTGGATAATGCACATCAGAAATTGAAATGATTGATAAATCGATAAGTACTTACTAAAAGTAAACAAGACAAGAGATATAATTAATTGTCCAGGGAAGGAAAAAGAGGATTTGGATGTGTAGGATAGTTAAAAGGAAGATATTTCACCGTAGATGCTTCAGTAAAAGTTGTGGAATTGCAAACCCGATGGGGACATGAATGTACAACTTTATGTATGTTCATATACTAGATCTCTATGGTCTTAAACTAGAATTATATGGTCTCAAACCCTTTAAATAGTCTAGAAATGTAAAACTTCTTGTTTGCTTCTCTTATCTGGTAAATGATATTTGTTGTATGTCTCTCTTGCTCACACAACTTTGGGATTATTTGTAATCACTTGTACAACAAGTTGGAAATCCATTAAAAACTCTGCAAAACCCTTCATCAAAACATTAAAAAACCAAAAGTTGAAAACATGTATGTGTGGTGAGGTTGGACTACCCTTGGTGGTCATAATGTTTTCTGCTAAACCAATCCAAGGTTACATTACACTCCATACCCTCATGTGCAAGATCAAGTCTCATGTAGTTCTCCTAAGTACTTGTGTAAGTGTGAGTAGCAGTAAGCCGACCCCATAGGGTGCTCCCTCATGTCCTATTAAACCATAGCCAGTAGAATAATTGTGTAGTAAATAATGTACGCAATGTGATGTGCCTCAGTTATATGGTGCCCATTAACTATGTTACCTAACCCTTTATTGATTGAAACCATTGTGGTAATTCTTAAGTGACTTTCTCTTGCTAAGATATGAGTTTATGAGCTTTTGTATGCTTGAAAATAATGAAGCTAAACTCTTTGACTTAGTTCCAGTTCTTCAGACCTGTATTTTAGGCATTGCTCTAAAATGATGTGTAATATGATTTAGCGAAGATTTAGGAAATCTTTAAGTGCTTTTGGAATGAACTTTGCAATAGTATCTTGTAAGAGTGTCAAGTGAGTTGTAAATTGATGTTAACTTACTTGTATAGCCTTCTGTAGGTGAAATGTTCTAATAAGGCCAACCCTAAGAAGATGAAATATGATCCATAGGGATCCAAAATGACTCTACTTTATCAAATCAGCCAACACGAAGAAGAAAAAAATGATACACGGAGGTTCTGTCTGTTTAGTGACAGGACCGCCGCCCTGTGCAGGGTGGTGGTTACAGAACCGCCGCCCCACCAGGGTGGCGGTCCTGGGACCGCCGGTCTGCATTGGGCGGCGGTCCTGGCTCTTGCGGACAGAAAATAAAATATGACGCGAACAGTCCCAGAATTCCAAAGGGTGTCCATGTCTCTTCTTCTGCATGACCTTTCCCATTCTCCAGTGCATGGGAGAACATGAGAAAGGTTATAAATGCATGTTATGGAAGAGAACAAAAGCATCGAAGCATGAAGCAAGTGAGTAAGAAGCTCTTAGTGTTGGAATTGTGATTCGTAGAAGCAAGGAGTAATTGAGTCAGCAAGCAAGTAACTGGGAGGAAGTGTGAGATATTATCTACTTCTCTTTCATACTTATTGTAATTTTCTGTACTTATTATTGAATTGGCCAATAAAAGTGGGAAGAAAGAGCAATTTCCCTTCCCGACTGGTTTTTCCTCCTCTGGAGGTTTTCCAGGATAAAATTGTTGGTGTATGAGTCTATATTCTTTCCCTTTCTGCAAATTGTTGATTCTAAGCACAAGTATAATTCATTCACTAGCTATCTCTGTTATTTTCTAATAGAAAGTAGAACAACAACGATTAATTGTGATTCTGTGGATAATTCCAAAGTTGAAGAGTTTACAGATCATTTTGGTATCAAAGCTAACAATTATCCAGGACTGTGGTATTCGTTCTTGGATTTGTATGACAGTGACGAGATCTAAAGGCGAAGAGGCTTTACCTTGCGATCCAGAAATTTCTACAAAGAAGTGGAAACAGAGAATTCGGGGACAAATGGAGGAAGAGAACTTGGTCCGTAGAATCGAGATGCTGGAGACCATGATGGATAGGATGTTTAGAAGGCAAGAAGAGCTTGCTGATTTACAGAAGACAACTTCTGTCAAACAAGACTCCATGGACTCAGTGGTTCGGGGCTTAGCTAAAAATTTTGGCATAGGAAGGAGCCACCATGAGGAAAGTTATGGGGAAGAGCATGAAGAAGAGACTTCTAACACAAGAGAAAAGGTAAAATCTGATCATACTCCTTTTAAAGTTGAAACGAAAGTTGAGATTAAAAGCTTTGAAGGACAAGTAGATGCAGAGTTGCTTGATAAATGGTTAAAATAGTTAGAAGTCTACTTTAGCATCCATAATGTCACTGAGGCACAGAGGATCACCTTTGCACGTCTCAAGATGGAGGGACATGCTCTGGTTTGGTGGGAAACCCATCTAGCCACTTGTGAAAAGAAAAAGCGTCCTATTGTGAAATCTTGGCAAGAATTTAAAGAACTACTTAGAGCTAACTTCTATCCTATTGGCCATAAGACTGACCAAATGATTAAATGGCAGTATTTTAGACAAGGCAGTGGTCAAAGTGTGCAGGACTATACTACGGAGTTTCGGAGGCAAGCCATGTTGCTTAACATGGACTTGGAGGATGAGGATATTCTGACCAAGTACTTGGGAGGACTTCACACTCACCTTCGAAGAAAAGTCATCTCCACAAAACCCAAAGATCTCAATGAAGCATGCGTACAGGCGTACTACATAGATGATGAAAAGAAGCAAGGAGAAGCAGAGCCAAGGGTAAAGCAGTCAACAAATCAGCAGAAGAAAGAGTTTGGGCAAACAAGTAACAAGGGTAAGTGGAAAGGGAAAGGTAAACAAGCTGCCACTACTTTGAATACTTGTAAAGATCCCAAGAATTTTTGCAAGAACTGTGATATCAATGGTCATACTGACGCTACATGTTGGAAGTTGCATCCGGAGTTGCATCCGAAGAACCGAACCAAGGACTCAAAGAAGTCCATGACAGCTGTGAAAACAGAAGGGGAGGTGGAAATCGAAGATGACTCTGATGTAGATGAGAGGCTTGGATGCACGGCCACCAACATGGACAGCCAGGAAGAGGAGATGAGTAGACTATTCCAGATCAAGATCCTAGATCAAGAGAACTAAGGTAAATGCTTTGGTTGATACCGGTTCTCAGTCTAACTTGATTTCTGAAGCAGTTGTAAAGAAGCTTGGTCTTGAGACTTACGAGCATCCACACCCTTATCCTTTGGGTTGGGTGAAGAAGGGTGTTGAAATTCAGGTAACAAGAAGATGTAAGGTCAAGTTTGGGATAAATTCCCAATATATTGATGTTTTTGAAGCTGACGTTATTCCACTTGATGCTTTTGATGTTGTATTCGGGAGTCCTTACTTGTATGTTAGGGATGCTATATTTATGAGGAGGGAAAACTGGTACAGATGGGTCAAGGATGGGATCAGCTACAACATCTGGGCACACCAGCGTAAGACACGGGTTACTATGGTAAGTGCTAACCAAGCAAAATGACTTATTCAGGAAAATCATAATCAGTTTTGTTTACTTTTATTGAAGGATAAACAAGATGGGGTAGAAGTTGCAGAGATTTCTAACCAGGGAAAGCATGATTTGGATAGTATTATTCAGTCTTTTCAGGAAGTATTTCAGGCTCCTAGTGGGTTACCACCAAAATGGGAAGTAGAGCATGAGATTCAGCTATTGCCAGAATCCCCTCTACCGAACATCGGGTTGTATAGGAAATCCTTGCTTGAGAGTACTGAAGTAAAGAAACAACTCCAGGAACTACTAGACCAAGGGGTGATACGTCTGAGCACCTCACCATGTGGTTCACCTATTGTGATGGTGCCAAAGAAGGATGGTTCTTGGAGAATGTGCATCGACTACCGTGCTTTGAACAAGATCACCATAAAGAACAGATATCCACTTCCCCGCATAGATGATCTCTTGGACCAGCTTCAGCATGCCAAATTTTTCACGAAGTTGGATCTCAAGTCAGGTTATCACCAAGTCAGAATGAAGGAGGAGGATATATGGAAGACTGCCTTCAAGACAAAACAGGGTTTGTATGAATGGTTAGTACTTCCTTTTGGGTTATGCAATGCACCCGCTACATTTATGAGATTGATGAATGATGTATTGCGGGATTTCATAGATTCATGTGTCATTGTATATCTAGATGATATCTTGATTTTTAGTGCCACATGGGAAGAACATCTAACTCATTTGCAGCAAGTCTTGCAAGTTCTCAGGGAGAAACAACTGCTTTGTAATATGAAGAAATGTGAATTTTCCAAACAGTCACTTGTCTATCTTGGGCACGTGGTTGGAGGAGGAGAGCTACGAGTGGATCCAAAGAAGGTGGAAGCCATCACTAATTGGCCAACACCAACAGGAGCCACAGAAACTAGGATTTTTGTGGGAGCAGTACAATACATGCGGAAGTTCATTCTGGGCTTCTCCGTGATTGCAACACCTCTACACACAGTGGCTGCAAAGAGTAAGAGTTTTGACTGGGGTAAGGAACAAGACAAATCCTTTGAGTTATTGAAATACAAGATTATTCATGCTCCAATACTTGCTCTTCCTAATTTGCAGCAGCCTTTTGAAGTAGAGACAGATGCCAGTGATTACGCCATGGGCGCAGTGTTGCTTCAAGGAGGTAAACCCGTATGTTATCATTCTGAAACTTTCACTTCAGCAGTTAAAGGATATTCAGTATATGATAAGGAAATGTATGCACTAGTTCAGGAAATTAAAAAATGGAAGCATTATTTGTTGGGTAAAGAAACTATTGTGCACACTGACCACAAACCTCTCCAGTATTTGCAAGCACAGTCTAAATTACAGCAGGCAAGGCACTACAAATGGATGGGGTTCCTTCAGCAGTTCCATCTGGTGATTAAATACAAGAAGGGTAGTACAAACTTGGTGGCAGACATGTTGTCTAGGCCACCCACACAGGAGAAGTTTTCCTGTTTGGCCACTATCTCTCAGATCGAGCCCTTCACGAAGGAAGCTTACGGAGAGGCATATGCCCAGGACAAAGACTTTGGGGTGACATTTCAGCAGTTGCAGTCCCAAGGGGCTGAAAGGACAGGGATTGAAGATTGTTATCTCAAAGACGGGCTGCTCTACCGATGGGGGAAGCTTTGCGTGCCAAAAGAAGAGTGAATTCTATTGATGAGGGAAGCACATACCTCGAAAGTAGCGGGACATTTCGGTGTTGGTAAGACCCTAGCCCACTTGCAAAGGTACGTGTATTGGCCCAATATGCAAGAAGAAGTATCAAAATTTATACGGGGATGTAAACTTTGTTGTACTAGCAAGCCTAAGACTAGGAAGGAAGGTTTGTATATGCCTTTTCCAGTACCTACTCATCCGTGGGAGGACATTTCTATGGATTTTGTAGGAGGATTACCTATGTCTAAACATGGCCATGACTATCTCTATGTTGTTGTTGATAGATTTAGTAAGATGTGTATTCTTATGGCATGTAAAAAGACAGTAAAAGCACATGAGGCGGCAGATCTTTTCTTTGCTAATGTATGGGTGCATTTTGGTTTGCCAAAGTCTATTGTTTCTGACAGGGATTCCAGGTTCTTGGGGAAGTTTTGGACTACTTTGTGGGACAAGATGGATACCAGGTTACAGAGGAGCACAACTTTCCATCCACAGACAGATGGACAAACAGAGGTGGTAAACAGGACTTTGGTACAGTTGATCAGAGGGTATAACAACAAATACCCAAGGACTTGGGATGAGTCCTTAGCCTACATTCAACATTCCTATAACCGGGCAGTACACACATCCACTATGAAGTCACCGTTTGAAGCATGCTTGGGATATCTACCTACAAATCCGCTGGACATAGCAGTTGGACAACAGGATGAGAAGGATACACGAGACACAGAGGTGACTAGAGAAAACAAATTCATTGAGAGGATCTAGAAAATCCATCTCAAAGTCAAGGAACAACTAGAGAAATCTCAGGCCAAGTACAAAGCTAGGCACGATCAGCATAGAAGGGAACATAAGCTTCATGTTGGAGATAGAGTTTGGCTTTACTTGAGCAAGGAGAGACTACAAGGTCAAGCACGGAAGCTCAAGCCACTACGATATGGACCCTTCACCATATTGGAGCAGGTTGGAGAAAATGCCTTTCGACTTGATTTTCCGTCATTCATGAGGATGTACTCTGTAGTAAACTGTGAGAACTTGCACCTATATGAGCCATCCATGCTAGATGAAGATGAAGAACTACAGTTGCTACCTTCCATTGAGGATTGTGTCTTGGACTCACAAGGTGAATTGGAGGAGGATGTAGTACTGCAGCAAAAGGTCAGAGAGACTAGGAGAGGTCCGCAGGAGTCTTGGCAGATTGGACTGAAAGGAAAGACACCAAGGCAGGCCCGGTGGTACCCGAAGGAGCAAGTGAGGGAATTATTTCCTCATCTACTCCCCCACTAAGCTTTTGTGGGACCAAAATCCTCCTAAGCAGGGGAGGTGTGATCCATAGGGATCCAAAATGACTCTACTTTATCAAATCAGCCAACACGAAGAAGAAAAAAATGATACACGGAGGTTCTGTCTGTTTAGTGACAGGACCACCACCCTGTGCAGGGTGGTGGTTACAGAACCGCCGCCCCACCAGGGTGGTGGTCCTAGGACTGCCGGTCTGCATTGGGCGGTGGTCCTGGCTCTTGTGGATAGAAAATAAAATATGACGTGAACAGTCCCAGAATTCCAAAGGGTGTCCATGTCTCTTCTTCTGCATGACCTTTCCCATTCTCCAGTGCATGGGAGAACATGAGAAAGGCTATAAATGCATGTTATGGAAGAGAACAAAGATCATCGAAGCATGAAGCAAGTGAGTAAGAAGCTCTTAGTGTTGGAATTGTGATTTGTAGAAGCAAGGAGTAATTGAGTCAGAGAAAGCAAGTAACTGGGAGGAAGTGTGAGATATTATCTACTTCTCTTTCATACTTATTGTAATTTTTGTACTTATTATTGAATTGGCCAATAAAAGTGGGAAGAAAGAGCAATTTCCCTTCCCGACTGGTTTTTCCTCCTCTGGAGGTTTTCCAGGATAAAATTGTTGGTGTATGAGTCTATATTCTTTCCCTTTCTGCAAATTGTTGATTCTAAGCACAAGTATAATTCATTCACTAGCTATCTCTGTTATTTTCTAATAGAAAGTAGAACAACAGCGATTAATTGTGATTATGTGGATAATTCCAAAGTTGAAAGGAATGTTATACTCAAACAATGAAATTTGTCTTGTCCAGATGATTTTGGCATTTTTGGGAGGAGTTTTGGTGTCCCCAAGATTTCACCTAGAAATTTGGGACTACCCCTTTTTAAATTTTTTGATCTTTTTGAGCGAAGGGTCATGTTTTTTGTTTTTTTTTTTGCTTTTTGCTCTTTGTTTTTTGTTTTTTTTTGTTTTTTGTTTTTTGCCTTTGGTTGCTAGCATTGCTCAAAGGTATCTCCAGGAAGTCATAAAGCCACATTTTTCAAATACCCATATGCAAAAGCTCACTCAATTCCCTTCTGAAACCTAGTCTGGTTTTATAAAAGGCTTTTTACTTATTTTTATATTAAATAAGTAAAAGTTCATTTAAAAATAGATTGAGCTAAAATTGGGAAATTTAGGTTATATAAAGCACTTCACCCCATCATTATTACCACACTAGTATTTCCTTCACCTCAAAGTGGAGCATTCACCCGAGGAAGAGTTTTTACAGATTAGCTAATTGGAGAGATTTTTCGAGCAGTCGCCCGTGGCTTCTTTCAGGCATTTTTTTTTAAAATTTATTTCTTGTGTTTTGGTTTTTCTTTGTTTTCCATTTAGCAATCCCCATAGCCTTTTATTTCTTCGTACGCCTTGGGTTTTGAAGAGCTCCCCATTGTTTTTCATTGCAAGTCAACTTGTCCCAGTTGTAATTAATCATATTCCCACAAGTATTCAGGCCAAATCATGGTTTTTCACGCATGTGCAAAGTCAAGTCACAATTTTTAAGAGCAAAGGTTTTCATTAGTGCAAATCGTGGTTATGAGAGTCCTTGTCTTATTTGTAGAAGAAAGCATCATCCCCATCCAGTATCCACGCAACTTTTGGGAATGTGCGTAATTATTTTTAAATAAAGAGAAAATCACTTAAACCAAAACGTGGATGTTTGTGGCTTGGTCTTATTTTTTGAAATCATCCTCTCCCTTCTGAATCCATGCAATCTAGCCTCCTTGGTATCCACGCAATTCAAAATCACAAAATCAAAATCACTTAAACCAAATCGTGGATGTCCAAGCTATTGTTTTCTTTTTTTAAAATATCCTCCCCATCCAATATCCAAGTAGCTTTTGGGAATGTGTGCAATTGTTTTTAAATAAAAATAAAATCACTTAAGTGAAATCGTGGATGTCTGAGGTTGTGTCTTATTTTGTGAAAGTGTCCTCTTTTACCCGAAACCACACAATCCTCCTTCTCTAGCATTCGCGCAGCCTATTTAATAAAAAGCAAAAACATTCAAGGATTTGCGTGGTTTTTTGTGTCTCTGTCTTCTAAATTAAAAGCATCCAATCAGCCTTCTATTCACACCATCCTCTTTCCCTTGTATTCATGCAATTTTTGAAAGAAAAGGAAAATCATTTAAATTCTTGCATGGAGGGTCAAAACCTTGGCTTCTAAAAATTGCATGTTCTGCAAAGCATCCACCTTCTTCCAAATCCACGTAGTTTTTGGCTATGAATTTAAAAAACCTCTTAAAAGGCATTGCATTGATATTTATTACCTTGGCTTCTAAATTGTTTAGCGTCCAAGCATGCAGACATCCTTGCATCCCCTCTAAAAGCCCAAATGCAACCACTATAAATGCATGCAATCTCCCAGTTGAGCCCACTTCTCTTTGCTTGCATCCAGAGTAATTCCCAGAATTTACAACTACCCATATATATAAATAAGAGGGTGATGAGTTGCATATTTGTCTGAATTGTTTATAGGAATATTTCACTTGTGCACATACTTGTGAGAAGAAAGTTGAGGCCAATGTCAGATACATTAAATATATCTTCAGAATCAGGAGAATTATTTGCAGTCTTATACACACAAATATCCATATTTCGCAACTGCAAAAGCTTCCGATAAAAGTGGAAAAGGGGAAATCTCAGGCAAAAGAAGGTTCAGACATAATGAAGGGTGATGACAAAGGTTATCCAGCTGAATCAAGCATAATGTCCAAACTTGCTGAAGTGAGTGATACAAACATGGGGCACATGTCTATCAACAATTAATTGACAAATCAATGGCAAGAATGAAGTGTTGCAGTTGGAATACCTTCTTTCTTCTTTCTTCTCCTTTTTCTTATTTTCTTGGACAAAAATTGTAAAGATGAAGTAATTGGGTTACAAGCCATTTCTTCGAGTTGTTTGAAAAGTCCTTTACTTAAGAATAGGTGGCAGACATGCAAAGCGTTGATTTAGTCTTCACTTGAAAGTTATGCGTGTCATGTAAAGAGAAATTCTAGAAGAAATATTCCCAACTATTTCCTTTTTCATGGCTTCCACATGCAGGAAATCATTGAAATTTTCCTATTTGTATTTTCCCTCTATGCACTATAAATAGAGGAAGAGGCCTACAGGCTAAGAATCAACCATCAATAATCAGAACTTGTGTAGCAAAGGCTTTTGTAATTGGAGCATTTTTAGATTTCAGACTTTGTGTTGGAACCCTTGATGTGATGTCTGTAAAAGTTGGGATTGACTAAAAGGTGGATTTCTGGAGAACTTTTGTCTACAGTTTTTTGTTAACTTTGTGTTATCTTATATCTAGGCTAGAAGTTATTTCTTTCCCTTATTGTTGAATGTTGTGATTTCTCTGTTTATTTACTTTGTGTGGATGAGACAAACTCTTATAACTTTTTGTTGATTCGGCACATCTTCCTTCCTTCTTTCCATGCTTATGTTTTTCCCCCTTCTGCAAATATTCCCAACACAGCTACTTACTTGCTGCAAAATTACCCAGTTGTGGTTCACGAGCTGAGGAAATTAAAGTAAAACCCTCAAAAAGTAGTTATTAGGATTCGCCACTGCAAATAGATAGACATCTTACATGGGAGTTTCACCGTTAAATGAAGGAGATTTATCTCATGACTGTCTAGGTTTTACGTTGTGCATAAAATCTAGCCAACAAGTTTGGAAGCAAAAAATTAGTCATTGGGAATATCTTGGAATCCTCTACATGATGGACTCTACAACTGCCCATTCAAGTCGAAAGTGAAATAAACCCTAAAAATCAATCTGCATAAATAATTGGCTCCTAAAAGTTATTTGAATGATCTCAACATGTGTGTTGGAGTCAAAATCATTTAATTTTTGACCTGAAAACACCCTTCCATACTCCCGAGGCGGAAAAACACCCCTATTCTAAAATAGAGTTGGCGGATGACATCAGCAATTCAAAACAACCTTGGCAGACTTTTGAGCATGTCATGTCCCCTTGGATTTTCCCTTAGGTGCAAAGGGGACATGGGTGACGCCAAAGTGCATCCCCATCCATTCATATTGTTTCGTCACTTAAATTGCAACTTGGAGTGTTCAGTGGTGTAGTTGTGTGTTTCACTTGCCCAGGCCCCCTCCCCATGATGAGCTAACCCCATGGGGCACTTGGAAGCATGTCATGTCCCCTTGGATTTTTCCCAAGGCACAAATAGGATAAAGGGGAAACTAAATTGTGTTCCCTGTGTTGGCTCACTCCTCGCAACTTTTGTACCTAGGCACCTCACAACTTGCATCTAACATGTCCCCTTCTCTTGAGTTGAGACCCATGACACATTTTACTACCCATGTTTTCCTGTAACATTGTCCCCAAGGTAAAAAAGGACATGGGGGACACAAAATTACGTTCCCCCATGAAGCCCTTCCTCTCGCAACTTTCCCAACACATCTTTTGCACATATGAACATGTCAACTTGCATGTCACTTAACTCCATGTCCCCATCTCATGATCAGACCCCATATGGCACACTTTTGAGTTGGTGGTGTCCCCTTAGATTTCACTAGAAGTAAAAGGGACATGGGGTACATGAAAGTGTGCTCCCCATCCTTCCACTCAGCCCTTAGTCAAGTGAAAAAATAATTTTAAGCCCTCAGAATCCATTTTCAACCCCTGCATCTCATTCACACTGAATAAGAAGATGTCACTTGGAATCATCTGGTGGAAAGCACACTTCTCTACTCCCATTGTCCCCTTGCACCTTTGCACCCTACTTTTTAGGGTGCAACCACACTCAAACCCATCTCCCAACCCCAATTTATCTCCATGGTTAAAGATGAGTTCAATGTTGCAAAGCAAATGTGAATAAATCCCTCCTCATGAAAACTTAATCACTTTTTGAGCTTCAAGGTGCTCTATTTTCCCTTCAAAACTCCATTGTTGCACATTGATGTTGTTGGAATTCTTCAGAACCATCAAGCTTAAGAAAGGAATTGTGCCCATATCTCCAAAATAATGCATCTGATTTCCACCAAATTTAATCAGTGCACTCCTTCCAAAAATGCCTTGAAGTTGACTATAAGAGAACTAACCGTTGATGCTCTATACAATTTACAACATCCGTTTGAAATTTGCAATCCCTAGAGTTACCTTTTCAGATCTATGGAGTTATTACAAATAAAAATCCTCGAAAACTAGAGCGGAAGGTACTAAGACAAAACCGAATATTTTGAGACCATATTGTTACAGAAATATTGTGTAACATTATTATATTAGTGTGTGCAAATAATGAGTTGTCTTGTACAACTCAAAGATAAATAATGGTTGAGTGAATAATGGGATAGTTGAGTGATCTTAGGAGTGTGTTGAGATGCTATAGGAGAGTTAATGTGGATTGATGTTGAATTCTTCATTATAGGATCAAAGAAAGCTATATATGTAATACTTCTATAATGAATAAAAATCCCGAATGTTTTCAACTCTAAATATATTATTTCATTGTATTGTTGTCTGGTTTGTCATGCTTAAACTCTGATCAATTTAAGATTTTGGTATCAAAGCAGGGATTTCAGGATGAGATTCTTTGAATTAAAATTTCTCATCGCAATGTCCACGGCCTGGTAAGGTGGATATCCTGATTGCATCATCCTGCGTATTGGAGCATTCTACCTGCGAACTGAATTGTTTTACGCGCACATTGCATAGTTGTTTGTGTGTATTGCATCTTGGTTATTCTGGTAACTCTCATAGGCTTGTGTATTGTATCACCGTTTTGATAACTCTGCATTTTTTTATTTTTTGCCATTTTTGGACATACTGAAAAAAACACAAAGCATAAAAATAAAATTTGCCATTTTTGAAAAGGGTCCGGAAAGAAGTTGAATTTAGAACTCGTAAGCACGATAACTTTCAACTGATAACTCGGTTTGAGGTATCATTTTTTAAAATGTGTATTTTTTCAAGTTCTATGCATTGACCCTATTCTTTTTGCTGCTGGATAAAAAAATTATTATTTTTCCATTTTTGGCAAATTTAAAAAAAAAAAAATTTAAAAATTGTCTCACTTTTGTTTGGATGCACTTTCATTTTTACATGATGTCCAAGTGAGGGGGTACAATATCGGTTGAAATCGACACCCAGGAGTTTGTAAATTGAACTTCAGCGACACATTTTGCTAACTAAGTGGCAGAACGATGGAGGCTGGAGGCAACGGAGGTAGGAGGACAACCAGCAACCTCTCGTCGGGCACCATCGACGAGGCCGCATGAAGATTTGGTGGCCATGTTTTTTCTGTTGTGTGTTTTCTACAATTTCGTTGCTTTGTAATAAGAACAAAAGTGAATTCTTGTTCAATTGTAATGTGTGAGAAATTCCTATATGTAACCTCCTAGTAGAAAATATTGTAGAATGTGGCTCTAAATTTATTGCAACACTCATAGATTTGGAAAGGGTTGGTGATAAAACTTTTACTAGGTGTTGTGGTCCTTTGACTGCCTTCCTTCTTTATGAAGATGATCCGCCAGTGGAATGTCGAGTGCATTCTTTTCATGGAGTAAATGCGGGATGCATTCCATTGCATAGTTGTGGTCACATGCAACAAGACAATCAGCCAGTTGAAAGTTTACACGCCTTTCTTTTGATCCAGATTATGAGGAAAGCTCATGCAACACGTTGCAGAAGAAGATAGAGTTATACTGTACCATGTCAACATTAGGGGGGTGTATGTAGGGAAATAATAATGTTAACAATAGGGGAGTGAATGTTACAGAAATATTGTGTAACATTATTATATTAGTGTGTGTAAATAATGAGTTGTCTTGTACAACTCAGAGATAAAGAATGGTTGAGTGAATAATGAGATAGTTGAGTGATCTTAGGAGTGTGTTGAGATGTTATAGGAGAGTTAATATGGATTGATGTCGAATCCTTCATTATAGGATCAAAGAAAGCTATATATGTAATACTTCTATAATGAATAAAAATCCTGAACGTTTTCAACTCTAAATATAATATTTCAATGTATTGTTATCTGGTTTTCCATGCTTAAGTTCTGATCATCTTAACACATATTCATTTCAATCCAACACCTAGAAGACCTCTGCATAAAAATAGTAAGTGTTTAAGGCTTCATATGTCCAAATACACTATGTTTCCAAAAACTGTGAATTCTTAGCATCTTTATTACTCCAAACAAGCAAAAACTACCAAAAAGTGAAAATTGTGAAAACTTACTAAAAATACTTATCCTAATCATGCCCTGCTAAGGAGTGGAAGGATCGCACTGTGGATTATGGAGGGCAGAAGATTTTGATCAGCGAGGAGTTAATTGCTGAAGCAACTGGCCTTGGCATGGAGGGGTACCGCTTTTTTAATAAAAGGGTTGACAGAGAAGCTGAGGAGAGGACATTTGTTGAGGGAACAGAGAAGTTGATCTTTGTCACGGCGGGCCTGGTTGTTAGCTCGATCCCTGCGCCTTATGATGAGGTTACCCGTATGATGGTGCGGTTCATTTCTTTGGAAGGGAGGTTCGTCACTGTGCCAGCTAAGCATCTTGTCTTCCTCAACCACTTCCACAGGAATCACACGGTATGTTTCCCCCATTATCTGCTTAACTCTCTTGAGTGCTCCATTTTGGAGTTTCAAAAGCATGCTCGTGCGGTTCCTTTGCACCAGGGGCTTATTTTCTTGCTGCATAAATTGTGTCTTCTTCGGTCTCCTGGTTTCCCTCCCTCCCCCGGCTTTGTTCCCCCTCTGCCTGGTTCTGCGGCCGCTAGCCCCATCTCTCCACATTCTCTCCTCGCCACTGCTACTATCACCCCTCTGCCAGCCTTCCCGGTTCCATCTCCCATTCCCCCCACCTCTGCTCCCACCCCCTTCGCTTCCACTTCGGCCAGACCGGTTACCAGGTCCTCTAGAATACTGGACCTTGATACCCCTGTTGTGGGGAAGGATCCTCAAGAGATTGAAATTTCCCATAACCTCCTTCATATTAGCAGTGCTAGTTCTCAGGAAGCACATATGGAGAGCTCCACAAAAAGGCTGGAAGCCTTAGAAGCTGACATGAAGCTGTTGAAGGAAGAGGTCAAAAACTTGGCAAAACAAAAAGGTAAGAGGAAGGAGGAGGAGGTGGCTATGAATAATAGCCAGATTGAAGATATTTACAAGAAGTTGAACTCCTTAGACTCCCGTTTAGGGAAGGCCAAGACTCGCCATGATTATAATATGGCCATTTTTAATGCAATTGAAGAGTTCATTGAGCAGCATGTCCGTAGTGTCTCCAATCTCAGCGGGGTTCCAGCAACCCTTTGGGGCACTGATAAAGAAATTAAAAGGACCATTGATCAGCTAGATGTTACTAACTCTTCCCACATGATGACTTTAGCTATGTTCAAATCTTGGCAGAGTATCAAAACCAGCATCAAAAAATCCGCCAAGAAGTAATTGTGGGAGCTTTTGTTGCACTTCTTTGTAATTATTGCTATTTTTTTGTTGTCTTTTTGCTACTTTTCTGCAGTGTTCGTGATGTTTTTGTTTTGTTGGGGGTAGCTGCTCTTTGGCTACTTTGGGCTTCATTGTCCCATTTGGATTTTGATCCTTTCTGTTCTAGTTCTCTTTCCTATTCTGGCTTCTAGGCCCTCTTTTGTTCTCAAGGGTATAGTCCCTTTCAAAAAACTATTTGCCAAAAATAAAAATAAAAATCATGCCCTGCTAAAAATAGAAAATCTTGCAATCAATATCAAATCACTTGTTTCAACTTACATTCCTATTATCTCATTACTTTTTCCACAATCACAAGGCTAGGAAGTTGTCTTATGGTTCAAACAAGAAAGAAATCCCTCACAGACACTCAAAAACTTAGTCTTGAGGTGAACTTCAAGACTGTCTATTTCAATCCATCCTAGCACACACTAAACAGGGCCATCATGTTTAATTGATGTATACCATGAAAGGGAAAGTGATATCAAATATGGTCTGTGAAGGAAATCCCCAATCTCAATCCTCTTCTCAAGATCTAGCATGGAAATTTGTTTGATGAGTATGATGGTGAATGCATAATTTCCTCTTTCCTTGTTCGAAGCAAAAGACATTTACAATAAGGAACAGGTGAACAGTGAGGTACTTGGGTCTCTTGAGGTTGATTCTGCCTAAGAAGAAGGTATCTTTTTCATTAAGGTGAATTATGAAGCTCCAAGAAGTCACGAGGAAGATGATGATCTTTACATTCCAACTCTGGCCTTGTGTTCAAATCTCTTTCCAAGAGGAGGGACATCACGTGAATCACACCATGGCAAGGAACATGTCAGAATGAACTAGTGTGTGTAAAATATTTTCACTTGAACTGTAGGCTACCAAGGTACCCAAGACCATCATGTTTGCAGGATCAAGAATTCATCACAAGTCCACTCAGTGCAAGTCTCGCAACAGTGTTTTTGAACACTTATTTAATAGTTTGAAGTGTTCCCACATCTCGTAGAAGAATGAGATTGTAACCAAAATGTTTAGGTCCAACAAGAGGTTAGAAGAAAAAAAATTCATTCAGGGAGAAATCCTTATATCTCGAGGAGAAGGCCCATTTCAATGAGGAGCAGATGAGTAAGAAGGTGTTTGGGCATCCTTAAGTTGATTCCATTCAAAAAAGGAGACATCTTTGTCATGGAGGTGAATTTATAACCCAAGGGGAGTAAGGTGGATGATCTTTATGTTTCGACTCCAACCTTGTGTTCAAAAGGATCATCGTGTTTCCATGATCAGGAAACCATTTGAGTTCACATGTTGTAATTCACTTAGTATTGTTTTTTAACACTCATTCAATGCCTTGGAATGTGTATTGCATCGTTATTCTGGTAAAATTTTCTTGATTTACAATTTCACAAAATGTTAATGCAAATGATAAACAGTGTGGATGCAATAATGTACAGTATGGAAATGCAAGTTACTATGCATGGAAACATTTAGGGTGAAGTCAGTCGATGGATGTCAAACTCCTCACCTCCCAAGGTACACAAATGATATGCATGATATTTGAAGTTTCCATTCTCTTAACCAAGGCCTACTACCTTGGGTTTAAACTTACAACCCTTACCTATAAATGTATACATTTCAACATCTAACCTTTGCGTGAATACATCCATTTGAAAGAGGTCTTTTTGAACCTTTTTTCATGTTTTTGACATATTGTATTCATGTGAGCATGACTACATTGCTCAACCTTTTTCCCTATGTAAAGGTAGCACCTTAAAAGGATGTGATCTTATCCTAACTATTTTAGGTTGTGCCTTTCAACCAAGGTAAGAGAACCTATTTTGTAACCTCTGTTATTGAAGGAGCTGGTAAATACCTTCTTTTGCACAAAGTTTATAGAGAAGACCTTGGGAAAATATGATCAACACACCAAATCTGACTCTCACGAGTTGTCACTTCCAGATTATGGAGATATTTTCAACACAAGGCTAAGGTTACTGAAGACATTTGGAATCCTGATCTGTTCTGCATACTTTAGCAAATGGATTTTGTTCTTTTGTGGATATACAGAGAAAAATAGGGGTAGTTCAGGGTAGGATTGGTTATTTGAATAATTTTTGGTGGGAGATCAACAAGATAGATTGGACTTTTCCAGATCCTTGAGAAACTTCACAACAAATGGAGAACTCAATAACAGAAAGCTTCAAAATAGTTAAAACATTCCTTCAACCAGAAGGTGTGCATCAATGGAGGCCCAGACATGCACTTTTTCACACAATCTTTGAGATTCTAGCATGAAGGCTCGAGTTAGAAGACCCAATAAAACATCAAAATCTAAGATCAGTCATGCCTGAGGTACACCCAGAGGCTTACAAACAATCTCTGTCAACAGATGAAAGAAAAGTGATTTTAAATCGTTTATTTCATTCCCAGATGAAAGCTCTTCTGAAAAATGAAATTGCAGATGCCACTAAACTATCACAAGGATTGAGATCTGTGTGATTCAAAGAGATTTTGATACAAGATTGCAATAGGAACAAGAAAAACTACTTGCAGACATTCTGAAAGTGAAATAAACACAAAATTTGCCAGAGATTTGACACAAATTAACTCAAAGTTTATCATATTCATCAGTGGGGGAGAGTTATTTAAACAATCTCAGAGCTTGTTGATGGCTATACACTTGTAACCAACTCAACATGAATGAAAATCTAACACAGAGGAAGTTAACCTGGTTTCTCATAGAAAGTTTTCTCAGAGGATGAGCTTTTCTCAAAATTTTCTCGTGAAAATGAACTCCGACCTTTTGCAAGAGTAATCTCATTGCATTTATAATACACCCTTTACATCCAATTTTCCCCCCCAAAAGAGGAATATTCGAAGCACCTTTGTTGCACATATCGGATCATGATTTGCAGAAAGTGACATTCAACAGATTCGCAAAAAGTTGCCAGGTGTGTTCAAAAAAGGTGAATCATTGCAAATATTTGCATCATTGTTTGAACTACAAGCATATTATTCATCCTTGGTGCCTGCAACACCTTTTCCCCTCAAAAGAGAAGAATAGTTGAGGGACCTTTGCTTGTTACCAATTTGTTTCAGATAGAGACATTTAACAAATTCAGATCTGAAATCTGCCAGGTGGACCAACTGTGAACAGATCACATTTCTTGGGCCCTCGACTACTGACTAGGATGCCATGCCACAACTTTTCGGGAGTCCCTTTAATCATTCTGATTCTGTCATGTGAGAAATCCCCTTTTTAATCATTTTTTGGAGCCTCTGCATAGCTGGACTTGACAGGTCATCCCTTTTTGCTCTCGAGGCACACCTTTTTCACCTTTTACGCCTGTACCTTTAATCATTTCATCCCTTTTCCCTCCCTCTAAAATTTTACTCTGTAACTTCTGGATCTGGCATCTTGCATTTTTACATGAGCCCGAGCAAAAAATCCACTTCAAGAGTACTTCAGATTACAAATTGAGCTCCCAAATTGATTCAATTAAACTTTGCAGACCCAAAACGACACAAATTTGCCAAAAATTTGATGAAGAATGATGCAAAAATGCATCTCCAAACATCCTGGAGCTTCAATGGTGGAAAAATCAAATGAAATGCATAGCTATCATTGATCCTTACATTTCAACTTTTAATCTGAGCCCTCCACATGGAAAAATGTGATTGGAAACGGGTCTGGGGGCATCTTTTCACATTTTATAATTTTTGGAAAAAAGTAAAATGTTGACATTTTTCTCTGCACCTCCGCCCTCAGAAAACGGGCTTGACACGTGTCCCAATGTGGGTCCCAGTGGACCTATGCTTCAACTTACAAATTTTATCCCTTTTTTAAAAAGGTAAAAAAGTTCCAATTTTCCCCAAAGCTCCACCTCCATTTCCCCATGCCTACTACGTGTCTCAATGGCACACTTTGAGATGGTCTGAAAAAGTAGAGACCCCAAACAAGCATGGGCCCAACACATGTCTTAGTCTGACAGAGTCTCCAAGTGTCCTCCTGGTGCTTCTTCAAAATAAAACTCAAGGGCCAGTCCCCAAACATGTGCGGTCCCTCCATGTGTCCCAGGCCCCTTTAGGAAGTTGCGTGAAAAGTCTAAGTATGGGAAGGCCCGGCGGAAGCCTCCACATGGACATGTTTTGTGTTGAAGTGAGCCTTAGAATTTTTAAAGTGCCCCACAGAGCTGCATCCAACCAGAAAGGGCCACTTTTCAACTGATGCCTGAGAAGTAATTTTGACTGGGAAATTACACCCGTCAAACCGTAAAATGCAGGAGAGCCACCATTTGAGCCCGGGGAGACAAAAAACATAACAGAGGCCACAAACTGAGGGATTTCAAAGACAAATGGGGTGAGACTAATTTGAGCACCAACATAGGCTCCAACTCAGGGATGGGAACTCCCTGTGAGTACTACAAGAAAAAATAGCAGACCAAGTGCCAAAAACATACCATTGGGCAAATGGAGTCAAAGAAAAAGCTGTAGAGGAGAACAACCACAACCATCCTCCAAAAAATAAACCGAGAAACTAGCAAAACCAGGTCTCCAAGGACCAAAATAAACAAAAACACAAAAGAAAAACAAAACCAGAGAACTATACACTGTACAATGGCGAGCATCCTGATTCAAAGAAAATAATCAAGGAAAAACTTCAAGTGCCTGCCATTCTGGATATGACCATGCTAAGCAGTTCTGATATGTTTTTAACAACTGGTCATATGATTGCCTCTCTTTTCCATCCAAGTTGCTATCTGACCACATTTCTTCAGGCTTATCCTTTGTGCCTGGGTCAAGTTTTCTAACATCTTTCGAGGCTGCATCAAACATCAAAGTCTCAGGAAAATCATCCTGCTCATGATACCTGCATTGACCAATTTCATATTCCTTGAAAGCAACATAGCATTGTTGGGGTCCTCAATAAGATATAACATTTTCTTTTCACCAGGTAACTTGACAAGGCTGCCCTCAATCGGGATGGTGGCATAAGACATATCCATTTGAACACTTCCACCAACATTTGCAGCCCATTTTCTTGACAACAACATACCCCATTTGGCAGGGCAATCCACAATAACAACATCAAGTTTCAGGTTCTTACCTGGATAAGCTGCAAGTTGCACTACAAACCTTTGACACATCCAACCACTGGCACCCCCCTAGAATCCATGACAGTACACTTCCCATTAGCAGTTGTTACTTTGAGATCCAACTCATTCATGACCTCAAGAGTCATAACATTACATGATGCTCCAGAATCAAACATACAATTGTGTAGCAGTCTCTCCTTAATAATCAGAGTAGTAAAGAATGGATCAACATTTAATTGAGACTCAACCAAGTATGTCCCCAAGTAAACTTCAGGTGCTTCACCTAGCTCTTCCAATGCTGGTTTTTTCAAGGTCTGAAATGGTAGGAGGAGTCTCAACATGTTTACATTTCTGCTTGGGGACTCTTTTCTTCTTTAAATCCCAAATATTCAAATGCTCTCTTCTTATGCTCAGGGATTCTAAGCAATTCAACAATAGGAACAGAAATCTTGATCTGACTCAAAATTTGGGCAATGTCATATGGAACATTCTTTGGCAAAGGCATTGGAAGGGAGATTACAAACTCATCAGATGGCATGGGATTCTTGACAGTTTGGGCATGAGGAGAAGTATGAATCAAGTTTTTTGGGACAACAAGGCCTTTGGAAGGTGTATCTTTCTTAGGAGCCTCTTTAGGAATACTAGTAAGCAATGGAATTTTAGGTTTGGCTTGAGGCCCTGCCCCTTTGACAACTCTACTCCTAGTATTATATTATTTTTCATGGCCAACCACAACATTCATCAACAACTACCTATCCTCCTCAGAAGGGATTCCTCCATCATACTTCTCAATCATTAAAGCTCTTAGGTACTCAAAATCATTATTAGGTATTTCAAAAGCTTTTACCGTATCTATTTCAAAAGTATGAGAGGGAGGAAGAGGTAATACCCGGTGAATGCAATCCCAAAAATCTTTAGCAGTTCTGAGCACTTATCACTCAGTTGAGGTTGCTCCTTGTTGTGAACTTGATAGAGGAATCCACCATGCAAACATCATCATCAGTACCATCATCATTATCAGCTTCTTCTTCTTGCTGATTTACTTCACATGGAGGATGGGGCAGAAAGCATCTATCACACCAATCAATCTCATTGGCTTCATCAACAACAGCAAACCTGGGCAGTCAGAGGATCAGGCACCATTCTACTTTCACGTGCTTGGGGATGTCTATTTGCAGATCCCATGGGTCCTTTACCTCTGTCATCTGACCTCTGATCACCCCTAGGATGATTGCCAAATCTGTCATGATTTTGTGCCTTTTGCTGACCTTGTGAACTCTGCCCAATTCCTTTCTCTACCCGGGCTAGTTTGTAAGAGATTTCTTTGACAGCCCCTGCCAAAGTTTTAACAACCTCCTCAAGATCCACACTCTTGCTTGCTTGAGGTTTTTCTGGGTTTATCAGTTTAACACCCTCCCTCTTAGGAGGTTTTCCAATGGCCTTGATGTTGTTCTCAATTTGCAGAGCCATAGTAAAGGCCTGCCTCAAAGTGCCAGGGTTTTTATCCCTCAAATAGTATGCAGCCTTCTTGTCAAATGCATCAGCATACTTTATAAGACAAGATTCATCACATGGCCTCAAATTCACAGGAAATCTTCTCAATGTCTTATTGAATCTTGTATTAAAATCATGCACTGATTCATTAGGATTCTTTTTAATATTCTCAAATTCTGACAAAAGAAACCTAGGGTCTTTTTTGTCACCATACTGCAATCTAAATGCATTCTTCATTTCAGTCCAAGAATCAATAGAGTTATCAAGAAGAGCTTTATACCAGTCCCTTGCATCCTCTTCTAATGTATGAATAAATAATTTAATGTATACATCTTCAAACTCTATTTCAAAATCCTCCATCATATCTACAAAGAGTTTCAAGTGTTGATCACCAGTTATTGCATTATTTCCTTGAAACTTAGGCAATCTGTTTCTTACATCCTGTGGCACAACATTCAGATAGCCATCCATACCTCTAAAACTGATGGGACCAAAAGTATTAACAACAAATGGAGGTCTGGGTGGAGGCTGAGCCATATTATTCTGAGGAGGTGATCTTACAGGAGAAACAAAGTGATGAGGAGTGAGGGGTCTGTGTGGTACAGGGATACAATTTTCAGAATGACTATCCCCTAATGGCTCTGTCTCTTGGAAAAATTTATTAGATTTTGAAAATACAGGGGTAGAATGAGAAGCAAATGTTTCAAATACAGATGATGGACCCTCTCCAGATGGAGAATTCAGATTTACAAAGATGCTACCTGATTCAGAAGCAGTTGAGGAAGTATTGCAATCTTCAATCACGTGCCGATCAATTTCACCAATGGAGATCTCTTTTCTTGATGCTTGATCTCCAACAACCTTCCAAATTTTTCCTCCTTCTGAATTAGACTTTTCAAACTCTGGAAACAACCTTCTACTAGGGTCTGCAGTGAAGAAAGATCTTCTTCCTTCCAGCTTTGCAAAGATTAGTAACAAATTCACAATTGACAGAGGTTAAGACACTGGCATTTATCAAAATCAAAACAACCCAGAGTCGCCACTAAGGATTTTCACCCTAGTTGTGAAAATGCACTAAAATAATCTGTCAAATGTTTGTCAGCACTAAAAATCATGCAAAGCTTTACAAATCAGACCCTCCTTCACCCAAATTTATCAATGGTGAGGCAAACTTAGTACAATAACTGCTGGAAAAATTGGACAGACAACACACAGAACTTATAACTTTGTTCAATCCTTACAGATCTGATCAGAGAATGATGTTTACAAAATGTATTTGCACACAGAACTGCAAGAAACATTACCAGGGTTTGGAAAACTTTAAATTCTTCAAAGAGTCCCCGGCAACGGTGCGCCATTCTGGTGTTACGAGCCAAAGCCAAATGGATTGGTAAATCCAAATTCGGCAATGTAAATTCCTCAAAAACGTAAATTCCCCAGCAATGGCGCCAGAAGTGTTGGTACGGGCCAAACAAACTCTTCTTCAACATAAAGCCATTTGGTGTTGGTACCCAGATTTAATCTCCTTAAAGGTAGCATCATGGATTTGACAAGACACTAGAGGCAGATAGATGATTATGTATGTCATTTTGTAGCGGGGATGAAATCTATCTGACTTTTTAGCACTCAGGATTTGAAAGAAGTGGGTAGCACCTTAAAAGGATGTGATCTTATCCTAACTATTTTAGGTTGTGCCTTTCAACCAAGGTAAGAGAACCTATTTTGTAACCTCTGTTATTGAAGGAGGTAAATACCTTTCTTTTGCACAAATTTTATAGAGAAGACCTTGGGAAAATATGATCAACACACCAAATCTGACTCTCACGAGTTGTCACTTCCAGAATAAGGAGATATTTTCAACACAAGGCTAAGGTTACTGAAGACATTTGGAATCCTGATCTGTTCTGCATACTTTAGCAAATGGATTTTGTTCTTTTGTGGATATACAGAGAAAAACAGGGGTAGTTCAGGGTAGGATTGGTTATTTGAATAATTTTTTGGTGGGAGATCAACAAGATAGATTGGACTTTTCCAGATCCTTGAGAAACTTCACAACAAATGGAGAACTCAATAACAGAAAGCTTCACAATAGTTAAAACATTCCTTCAACCAGAAGGTGTGCATCAATGGAGGCCCAGACATGCACTTTTTCACACAATCTTTGAGATTCTAGCATGAAGGCTCGAGTTAGAAGACCCAATAAAACATCAAAATCTAAGATCAGTCATGCCTGAGGTACACCCAGAGGCTTACAAACAATCTCTGTCAACAGATGAAAGAAAAGTGATTTTAAATCATTTATTTCATTCCCAGATGAAAGCTCTTCTGAAAAATGAAATTGCAGATGCCACTAAACTATCACAAGGATTGAGATCTGTGTGATTCAAAGAGATTTTGATACAAGATTGCAATAGGAACAAGAAAAACTACTTGCAGACATTCTGAAAGTGAAATAAACACAAAATTTGCCAGAGATTTGACACAAATTAACTCAAAATTTATCAGATTCATCAGCAGGGGAGAGTTATTTAAACAATCTCAGAGCTTGTTGATGGCTATACACTTGTAACCAACTCAACATGAATGAAAATCTAACACAAAGGAAGTTAACCTGGTTTCTCATAAAGTTTTCTCAGAGGATGAGCTTTTCTCAAAATTTTCTCATGAAAATGAACTCTGACCTTTTGCAAGAGTAATCTCATTGCATTTATAATACACCCTTTACATCCAATTTCCCCCCCCAAAAGAGGAATATTCGAAGCACCTTTGTTGCACATATCGGATCATGATTTGCAGAAAGTGACATTCAAACAGATTCGTAAAAAAGTTGCCAGGTGTTTTCAAAAAAGGTGAATCATTGCAAATATTTGCATCATTGTTCTAACTGGAGGCATATTCTTCATCCTTGGCACCTGCAACACCTTTTCCCCTCAAAAGAGAAGAATATTCGAGGGACCTTTGCTTGTTACCAATTTGTTTCAGACAGAGACATTTAACAAATTCAGATCCGAAATCTGCCAGGTGGACCAACTGTGAACAGATCACGTTTCTTGGGCCCTGAACTACTGACTAGGATGCCATGCCACAACTTTTCGGGAGTCCCTTTAATCATTTTGATTCTGTCATGCGAGAAATCCCCTTTTTAATCATTTTTCGGAGCCTCCGCGTAGCTGGACTTGACAGGTCATCCCTTTTTGCTCTCGAGGCAACGCCTTTTTTACCTTTCGTGCCTGAACTTTCATCATTTCATCCTTTTTCCCTCCTTTTCCTTTGAAATTTTACTCTGTAACTTCTGGATCTGGCATCTTGCATTTTTACATGAGCCCGAGCAAAAATCCACTTCAAGAGTACTTCAGATCTACAAATTGAGCTCCCAAATTGATTCAATTAAACTTTGCAGACCCAAACGACACAAATTTGCCAAAAATTTGATGAAGAATGATGCAAAAATGCATCTCCAAACATCCTGGAGCTTCAATGGTGGCAAAATCAAATGAAATGCACAGCTACCATTGATCCTACCTTTCAAATTTTAATCTGAGCCCTCCACATGGAAAAATGTGATTGGAAATGGGTCTGGGGGCACCTTTTGACATTTTATAATTTTTTGGAAAAAGTAAAATGTTAACATTTTTCTCCGCCCCTCCGCCCTCAGAAAATGGGCTTGACACGTGTCCCAATGTGGGTCCCAGCGGACCTGTGCTTCAACTTACAAATTTTATCCCTTTTTTACAAAAGGCAAAAAACCTTAAATGACCCCGAAGCTCCATTTCTCCATTTCCCCACCTGCTACGTGTCTCAATGGCACACTTTGAGATGGTCCTGAAAAGTAGAGACCCCAAACAAGCGTGGGCCCAACATGTGTCTTAGTCTGGCAGAGTCTCCAAGTGTCCTCCTGGTGCTTCTTCAAAATAAAACTCAAGGGTCGGTCCCCAAACATGTGCAGTCCCTCCACGTGTCCCAGGCCCCTTTAGGAAGTTGCGTGAAAAGTCTAAGTATGGGAAGGCCCGACGGAAGCCTCCACGTGGACATGTTTTGGGTTGAAGTGAGCCTTAGAATTTTTAAAGTGCCCCACAAGAGACCAAGGTTCAGAACAAAAGAAGCCCTAAATATGGATTTTATGGGCATCATCTTGCTCTCAAAATTATTTTTTTCCTTTGTTACTTCTATCATGTTTATACCTAGACCGAGATCATCGGTAGGAAGAGAGGCTATACCAAGGAGATTACCCTTTCCTTTTGGTTCAAATGGGAGAAGGATCAGTTCATCATTATATAAGAGCTTCATAATATCAGTTGTGGTTTTGGTGGACACAATTTCCATATATATATCCTTACCCTTATTTGTTTTTAGTACCTCAAATGTTTTTGGGTCATCGAATTCAACCTTCAGAACACTCGAGGTGGTTGTGATCAATTATTTTGATGGAAGCAGTCTATTTAACTTAATTACAGGGAGCTCATATTCCAAACAGACCCTTGGTTTCTTCATGATTTTTTCTAAATGTATGTCGAAGGGCTTAGGATCCCCTTAAGCAATGAAGACCTTTCCCAGGTGGAGAAATCTAACCTCTTGGAACAAAGTGAAGGGAATAACCTTCATCTGGTGAATCCAAGGTCTATCAAGGATCATGTTATAATCCGTCTCCTTGTCAATGATGTAAAACTCCGTCAAGATGGTTTTCAACCCAAGGGAGACAGGAAGAATTATGGTTCCAATTGAGGTAGCCTTAATACTATCATACCCTCGCAACATGTTTCTTGTAGAGGAGAAATTAGTCTCCCCATATCCCAACTTATGCAAGAAAGAGAAGGGAACCACATTCACAACAACACTATCATCAATCATAGCTCTCTTGATGTAATTATTATAAACCCAAACCAACAAATAGAAGGTAGGATCACCTCTTTGGGATATTTCAACATCAAATGGCATCTTGTCTATATCGAAAAAAAACCCAGTATCCCTATCACTCTATCCTGGAGGATGTATGTTGAATTAAATATGATTTATTTGAGCACTAGGAGGAGGTGTAACATGGATTAAATGACCAAGACCTAATGCATCAATAAATTTGGAACAATGAGTAGGGGAATTCTTCAACAAATCTAGAAACGATATGTGAGAAAAGGTCTTGTTCAAATCCGACATCAAATTATAGGCTCCCACAGTTTTGAGACTACAGGAGCATCATCCTATAAGAGAGAATGAGTGGGAAGGGGTTGTGAAATGTATTCCCTTGTCCAAGTTTTGCATTAATTTCTGGTTCAACCTCTAACTTAACTAATCCCAAAATATTTGCATTGTTGTTTGAGCCGAGGTTAGGAGAAACTCAAGAGTTATCATAAGTTGAGGCCTCATGGTCATTATTCCCTACAAGAATACCCTTGTTTATGTTTTGAGGATTCACCTTAACATCTTCAGGATGCTTAGGGAATGGGTCTCGATAGATGCCTAGGTTTGCATTCTGAGGTGTGATGGGTCCTGTATAACTCAGTTGTGAGGTTGGTTCAGGATTTCTTAACAACATGTCCACAAAGAGTTGCCTTTGATTCTCGAGGAGTCTTTGTATGAACTTTTTGCAATCCCTACAAGTTCCTAGTGTCATGACCAATAACACGATGAAAGCGCAATAAATATTGGGATCGTAGTCTCTTGGTCATTGATTATAGTTTTGTTGTTGATTATAACATCGGTTGTAGTTTTGAAATTGGTTGTTGTTATAACCATAATTTGTTGCCCCTTGGCCAGAGTTCTGGTATTGGTTTGGGCCTTGGGTTTGAGCTTGTCGAGGAGGGGGATGATTCACATCAACCGTGTTGACTGAGGAAATAGTATTAGGGCCTCTTTGATTTCTTGAATTTTTTTGTTATTGTTATGGTTGTTGGTGTTACTGTTGTTTATAAAACCAATGTTCTTTTCTTGATCAGTAACACCATCTGTGGTAGCACCGCGATTACGATTCAAGACTTTTGGTCCTTGGTTATTATATCTTTTTTTTTGATTACTAACATTTTTTTGATTTGGGGACACCAATTTCCCATTGAGACCGTAAGTCTTACACCCAATATCGATAGCAGCTTGGTCAATTCGAAGTGCACCTTCCAACACTTCTTCGTAACTGTGGAAAGGAAACTTTTGGACTTCCTCTTCAGTTTCTCGATTGAGTGAGTGAAGGAAGAGATCACAAATTTCCATTTGTTCCATGTTAGGTGCACTTGTAGAGGAGTAAATAACTTGACACCATCTCTGAATGAAATGGGCAAAGATTCATTTTGCTCTTGCCTAATATGCAGAAACTCCCTAATACCCGTTTGAAGCAACTTGTTCATATCAAATGCTCTAATGAATTCCGAAACAAGTTGTTTAAAGGAATGTATAGAAGTTTCAAGAATCTCATAATACCAATCTAAAGTGATTCCCTCAAGGGTCTTCAGAAATATCTTAGCCACTACAACATCCCAAGGAAGCAATTCCCTAATGGCAATAGCATAGGCCTTGATATGAGCATTCAGGTCTCCTTCTCCCTTAAATTTAGGAAGATCAGGAAATGGGCATAGAAGCATGACACCCCATATGGTAAATTCAAGGGGTTCTTTCAAATACTCGGTGTAAGTACCCATTGGGTAAGATTCCACCATTGAAGATCCTTTGTGAGGAGGTGGAGGAGGAGTTGGATAGGCTATGTAGTGTATGCGTTAGATGGAACGTATGGAGCTTCTTTATATGACGTATAAGGAGCAGGGAAGGTGTATGGGTCCATCTAGGGAGACTTTTAATACATATACAGGTAAGGTGGAAAAACACTGGGAAATGGGCTAAAGGGCATGAAACCAAGGAACATCATATTGCCTAACGGAGTGGCATTCAAGAACACACTTCAGCTAGTCCTTACATAGGATAAGCATGAGAAGGGTGAGGGCCCATCCCTAAGATATCAACTCATGTGAGAAGATGACATAGATTTGATTAGATAGAATAACCTTGTTACACATGATATTGTAGTGGTTGTGCGTTGATATGAGTGTACCCTTTGTTTTCAATGGGATACCTCATGTTCTTCCCTATTACATAGGTTGGTTGCGAAGGTTGGGAATTTTTAGTTCTCTAATCCTCCCTAATAAATTAGAAATAACATCATGGGGTGATGATTGAGTTCCTTTTTTGGGTGCCTATGGTGCATGGTTTGGTTGAGAGGACACATGATATCCCTTTATAAATTGCTCAACATTGTCATTCTTGTTTTCCTTAAAAATAGGAGTCTCAGGATTTGTGGTTGATACATTGTTATTGAACAGTTATGAGATATGGATCTTCATCCTATCCAAGGACTCGTCTATTTGGCGAAGAGGATTAGCAATCTATGTAAAATATGTCATCTTCTGTTGATTGCATGACAATGTGAGGTCTTGAAAAGAATTGGCATAAGATTTGTTTTCACTTGTATAGAAGTTCATGTTTTTGAATTGGGTTATATTGCATGTTTAAAGGTTGGTTGAGCTCCTCTATTCTCACGTGACTAGTGGGGTTTGAGACATAGCTAGGGGAGGATTGCACATTATTGGTGTAATTGTTAGCCCATCTGGAAAGGGAAGGGGATTGTTGTGGTTGAATGTTGGTGTAATATCTATCAAATCCAAATGGCCCACCAAACTCTCTACCAAACATATTTGGGGAGGTATAAAATACCCACCAAAATAGGGGAAGAAATGGAAAGGTGAGGTAATAGAAATGAAAGAAAAGGAAATAAGAAGGAACTAGTCCTTCACATTGGGTTCACCAATTTTGTATGCCTAAGAATCAACATGTGATTCTAGACGCACTTGACCTCCTGAGGTCGTGCCGAGACAGCCAGGAATGTGCAAGGTTGCAGGAAATGTTAAAAGGGAGCTATAGGAGAATTATGGACTAAGAATGGGTAGTGTGATTTCCTATGAGTTAAGTTGGCCAAGAGGGAATTAGAGGCTATGTATGAGTAGCGTAAGTTCCTTATGATTTAATTGTCTGGTATGATTTAAAGTTAAACTATGTTGAAATGTTCATTTTAACGAATTACAAAAAGTAAATCTAACTTAATTAAAAGACAAATGTGCTTTAATCTCTTAACTAACTAGATTCATTCCTGATTAATTAAATAAAATGAAATGAAAAATTTAATCTACTTGCTTGAAAGGAAATTAAATAAATAAAAACTAATATCTACCTTTTCACTAATTAATTAAAATAAAATAATCTACACACAGTACAATTGCTTCTAATTAATTGGAAATTACTTCTATTATAAAATAAAGTAATCTAAACAGTGAAATAGTCGAATGTGGATATTTTTCGTATTGTAGAATGAATTTAATATACTCTAAATAAAATGAAATATTTTCCTAATTTGTAATTGTGGATATGACTTCTTTTGGTTTCTACCTCAGAATCACGGAAGAATTGAAAGCTTTCCAGAAGCAATTTCTTCCCCGAGACTTCCCTGGTAAAACACTATAATTTCTACAGAAGCTTTTTGTGAAGAAACTCAATGAAATGCATAGAAACAAAAACTTCTTCAAACCCACATCCCTTTCAAATCCATAGGGATAGGCAGGGAGGAATTTGTCAATAGAATCCTTTCCTGTATGCAGGCATAATCTAACTAGATGAACAAAATAAAACTATCAAGTGCTTCTAAATGAGGAAATGAAATACTCTGTGCACAAGAACTTCCTGAATCCTTCCCAGAAAAATCCACAGGGATGAGCTGAGAAGAAATCCTCAATGGAAGTTAGTAATAAAACTATTGTGAATTCTACTTATTTAAAACAAATGATATTCTAAAGAGATTATAAATTAAAATCTAACTAATCAAAGAAATCTTCTAGGAATGTAAATAACACCTCCAACCTAGAAATGTAGTGCACAGAGAAAAATTTCAATGTTGGTTATGCTTTATGATCCCCTCAGCTTATTTTCCAATGACGTGATATCCAAAATGTATCTAGGGAGTTGTGCTGGAAATGTGCAGAAGAAATGGAGTGTTGGAGCTAGCTGGTTTGCAGGAAGTTTGGTAGCAATACAAGTAAGATAATAACAAGGCAAATGAATTGTGTTTTCTTGTGTACTTCTTGGTAGGATTCCAACAGCATAACAATGTAATTCCAAATCAAAATATCCCAACCAATGCTTCAAGAAAAAGCTGTGGTTTCTATATAAAGTTAGCAGGGAGATGGTCCAACACACTTGGCAATCAAGAAATGTCATATCACCATAAGGAGGGGTAGTTAACTTATTAATAATAGTAGCTAGGGAAGAAAAAGTCTATATGCATCTAACTAGCTCAAAAAAACTGATTTGGTCAAGAAAAGTATAGGAAAATGCGCTGGAAGAAGGCAACACGCATTCAAAACATGTTGGCAAAGTCTCGGGTAGAAGCGCACGGAACTTTTGGTGCGGTTCCATGACTTAAGGAAAAAGGTTAAGGAAAAGGCTTGTAAAATAACTCAAGAAAGTGGGAAAAGCTAGAAAATAGATAAGTAATGTGTAATAAGCTACAATAACATGGTGCAAGCAATAAATTGGACTTGGATATCATTAGAATTGATATTTATCATTATCGAGGATTTGAATTATTTTGATAATGTAGCATCATGCAAAATTTGGGTACGTACATTATGATGTGTGGCATAAGACCTGAATGTGTTGTGGAGCATCTTCCTTATTGTAAAATTTAAGGAACTTGGGAAGTTCCCAATGAGGAGGATAAGCTTTGTATTGTACTAATGGATGAATGGGTTCATTGCATATTTTTTCTTATGATAATTTATTTTTGGGACCCATAGAGGTTGCTTCAAGGTTAGATATTCAATCCATCAAGGCTTGAAGAGGGTCTAGATGGGGTTGGTGTGTACTTGATGAGGATGAGTCAGGGTGATTATATGAAAGTTCATTAAATTTTTGGTATGGTAGATATTGTTGAGGGATGTTTTGCTGAAAAGGGAATGCTCTGCTAAGGAATTTTTGTAGGGGTATTGTAAGTGGGTTGTGAAACTAATGGCTGTGAAGGTTGAATATATTAATACTGAATAGGCATGGACATATTGAAGAGGGGTTGTGATTATTGGGGTATGTGTTGGAAAGGAATAGATGTGTCAATAAGAGGTTGTGATTGTTGTGGGACTTGTTGAAAAGGAGTGGAGGAATAAACAAGTGGTTGAGATTGTTGTGGTATAAAGTGAGAGGAAGCGGGGATAATAGATGATTATTGTGAAGATGGGAGAACTGTAGAAATACAGCTAGTATTAATAAGTGGGGTTGATGTAGGAATGGACATAACTATGTTTTGAATGAAAAACGTAGGTTGCTAGGATGGGGGAGGTTGAGCTACAATTGATGGGATGGATACATAACTCATGGGAGGAGTCTAAATGGTAGAGGAAACTGGACGTGTTTATGTGGATGAATATGTATTGGTATTATTTTAGTATGATTACAATCCAACTGAGGGGTATGGTGAAGATGTATATTTTTTATTGATCGTGTCTTGTGAGGACATTACATTAATATTGAAGGTAATAATAAGATTTGAAGACATGACATTGGATGTTTCTGGTTGATAGACATAAGGATAAGGATGTATTTGTTGAATCACTAGTTCATGCTTTGGATTGATAAGATGGGTGTAAGCACATGAAGTATTGGGTACATTAGGGCATGGTTCAGGTGTGAATGACTGAAGATGAACACCCCTAGAAACAAGGTATGCATTAAGAGAAACAGGGTTTAAATCTATGATTTCAAAAAAGATGGGATCCCCACTATCAAAGAAACAAGGACTGAAAGGATCAGGTATCTCAGATGAAGTGGATTGGATACTAGGAGAATGTGGAATTTCTTGATCAAGAGGCATGAGGATGATAGGAATGCTTCATGTTGATTAATGAGTCGGGTAGCATCTTCCATATGGGTTTGAGCCTAATGTAAGGTTTTTTGGGCATTTTCTATGGATTGTTGGAATCAATCAGTCACGTTTTCTATCATATTTTTGGAGGTTTGGATACAAGATTATTTTCTTGTAAGAACCATGGAAGAAAAAAATCACCTAACAATGAAAAATATGTCTAGATTGGTTGATTATAAATAGTAGACAAATCACACAAAAGAGTTTTCGATTACTATCTTGATTAATTTAGAAGAAAAGTGAAATGTATAAAATGGCTGATAGGGTCCTAGGAAATGGCCTTCTAAGGATGGTTTCAGGAATTTTTAAGGCTAGAGTCCTCGATATACCTAAAGGTACGTGAGGCCCAAATTTGTGTTAGTGTCGGTATGGGGCCTGGTATTGGGCCTACCCTCTCACTTCACGGTTGCACAATGATAAGGGAGTCAAGTGCTTAGTCAAATATATCAAATAACCAATTATTTATACTCAATCAAAACACCAAGTCAGCTTCTCCTCTTGGTGATTAAATCCAAGTAGGTCCACATGGGTAGGAATGTTTTGATGTAAGTTGTGTTTTAAGTGATTTGGTTGTGTGTGGGGAAGTTAAGTGAATTCAATCTATTAACCTCCTAATTAAACTATATGATCAAGCATGATGAATATTTTTTTAAAACCCAAAAGAAAGATTGATTTCATTTTTATTTTTTTAAAGAAAATTTTTTAGCACAACAATTGTGGTAGTAAGATCATTGGTTGTTATCTCTAGAAATTGCAAGGGTTAGTTGTGGAAAACTTGAAAATGTAAAAGAAAAAAAGGGATGTTAGAGTTGTGAGTTGACTGAGTAATTCAGAAGTGAGTCATAGAGATCCTTGGTGATTTTGAATTCAAATGGTGATTCACACTTATCCAAATGATTTTACTAGATCATTGTGATTACTAGTCGAAGGCCTAAAATGCATGGAGTTAATTTAAATAAATAAGGAAAAAGGGTTATGGTCCCACCAAGTTGCTAGAATATACTAGAGATATTTTTTCTTTTCAAATTTAACTGAAATTTTTGCTGTGTCTTGCGAAGAGCTACAATGGTTTACATATAGCTCGTGAGATTTTATTTTAATCTTTGATTAATGGTCCCATCATTGCTTTCTCCTAAATGAAAGCACAAGTCCTCATCCTGGAAAGCAGGTGTATCAAAGAATTCAAAAGAAAATATTAGATTGATGGTAAAAAACTCTCAATAAAGGCCGATTCCAGGAATCTAAAGGGACTTCCTTGGAGGATGTCAATTTTAGACTAATTAAGTAGATAAACAAAGATAATGATAAAGTGATGCAATAAAGTGAATGATAGATAAATATGAGAAGCTCTAAACTCAAGGTTGAAGGGTATCTGTGTGGCTTCGAAGGTGGCAACAGAGGGTGGATGCAATCTCCTAATCAAAGTAGTTGTACCAAAATTCTTCAATCTCTTGTTTGAATAGGAAGTAGAATTCGATCATGAGGTTTGATATCTTCTCAATCAATGGAAAAAATCATATGAGCCACTTAGAATAATCAAAATTCATAGGATGTTGTATTGTTCCTTAAAGAATTTGTTGGACTATAAGAAGGTTGTAAATCTTTGTAATTGGATCTAAATCCCGGCCAGGAAATGTCCATCTAAGAATTTTCAGAAATTCCATGCTTTTGAAAGGTCTAACAAGTTTAAATCAAAAAATATTAGATAAAAATGATAATTAGCTGACAAATTGATAAAACTGTGTTTTGAAAACACGGACATTAGAAATTTTAGGTAATCGCTAGCAATTACTGAAAGGGAGGTGAACCCCTTTTTCTAAAAATGATAATCAAAGCTCTAAAAGTGAATCCACGATTGTTTTTGAACGCATGGAATCGTAAATGATAAAACAAAGTAGCCATTGAATACCTTTACGGGTGACAAAGAGCTAAAATATTCCTCAAATCATCAAATTGTATTGATTTGCTGATGTCTATTGTTGTTGCTTCCTGAGAATTGATTAATGAAAAGGGATATCAAAAATATGTGTTGATAGTAGTTGGAGGTTGATATTGACTCTTGATGATCTTTGAATGACCTGAACTCTAATTAAGAAGTCAAAAATAAGTGTGGTTGTGTAGTAAAAGGTTTTTGAAGATCCATGAGAAAGGAGAAAAAAACTCTTATTTATAATCCCTAGATCATTTTAGGATCTAGTTTTTTCGGGGAAAACTTTTAGAATATAGTTAAAACCACTTCTAAACAAGGTTTTTAGGTATTTGATGAGGGGAAATGGTTATGGGGAGGTTATGATGATTTGTGGAATTGGGATGTGGTAATAAAAAGGTTTAAGTTTTTTAAAATGGTTAAGGTAGATTTAAACCCTTTAGGTGGTTTAGGACATGGTAAATAGTAATTTTCAAATGTCGTAAGTGTCAAAATAAGTTTCCACAACCAGGTGATGGAGAGGTGACCAAGACAGCAATGATTTTTAGAAAGAATGGCCATTAAATAACTCTAGAGTCCATATATGTGAGTTAGGTGAATATACAGAGCTCTGTGTCTACAACGATGTCACTTTGAACCCTGAAAAATGTTTTTTTGGAGTCACGGGAGGAAAAATATTAGGGTACATCATATCCTCTTGTTGAATTGTTGTAGCCCCCAAAAAAAATCACGCAAACCTTGTAAGATGACTCCAGCTTATATTTGTTGGCATTGTTAAGTTTTTACTAAGGAGACTTTGTTCTAAATCTAGGAAATTGATATGTACATTTCTAGGCACTACACCCCCAATGAACAATCCATTTCTAAGAGACGGTACTCATCTCCCTATTTCTTGTCCTTTTCAAGAGAAGTATACCCTAGGTTTCCGCTGATTTCTAACCATTGCAGGCCATATTTCAATACAACATTTTAATGATTAACAATTAACCATCTCCAATTGTTGATGGCAAGTAGATATGTAATTTTGTTGTCTTAAATGCAATGTCCATTAGTTCCATATACTTATTGCACAATTATGTGACCCAGTATACTCAACCAGAGAAAGAATGTTTGGCCATATTGTTTGTAACCAAATGATTGAGGCATTATATGCTCAATCAAGATACAAGGGTTATTGTCACAATTTGATGTAGTTGCAAACCTTCTTAACTCAAATATCATTGTCCTAGAAAATTGGTAGGTTCATAATGCTGTACTTGAATGAGTAGTCAAGCTCATGTGTTGTGACATGCATAATCTCATAGTCATATTTGAAACCAACATTTATGATTATTCAAGAACTTCAATTCTTTAGCCTAAGGCGTGGTAAGTGAAAGAAAATATCACTTAAATTCTCCTTATAGCAGAATCCATGAATCCTTTTCATGAGTATTTTGTGTCTGTCCATTTTCTTGGATACTTGGTGCTTTTGCTTCAGAAGTTTGTTTTTGTTACATTAATGGGAACGTCGTCTTGTTTTAACCAATTTGTTCTTTATGTTTCTATATAAGAAGTCTTATACCAAAAAACTTTGATGGCATATTTCTTAGATGTGTGGATGAGGAAGAAGTGGAAAAAAATGTGTATCGATTCCCATAGTGGTGTTCATAGGTCTATGCAGAAACATTTGCAACTATAGAATATAAAATCCAAAAACATGTAAATACGGATCTAATAATCCCCACAAAATCTACAGAAGTGGAAGTATAAACAAGAATCATCCAAAGTTTCACACAAAAATACGTTTGAGTCTATCGTGGACCAACTTCAGTTTTATCTTTTTGTGCACTTCTTTTTTTGGTGACATTGTTTCTTAGATTAAAAATTCATCTTGGTGTAGTTCTTCCTTGACAATCAACATAAATTTTGTTTTCAAAGGTCAATTATAATATTTTTTTGGGGGGAGAATGTCGAATGTTGGCTTCTCTCCAGACTGAGAAGATTTTCATTGACATTACTTCACGAGGATTGTAGTGGACATGAACCTATTAATATCTATGGTCAATATAAAATTATATAATTATAATTTAATATATGTATGTATGTATGTATGTATGCATGTATGTATGTATCTTGTTCATTTTTCATACTTTAATATTGATGTCTAAGAAGCTTGAGAAGTGAATGATAATCATGCATCAAGAAATAATTCTATCCATGATCAGTGCAGGATACCTGATGCAAACATGAAGATAACTTCCTCTACATGAGAATAGCCTACTTAGATTCCTATGGATCGATACTAATCTATTCAGTTAAGACCTTTCCATCTACACCATTGAACCAAGAACCTCTTCCAAAATGGCAAGTCCATTGAAGACCCTATTCCACAAAGACAGAAAATCAAACCTGTGGAAAAAAAGAAAAAAAAGTCTCCCATAGCCAGCACCTAACCAAGGCACTATTCGAGAAATCAAAAATGGAAAATCACACACCACCCATCCATGGGTACTCTCTACATTATGGGAGGTCTCTTGTACAGTCATTCCATCTATCTCAACTAACAACAATTTTAAGCTTTTCATACATTGGCAAATATCCCAATCATAGCATCTTCACGATTCTTCACACTCTTCACTTATTTATTCCCTATCATCATGAGACAAGAGTTAACATTGCTCCTATTTGGTATTGTGAATCTCATTCTTCTTATGGTTTCTCCCAATTTAGATGTTTTCACTTATAGCCTTCTCTAGAAGCTTTTTGATGGAAAATCCCTCCCTAAAAAGATCTCTCCATGGTCAGAAAGTTATAAACATTTCACCCGAATTCCATGTTCTCCCATCTCATTATTTGGTGATGAGCCCTCACATCTTAATAGTTGTGTGGGGCTGAGATTGGGGATCATACGTTCCCTCCTAACAAACCAAATACAATAATAAGGAAAAATAAAAGAGCTTATATGTATTTTCTTATTACAAATAATTACATCTTTTGTCCCTCCCAATATTTGGTGGTGAGCCCATCCTTCTTATTGGTATCAAGAGGCTGGGAAAGGAGGAATATTCCATTACTCACCTACATTCTATCTTCAGTTGTGAGCCCGTGCTTCTTACTCGTAGCATGGGGAAAGATGTAGGGGTCTATTCAAAAAAATTAAAAAGTATATAAAAGGAAAGAGCCTTAAAATAAAGAAATAAGGAAAGTGTTTGAATGTATGAAATTCCCAAGAAAATAATTTAGATATTCATGTTAAGGAGAGACAATCATTCCTAAATCATATTTTTCTAATCAGTAGGCCATCTTTTGATCTAATTCTAGTCGAGGTTCATAAGTGTAAAATGTCTCGAATTTGGTCAGCCAATCCTAATTGGAGTTAAGTTGTAAATTCCCCAAATGTCTTTTATTAAAACTTATGTCTCTTGCTCATCACTCTCATATTATACATAGTTCACTCATAGATCTCACGTCCTTCTTGGCTCTCAGTGTTGAGCCCTCGCATCTTACTAGTTGTGTGGGGTCAAGAATGGAGTGATATCATCTTATCATCATATTGTCTATAACATATTTTTCCAATGAAATGGAATGTTTAAACATTTTTTGAAAAATAAATTCTTCTAAGTATGATTTGTAACCATGTGTGTAATCTCATATATCATTATGTTTACCATATTACATTATCATCCATAACATGCATTTAAAAAATTACAAAAACACATTGAACATTCCTAATTATCTAGAGTGCACAAATGAAATAAAGTGTGAGAAATTCAAGAAACAAAATAACAAAGGAATGTTGAGCCAAAAATAGTCATATCATATGTATGTGTATATATATGTGTGTATCAATATTTTAAGTATATGTTAATTTTTTAATACAATGTCATCACATTGAAGGAAAAGTGTGGTCAAATGCTCAATCATGATCCAAAAATTTAAAAATGGTATATACAAAAAAATGGGACCAAAGTAATAAAGGCACTCGGCCTATCCATCTCTGTGAGATCCATGTGAGGTGCAATGTAAGGAATCCTACTGCGGATCCTATGTGAGTCCTGTTAGGCCCAACATGAGAGAGTCCATAAGAGTGTTCTTTGAGAATGTCTGAGGTGTTGTGCCAGTCCCCTACTGTGTGTAGATCATCCTCCTCTCTCCCATCTCTTGGTGGTCCTTGACCTATTGTCATTCCAACACTGTACATTCTCAATTCTCAACCAAGAAATATCTCTTACTACATGCCAAGCTGGTGCAAAAAAATTGGGGTGGTGGCCATCTTGTGTTGGGAGTCATGGGTCTATCAAATAGGGTCTCTTGAGATATGCTAGAAGTGATGGTGAACAAATCCAAGTTCATCCACCTAATGAGATCTCGCCATCTCACAGTAGTGGCTACAAAAATCAAGTTTGCAATGTGAAATTAGTAAAAATAAAAAGAAAAAAATGAAATTACTAACATCTAAGTAAATAATTCTAATCTAGGAAGTAGGGGAAAGAGATAAAGTAAGATTACTCACTAGGATCTCCTGTGACCCAATCTAGGATCCATGAGCCACCTCCTCGGCCTCTATGGCCCCTACTCCCTCCTCCTCCTCAGGATGAATAAATCCTCCTCTGCCTCCTCCATCTCTAGCCACCTCTACCTCCTCCCCACTACCTTCCCAGTCAGGGTCTGACTCCTCCCTGAGCTAGAATATCTTCCACCTCCTCCTCCTCACTCCTAGTTGGATCCTCTCCAATATGTAAAAACTTGGGGTGGTCTAATCCCACCTATTCGGAACTAGATTAGGTACAACTCCAGGTGTCCTCAATCACAACACCAAGAACTACCAATTTCTATCTCATTTGGTGCATGTGGATATATATATCCTCCCTAATGCCTCTAAATATGATGCCAACTATAATAAGGGAATCAATGAAGGGTAAACCAAATTGTTTGGAAACCCATGCGACTGGACGAATCTCTACTCAACTACCATGGTCGACTAACTGTGTAGTGGATGTGCGTAAGTATCCAAGTGCAATCATCTCCTCTCCCCACTATCCTATCATGCCCTAATATGGATGAGCCACCATATTAGCAATGGTCAAAGTTACTTTTTCCTGTGGTGTGGCTCTAATGGGTGACCATATCCACCCATCTTGTTACTCTGATGTTGGTAGGGTTTACTATCCCAACCCCCTCTGGTAGGGGACTACTCTCTCATAAATCCATAAGACATGACCAATGTAGGTGGACTAAGAGAAGTAGAATTGCATCTAAAAATCTGATACAAGTCATGATAAGTGGCCCCTAACATGTTTATCCCCCGTACAAATCTCCTACCATGTTGCTCAATGCTCTGTACAACATAGGTGCCCAGTAGAATAGAAACTTGTCTCCTCCCTTATCCCTAATC
The DNA here is from genome assembly GCA_019776745.2 of Taxus chinensis. Taxonomy (NCBI): domain Eukaryota; kingdom Viridiplantae; phylum Streptophyta; class Pinopsida; order Cupressales; family Taxaceae; genus Taxus; species Taxus chinensis. Next base: position 329,579 of record JAHRHJ020001776.1, read on the forward strand.
AAAGCATGAGGCCAATATACCAATAATGGCCTTTGCAGAGTGGGAATAGGGGCCTCCTCCACTAGTAACCAGTATGACTCCTACTTGGCACTCGTGTCGATTGCATGTGCATCCCCTAAAGTAGGTGGCCCATCCATGAGCCTCATCTGATGAGTTGGTACTCTTTAGCGCCAACTTCCTCCTGTAATAGGAACACCCAATATCCAGTATACATCCTCTAAGGTAATTGTCCACTCTCCATGAATCCAAGGAATTCAGAAAGTGTTTCGATCCATGTCCCAATATGTCAAAAATTCACAAAGTACTTGGACTCGTTGGGGAAACTGGCCTGGGTCTTTGCTAACCTCCATATATCTTCCCTCTCCAATAGGCCTATCTCAGATGGTGTCAATAAAATGAGCACTTTGGCAAGCCACTCTTGCTCTCTAGCTCTGCTCCATCTCACATAAGTCCCTTGCATCCACAAAAAAAAAATAAAGATCGTATTAGATCTTTGATTGACACATAATAAACTCATATTAAAATAATAAAACACTAGAAAAATCAATAAAACATTTCATCTTTGACTTTTTCTTAACCACCAAAATTTCTATGATAGTTGCGCAACCACCCCTCTTAGTAGGGTGGCAGGTTGTGTAAAACGTGCCCTTTACTTATATAGACAGTTACACAACTATCAGTGGTTTGATACTATCAGAAGTTGTTGCACAACCGTCCACTCTATGTAAAGTGGTGGTTGTACAACCAATCATGACGGTCGTGTCATGCCAAAACTTGGGTCGTGCCCTTTAAATTTAAAAATACCTAAAAACTTAATAAAAAACCCAAATACCCCAAATAAAGTACAAAACCTACAAGGACATCCCCCTAACAATCATTTTGACTATAAAATTATCCAAAATCTCCCCCTAGAGTTAATTTCAAGAAAAAAATGTAGTTTAGGGACAAAAATAAAGAAATGTTAATAACTTACTTGTTCTTGCCCCTCTGTCTGCTGCCACTGGGTTTTCCATCATCATATATGAATTCTCATCGATTTGATTGTACTCGTAAGTAAAATGGTTACTGGAAATCAAGAGTTCCGAATTTGGTAAAGGTGTAAGGCATAAATGGTTTCTTAAAAATACAAAAATGACATATATATTTAACAAATGTTTTAGTTTTTTAATGCTATTTTAAGTGAATGGATGCAGAAATAGCGTGTACGGGGCAGGTAGATTTCTCACCCCACGTGAATGTTAATTAATCTTGTCTTTTCATTTTGAAACATTCATCCAAATTTGTTTTATTATTTCACTTGATTCTTGTTCTTATTTTGTGGGTAGTAGGAAGGCTCGAATGGCATCAAACTGACACGTGGTTGGACAAGGTAATTCTCTAACCCTCCCATTTGGGAGATCCATTCTCAGAGATCACATTTTATCCCATTCATGGCTAAAACACTCTTTTGAGGGGGCAATATGTACGCACCAAAAATTACATGGTACAAGACAAAAAAATGTGACATGTCTCTTATGATGATAAAAACCTCTTCCAAGGTAAAATTGAAATCCAAATCCCTCCTTCTCTCCTTTCCACTTCCTCTTATGACTCAGTTCCTCCCTTTTGAATCCAAGCTTATAGAATATTTGGTGTTTTTATCTTGTGGACCACTTTTAGCAAACCCCCTTGTTTCCTATAGCCAATTGCAGTGATGTGTTAACTACTGCAATGGTTATGCAACCACCTATTGATAGAGGGGTGGTTATGCAACTGCCCTCTTTCAACAATGGTAGTCATATCACTTTATAACGAAAAATTAAAACACATGTTTTCGAAATGTGTGTTTTGATTTCGACATGATTTTCTCCTCTCATTTCTGAGTCAAATTAGCTAAGAATAGGCTTGTTGGATTGGTCTTGAGTTCCTCTTCTCTCATTTACTAAATTTAGAATGTTGTAATCCTTCTCCTTTGGATTGAGTTATTCATTTCTTGATTGACACTTGTAGTTGACGTCTTCTCTCCCAATAGTTTATAAAAGTAAAAATTTTACCTGTACGATGGGTTGGGCATTTGATAGTCAATTGTGAAGTGTTATGATGTTGAAATCTAGAGAGGGATCACATAGATAACTAGAACATTACTCTATTCTTTCTTTCTACTCACTTCCAATCATTCCATTTGCACAAAACTAGCCACAACCAATTTTCTTGATTTATTTGTTATCATTTCACTATTCTTACATCCCTGGATCAATTGGATTTCATCATTGGAAGAGGATCTAAAGCTAAGGAGACAACAAATGCATCTCATCTCTGAAAAGCTACCACAGTACAATAGTAACCAGGTTGGGACTGTACTTTCATTTCTTTGAAGCTTTAGTATAGTCATTATTATTTGTTATTATTAGAAGAAGTTGTGTATTTAAAGCAATTAGAAGAGGAATATTCCATCACTTCCCATATGCATTCTTATTTTAGTATTGTTTTTCAAAAATTTTGTACTTCTTCCATTGATATTCTTCTTCCCTAATCTTATCCTGTGGATCTGCTCCGGAAATTAGTTGGAGGAAGAAGTAGTGAAATAGCACTATTTCTTATTTCTTATTATTATTTTCTTTCCGTTTGGTTTAGAATTAATTTTGTCAGGGAAAGTTTATATGGTAGAAAATAGGAAATATTTCTTCTGAAAGATTTTCCCTTTCCCTGGAAAACTTGAGGTAGAAGCTTTGTCAGAGGAAATTTTGCTTTATCATATTAATAACTTCATTTTGAGTGCTTTCTCTATAGATAATATTATCAAACAAGCTGTGCAACAGAGGAAAAACCATACCCAGTTATTCCTTGTTTTAGTTTTATTTTATTCTAGAAGAATTGTAGATTCATTTTAATTTAAAAATAATCTAGATTTTATTTCCCTGTGTCTATAGAGTTAATACTTTTTTATTTATTTTAATTAATCTTGAAAAACACCAAAAAATATTAGGAACTTAGATTGTTTTAATTGTTTTATTTTATTCGAAAAGCTTCATTCCAAAAATATTTAAAAAATAGAAGTTAGAGTAGTTGATGTATTTATTTTATTTAAACGATAGTGAATGTAGTTTAATTAATTAAAAGAGAATTTAATTGTATTTTATTTAAATTAGGCTCCTTTACGTTATTTATTTAAAGTTGGGAATTTAAAATAGTGTAGAGATTTAAAGCAAAACAACAAAATCCAATTATTAGCGATGGCTTAGACTACCCGTTCTTAGTCCTTAGCCCCTTTTAACCAGTTTTTTGCAACCTCATTCACCTTGCTCACAGAGTTGGTGTTCCCATATGACCATTCCTGGCCCACCCCAACCTCGTAGAAGGATCTTTAAGTTGATTATTCATCCTCTGACGACATAGACCAATATCAGGGAGATATAGACTTGGGTTTGCGAGCACTAGTATTTAGATCTACCCCTTTGCCCTCAAATCATCAACTAGTTAGACACTCTTAACGAATAATTGACTATAACTGAGAAATATTGGTTGACCAAGCAAAATCGAATTAGACATCAGAATATCTTAGTTTTCTTTTAAGTCTTTCATCCTCGTTCTTTGCATGACCCTCTTTGCAGAGGAGTGATATCTAGATAGATCAATCAGATTTGGCATTTTCTTTTGACCATGCTTTCTTTGACTTCTGCTCTTGCTAAAATACTTGGAGAGAGGATGTTTGAGTGCTTATGGAAGAGAGATATGGTTATCTTGACCTGGTTTGTATCTTCAGACCTGATGTGGGTGTTACCCTAATGACTTCAGATGTGTTATTGTGAGATTTAGGGAGCTTTGGATGCCTTTTGCAAGTGTATGAAGTGAGTGCTTTAGTGCATTACCTTAGGAGTTCCAAGTTAACAAATGAGGTAGTGTTTACTTACTTATATAGGGTTTCGTAGATGATTTATCTAAGAAAGGCCAACCTAGATGAAGTATAAGACCCAACAAAAGATATTAATTTGAAAGTGTAGTTGGAAGACATGTCAGTCCAAGATCATACAAATTGGTCAGGACCGGATATAAATTCCTGACCAAACTATACGACCCTGACTGGGAGCAAAAAATATACCAAATAAAGTTTGGAGCTGATAAAATTATGTTTTTCTATTGATTTTGTGCATTGTATTCTCAGAATGTGTTGACATGTCAGTGTGTAAGGATAAACAAGCTAAACAATGGACCTCTGAAAGTGCTAAGTGGGAATGGAGAAGTTGTATTTATCATAGCAAGAGTGCATAGTCAAATCAAGAGTTTCCAAAGTGTAAATTACCAAATTTGAGTGTCTACATTTTCCCCCCTTTAAGTATGAATTGAAAATTACATGCTTAAAGGAAATTATACCTGAGTGTGTAAACACACTTTGCCTTTCTTGAATATTTGTTTTACAGTTGTGTTGTTGTGCTTGGTGTTGGCATGCTCCATGATGAAACCTGCAACATAGAGTGTATTCAATGTCCATGATAGATAATTGACCATAACTCAAATAAAACATGTAATAAAAAAGATTTGCATTTGCATATATGTAAAGTGAAAAGATGTAAACAAAGAAAGAATACAATTGTTTTCTCATTTTTTTTTTCTTGGAGATTTGTATTTGTTGAAATTTCACTAAAGGATTTGGGGTGATCAGTCCCAATTTATGTTGAGGAGAAACCAGAGTGTTAGGTGCATGCAACCCAACATGGAAATGTGCAAGAGAGAGAAGAATAAAGAGGTACAAATGCACCCCTGTGAAGGAAGAAGACCATGTACCAAAGTTATTCAACAACTCTGATATCTTCCCCTTTAAGTGTAATAGGAGAGGAAAGTCCTACCCAAAAAGCCCTTAGTTGCTTCGCTACCTTCCATAACCCCATGGATCACACTATTGTAGATGGATCTAGACCCGATTTTGTAAATAAGGACATACATTACAAAAGATAATAGGTGCCCCCAAACTCTCCCCATATGCCACAAACTAAGTATGAACTGAAAAAAATAAGTTTGAAAATATGTTGAAAATGTGCTAACAACATTGAACTAGGAAGGAGACCCATGCCCCCAAGATTCCTAAAACTAATCCTGAAGCTAAAGTGTTGATGAAAAGAAGTAATAAAAACTTTCATGTCCCTTGTACTAATCTAAACTAAGTATTCTATATGTGAAAATGTATATAAAACATGTATACATAGGTGAAAAATATGAAAATTTTGAAAAACTAGTTGAAAATTCCCCTGGTCTAAAACATGTGGGGGGTCAAGACCATACCACATGGTTTTGACCAAAGTGTACAATTTTGACCTTGTGTTGATTTTGCCAAAATTATGTGTATGACTACATTTTTGGGTGCATGTACCCTATTTGTACCTACATCTACCCCCAAAATTATGTTTGTATCTACTAAAAATGTAGAATAAACCCAAATAGATGCCCCCTCTTTTGAGGCATGTGTGAAAACCATGTTGAGCATGTGGCTAAAAAGAAATAGGTGTGTACTACTGAAGGAGATGTATGAGAAGCTGTGTAGAGTGTTGAAGAGGTGGCCACCTTAGAGAACCTATACCTACAAAATGAAAGTTGTTTGCACATGGTGGCAACCATGCATGTAATAAAATAAACAACAACACTACAATAGTAAACATAGTAAAGAAAAAAAGTAGTAGGAACAATGCATGTAGAAAAATAAGAACAACAATAATGTAAAAATTGTAAACAATGGCATACAAAAATTTAAAGGATTTTTAGGACTAAACATGGGACACCCAATCACAAGACAATCAAGGCCCATAGGCCTACAAAAAAGGCATACAAATAGAGCCACAAACATAGGACACCCACTGTGTCACAAGAAAATCAAGGCACTTAGGCCACAATCAATTAAGCAAACAACTAGTAACACACACAACTATCAAGCATGTATAACAACCAATAAGATCAAAATGTGATAAACAATAATAACCAACATAGTGAAATATATGAAACAAGATATGTCAATACTACACAAGACACATGTTTTAGTCTTGTTAGTCTAAAAAAAGCAAGTACACAATGTATATAATTGAGCATAAATGAGGAAGTGCAAAGGAACTATAATAGAACAATAACACCTGTAGAATGTGGAGGCATTTCCCCCAAATGATGAGAATGTAAGGAAACATGAGTGCTCCTATAAGCATGTATCGATTTGTGTGTCCTGCATCCGGCTCAATATACCCAGTGAACACATGTGTGTAAAGAAATAAAGCATGTTATCTATGAAACAAATGTGAAAAACAACATGTATAATATAAAGTGTTAAAAAATTGAGTAAAATGCACATGTCCTAATTTTGTATTTTTACAAATATTTGAATGTTTTTGTATTATCTCAATGCATAGCTATGTACAAAATATGGATAACAAGAGATATATCCCATGAGAACCTCTTGATGAGGTGATAGAAATTATATAGAAGATGGAGATTCAGGCCTTAGTATGATCAAATGTGCTAAGTGGGACTGTTGTAGTAACATATTCCAAAGAAGGTTTAGTAGATGTAGAACTAACATGTGCAGAATGGTGCTGATGTGGTGGACTAGAGGAATGAGTGTTCTGACCACTAGGAGGGTATCGAGAAGCTATAAGGATAGTATGTGCACTAGAGGATTGATGTAGGACTATAGGATATGGGGCAGTGAGAAATAATGCATTGGATTGCAGCCCTATGAGAATACCTAGAGTGGTGAGATGAAGTGTGTGTAACCAAAGGCCTATAGGAGACCTAAGAGAGACCTAGGAAAACTAGAGTGACTAGGAATAGTGTGTAAGAGGACAGGCCTAAGGAGGAACTTAGAAGTGTTAGGGCCATGAGAGGCATTATGCAAAACCAAATATCTATCCATAGAAGGACTAGGAGGAGGAATTGCAGAAGGAGAACTAGGCATGTTAGGAGGGGAAACCTCAAAGGGAATACCTCTAATGGTGACAACCTGTTCATTGTGGATGAAATAAAACATTGATGTATAACTAAGGGAATGGCCTAAGAGTATGTAACCAAGGGAAACCTAACCGTAGGGCACCAAAATGAGAGTAGAAACAACCAAGAATGAAACTGATGTAGTAATATGACCAATAATGATGGGTAGAGTGATGTGCAACAGAAGTGATAATTTGCATATCAAGTGTAAGATTGTGAATAGGAATGCCCAAATATTGAGGTAATGTGATAGAAAAAACATTTTCCTTATTATGTGGATGACCAAAACACCTCATATGGGTATGTGATTAATAGAGATAGGAATGGACAAGGTATCTAAAATAATGCATAATATTGATATCAGAGTCATCAAAAGTGATGATCAAAGTAGAAGATAGTGTATGATTAACTATGCCAATCATTGCATCCAAGGGGTGATCATAAGAGGGCGGTGGAGGTACCACATGATAAAAATTATGTACATCCAAGGAAGATTTTCTATTTTCATGCTTAGGAAGTGGATCATTGAATATTTTTAGCTTAGCATTATCATTGATTGGCTTTGAAGATTCAGTAGGCTCATCCCATTCAATAGCTTTAGAATTGATAAGATCTTGAATAACATGATGAAGCTTTAAGAATTATCTATAGAGTGCCTGACACACTAATGATAATCACAATGGGCATTGACATTGAAATTATTTCTTTGAGGTATACTCATATCAAACTCAAATAAAGAAGGGAGAGATATGAGATTGCACTCAAGAAATTGTTTCAAGACAATGTGAGGAGGACTTGGAAAGTAAGTAAACTGACGATCTACAAGAAATAATTGTATCTTAACAAGTTATGAGATGGCATTAACAATGTCTTTAGAAGCAGATTTGACCTCATGAGGCTTGCTTTGAATGTAGGTTTTCTTGAAAACTTAGCAGTAGATGTGGGAGAAGAGATAGCAACGTACTTGAGTTTGATCATATTTAACAATTTAGCCTCACGCTCTTTCAAGGTGTAGCATAAATGGTCAAAATATCTAAACTTGTCGAACATGATCAAATCTTGTAAAGGAGATAATAAGCTTTGTATGAATAGGTCTTGCAATTCATTATCAACTAAGATATTGTTCATCTTGGTGAGTAGGGTCTTGTAATGCAATACATAGGCATTAAGAGGTTCAGTAGGCCCTTGTCATATTTGAGCCAATTGTGCATAAGAAATTTTGTCCTCAATATTGATAGAGAATTGTGCCAAAAATAAATTGGCTAAAGTAGTGAATACATGATAGAGTGAGTGAGGAGAGCGTAAAACCACTATAATGTAAATTCTTTAAGACTTTGGGGGAAAATCTTGGTAAGACAAGATGTCATTAGAAGCATAATCGAAGCAAGCAACATGGAATGAGTGAAGATGCTTAGTGGGATCCCCTTTGCCATCATAGATAGGAAATTTAGGAGCAAAAAAACCAGCTGTAATAGATAAGAAACCACTTTGGGTACAAGTGGATTGTGAAGTAACTGTGTGCAATGTGGTGATAATTCCAATGAATTTTTTCATGAAATTATACACAAGTTATACTTGATCAATATCCACAATGTTATTATCATCATGGGAAAATTCATCAAAATATTCACTATCTATTTCAATATCATGCAATGGGACCTCATTAACTTAGTCAAATATGGAAGGATTTCTATAAATATACACTAAAGATTAGTCCATGGAATTATGATGCTTGTGAATAGAGGGGAAATATCAAGATGCTTAATGGGTAGACTGGAAATCTAAGCACTACAACATAAGGGTATAGGGGTAAAGCACATGCACTTTGAAATAATATAAGATAATGAAGAAGGATCAATAGTGTTTCCCTGAGGGTATCTATGGTTGGAAAATATTTAGGCTTAATAAAGAAATAGATCCTAGATTAGGTTAAGGATTTGATCAAAAGTGTAGTCATCAAAATGTTTAAGCCTTTAATTAAATTTTAGGTTAATTTAATTAGATTTAAATTTGATTTGAGTTGATTACAAATCTTACAAATATGTTATAATAGAAATGATAGCTCAAATTTGTAATTTAGATCAGATAGAAATAATGTAACATATATCAATTGTTTCATTTTTTCTTTAAGTTTTTTTAGATGAAACAGATAAGGGTGTGAACCAAGGAGGAATACCTGTTGCGATGGTTGGTTTGAAGGTTGTTGTGCACGTTTTGAATTCTTGATCCAATGTTGACTGTGGGAGCTTCCTTTTGGCTAGGAGGAACTACCTGAAATACACAACAAGACCACAAGAAATAGTTAAACTATATATGTTAGTGGGTTGCCTAGCATGTGCTAGATCCAGGAAGTGTGATACTTCCTCGGTGGTAATTAATACAATTTAATGCAAGAAATGACATAAATAAATAAGGTTCTACTGTAGTTGATATGATTTAGGTATCTCATCCAAATACAATAAGCAAATCTAACATAACATTCTAGGCTATGATTAGATCTAGAAATAAGGTAAATAATTAAGGTGTTGGCAGCCAATTTTGACTGCGCAAAATTGTCAAAAAACAATTAAATAATTAAAAATTAGAAAATTTTGAAAAGTATTACTTTGCGTGGTTCATTGGACTCCTTGCGATCGTCTTATTTTTGTGATCGTTTCGGTCTTCGTTTCATGATTTTCGGGCAAGAACTCTTCCCGCCAGGCTATAAAACGCATTAAAATACATTAAAATAATTAATTAATATTTAATTAATTAATTGCTCCTTGTTTGATTAAATTAATTTTTAAAAATCACTTAAGGAGTATTTAATTAAATAAATATAAATTAAAGTTCATCCGACAAGTTTTAGTGCCGGGGAAATAAGCTTTTGTTTCCAACTGCCGGGTTGGCTTCCCGAACCCGGATTTCCACTTTCCTGGAAATTTCCTTCAAATTTCCCGTACGTGGGTTTTCCTCTGCCAATTGCCAAATCATGGATTGGCAAACGGGCATAAAATTCCCCAATTTCCCACATGGGGAAATTGGACGGGGATTGCCAACCCATTTTGCCATTCCCGTTGGCAATTGCCCGTTACTTTTCCCATTTCCCCTGGCACTTAAGCCACTACCCGGGATGAGAGGAAGTTGAATTAATCCTCGTAACTTCCTCCATCAAACCCGGTGGAAAAAGTCAGAAGCTTCTTTTTCTTCAGGAAGACATAATACTTTGTTAACATTATGCAAGGCAGATACATGCGCATTGGTTGAAGGAAAAGACAGGAGAGGTAGAACTGTCCCAGGAACTCCACGCACTGCCAAACCAAATACAAAACCTGCGCATGTTTTCAAATAAAAGACAAAAGAATTCTTTTCCACGCGCTAGGGGAAAGAAAGAAAGGAACATGCATTTTCAAAAGAATAAATATTAAAAGAACAGAGTTTCAGCAATCATGAAAGAGCACATGGTGCATAGGGCAGGTCACCAAGAGCTAGGAAGAAGGCACGTAGATGGCCGATCAACTCAGACAAGTGAAAAAATTTCACGCAACGCAATCTGAACAATGAACTAGTCTGGGAAGATCAATGTGTGAAGGGAGCTGGGGAGAGCAGAAACGATGCTAGGAGTTGCACAGAGCATGCAATGAGCACTAACTGGTGGACACGGTGAGTCGCTATAGTCATAACACCTATAAGATTCATGCTAAGACGTTGGTGAAGAGTTAAACACAGGTCCTCCACGTTGATGTTAGGTGCTGGATGACAATGAAGCGGTCAAACGAAATTACCGAGACTAAGCAGGGACCAAGCTGTGCCAAGTTGAAATGGCCGGGTTGGAGTTAGAGTTGAAAACCACTGAACATGTCCATGCAGAGGGAAAACCAGGGATTCAAGGACCAAGGCACCAGGTTGAATTGATACACCGACCAGCCAATGCAAAGCATGAAAAACTAGCACAAAACATTTGCAAAAGGAGAAAGCACTCAAGCCTAGAATGTGAGCCCTTGAGCTAAAACGGCCCAATGCAGGAGGAGAATTTAGTGCAGGTAAAAAACAAGCATAGAGAACATCATGGTGAGTGTGCAGCACCAGTAATAGGCTCGAGGGAGTCAAGGATGTAGATTCACTAGACAATGTAGAGAAGTAAATTTATCTCAGAAAATCAGTGGCCTCCAGAGAAAGCTAAGTGCGACAGCTGCCGCAGGGCGATCCCAAGGAACCGTTGGTGTTGATCCTGATGTTTTGGTTGCACGCGACCACAGTCGTGATCAGTTGTTGCAAAATCTTGCAGTACAGTAGAAGCCTTTTTGAGCGCTTCCAAGAAGCGACCCGACCGAACCATGGGCAAGTATGTTTGAAAAAATGAATTGTTTTTGCGACTTGTTATATTCTGCATTTTCATCGGCCTTCAGAAAGAATGCGTAATATTGCATATGGATGGATCTGGGGCCCTGATAAAGCTTACAGCTTAATTGCTAAAGGCTGCAACAAATGAAGGTCACGAATAGCAAACATAATGCAGCTGTAGGCTTATCCTTATTCTGAATTCAGATCCATGGCAGCTGCAGGTATATCCTTCAAGGGCATTTGCTTTCTGATCTGTTAACATGATTCTTTTACCCTTTGTAAATATGTATACAAAGCATGGTGGTGAGACCTTAAAGCAAAATTGTCAGGCGATTTCCCCTTTAGAATCTACTAACTCCATACCTGCGGAGAACCAAATATTCACTGCCGTGTACGATGGATTGGAGTCACGCTATTCAAGGCTTCATAAAATTTCCCTGAATCAGGAGATGAAGGTTATTACGGTGCAGAATGAAACGATTCATATTGTTCAGCATTTTATTTTATTTTATTTTCCCTAGAAATGAATTGAATGTGAAGGCCAACTCTGAAAATACCTGGTTGGCCGTTTCGTGTACTACATCCTTGTTACTTGTAAATGGTCTCTTTGAGAAACTCTAAGGGCAATAGGCAATATTTATACCCTTCCATTATGTACATCCAATCAGACAATAAAAAAAGTATTCTTTTACCAAGTTCAGAGAAACTTGTTGATTGGAGCCGGGATTACAGAATCCACTGCCAAAATACCGAGGGACAGCAAAGCAAGAATCAGTCTTAAGGGTGTCTATCGACATGCTGAGGGCTTGAACTTGGGTCATCATCATGGCAGTATTAGGTCTTTATCGGTAAAGACATTTTCTCATCGTTTGGAAGGTACAATTGTGCTTATTATGGCAAAGCCAAAAAATTCTTACTACAAGTGTTATATAATAAGGAAGAACCGTGAGCATTGTGGTAAAACCATTCTTTTCAAAAATGTTGGGTTAAGCTCGGTATTCAAGTGAGTTGAGCCAGAGAAGAACTCAGGGAGTTCGGTTCTGGAAAGAAGGTAAGACGACACGAAGGGCATGGATCGCCATGGGAGTCCGAATTCAAGTTGAAAATGCATGAGCTCATAGTCAAGCTGGGAGCGATACGATTGAGGGCTCATTCGTGAGTTGAGTCGTCTAAACACCTAAGTGAAGAAGGAGCACATCTCGAGAATTTCTCATTCCAAGTCATCATTCGTCTTTGCATGATTGCCCTAATTCTTCAGGCCTAATCAACAACTCAACACTATAATTCATAGCATTGGTTCATGCGCAAGCACCTGTAATCTATATCACACAATTTCTAGAGGTGGAACTCGTTGATGAAGTACCTCAAAATATACCAGCCCAACTTGTGGAAGTAGTCACAACTTCTCAACCAAAAGTTGATGATCCGGTTCTTTCCCCCGCCTACATTTGAAGAATCACCACAAATGGAGAAAATGGCGACAACATCTTTCTCACAACAAGAAGATCCAATTTCAGCAACACCCGAAGGTGATCCCCTTCAGCGTGATGAAGATCAATTCCCAACGAACACGAGAACCATGTACAATGAGGTACTTGGAGAGGTTCCCACCTGGCTACATGATACCCTGAAGAATTGAAAGAGGGTCATCAAGCCAATAGTGATAAACTTGGAAGCGATTGCGTAAATGTTAGAATCCATCACTCCAAAAAAGACCAAATATTACGCTAAGGTGTGTGTCAACGAATTCATAAATCACTTCGATGATTTTTCAACACCACTCGTTCACAATGGGGCAAAGGAGATGGATTTCCAAGACTCTGAAGTCTCACGAATTCTGCTCGGGAGATCAACACTTTGGGATGGTGATAAAGACAAAGGACATAACTCCAGGAAGTGAATTGCAAATTTGGCTCCTAGAAGATCTTCTCAATGGCGAAAGACCAGAAGCTAGATTCTGATAAACCAAGGTTGCGTAACGACTACGGTCTCGTGACAAATGAATAATTCACCATGGAAAGGTACTCTGAGCATGTGGAGAATTGTGAATATGTGAATACGAATGAAGACAAATCTTTCTCACACCAGGATATTGCTCAGATAGAGGGGTGGATGAATTGCTCAAGTTTCATGCTCAGCACTCTTGTCATTTGGAGGATTGCAGAGCACAGTCAATGAGTTCATTCCCGTACGATCGGGATAGGCGGACTCTTGGCCCAATGGATAAGGCACTGATCTTAGGTGTCTTGATCTAGGTGGCACATTGCTGACTAGGATGTCTACGTGTGCATACAAGTCATTTAAGTGGGGTCCACATGTACCCATTTCTTTTATTTATGTATTTTTCCTTAAATGACCTTTTAACTTAAGTGGTTTCTATTTTTAGTCACTTTTTAAAGGTTGGTTGAAAAAAGTCAAAGTCACTTAAGTGCCCTATTTAATGTGCATTTAAAACCCTAACTACTTCGTAACCAACTTTTGGGTTATAAAAGGAAGTGAGGGGCTCATTTGTAAGGGTGACTTTGAGAGAGGAGAAGAAGATACTTTTGTGCAAGCTTTGTTTCAAGAAGAAACTTTGTGTTCTTTGTGAAAAACATTTTGGAGTTAATAGAATAAGAACTTTGTGTCTCATTCATTGTCTCTTGTAACATTTGGTGTTCTTATGTTCATTAGATGTTAGGTGTTTGAATCTTGCATGCAAATATTATCTTTGATCTTATTGTCAACATTAGTAATCAGTTGTTCTAGTTCACAGTGATCAAGCTCTGACTATCTACTTGCTCATGTGTGTTCCCTTTTGCATGTTCTTGTTTGGCTAACTCAAACTCCGTTTTATTTGTGTTGGTTATTCATCTTTTCTCTTCATGCAATATTAGGCTCTGTTTTTACCTAACTCTTGCATGTTCTTTCAGTCCATTCCATTCCACTCCTTTCTTTCATTTCATTCTATCTCCTTCATTCACTTTTCTTCCATTGATGTTCCAAAACACCCCCCCACATACAATTTTGAATGTACAGATGTAAATACAGTTTTGGTTTTCAATAAAGGCAGCCTCACCTTCATTGAGGAGGGACTTCGTTCCCACACTGTTGCATGTCATTTGCATGCGTGCAAATCCATATGCTAAAAAATGGTTCTCAAACATTGGTGGCACTTCTCCAATCAAACCCTACCCAAAAATATGCAACATCAATCTCCTTGAAGCACATGGAAACAAAAAATTGAAGAGTTTTCGTTCTTAAATCAAGCAAGGAAGGGTTTCATCCTCCTTGTTAGCCACACCAAAGGATTTTCGCCCTTAAGTTGAAGCAATTGAGCAATCAACCTAAAAACCATGCAAACTAATATTTAGACAAGATCATGATGCCCAAATGAGCCAAACGAATCCTCTTTTATACCTTTT